>BMAO01013271.1:0-430708 GCA_019973975.1 Trichonephila clavata | reverse complement strand
ACTTGTATCAGTATAGAACCGACCTTTTTACCTACCTTAAAAAAAAACAGAAAACTTTAGTGAACGCTTCTAGAGTTTTGATTTTTTTTTTTTTTTTTTTTTTTTTTTTTTTGTGACAAAGTGTTTGTAGAACTGTTAATCAGTGAAAAAACGAATGCTTTATCACTGTTGAAAGTATCTGAAGAACAGATAATGGTTCTCTGGATGATATTTTTTTTTTTTTTTAAAAAAAAAGGTCAAAATCCCAGATGGCAGGTACACTTATTCCAAATTCGTTCCAGTTTCCAAAATCCTTTTTGACAGAGAGAGAGAAACTCGTGTATTTTAATCAGAAATGAATCCAATCTTGTTAAGCCCACTCAAAAGCAAAAGCGATTAAAAACCAAAAAAAGAAGAAAGAAGAAGATGCATTACATATTCTCCACCCTCGCATTAGAGGAGTTCCTGTTGTTGACGCACTTTTGCGGTATCCTTTTGTTTGGAAGGCATCCAGCAAAATAGTCGTACCTACGCCACGCTCTTCGATTACAACAATGCTTAATTTTCGGAAGTGTTCCGGTGTTGTTGTTTTATGGTCGTTTTTTTATTACAGCAACGGAACTGGAATTTTCAAAATGCGCTTTGAAAGGCAATAGGACTTGACCATTTGTCATTCAGAATGCACAGACAAGCGTTTAGTAATACTGTAATTCAGGTCATTTGGATACGTAAACGTTCGAATAATTTCGTTTTGCATTGAGTTAGAAGCGATTTGATCTCGAAAAAAACTGCCCAAGATTAAAACGAGAGAGAATTATGGGTGTTGACTTCTCTGGGAGATATTGAAACGAGTTTCGCATTAATTTTGAGATTATTCTTCATTTAAAAATAGATCGTTTTATTATCCCTTTTACAGACTTAATGGCTGTTATGTGGCACTACAAAAAATCGAGGACACACATATTAATAATTGATAGCATTCATACAAGACCTTTTAAATTATTATTTCTATGGTAATATTTACTATAAGGAATCATAAAGATGCATTAATATTATATACTTTTATCATAGAATTTTACTAAAACTTCATTTACGCTATAAAAATAGTTTGCTATATAAATTATTCCCAAAAATGCGGAAAAGTAATCGACATTTTGTAGTCGAATGGGGTATTACGCATCGTGTGCAGGCCGTGGGAGCCTAGTGGTCATGGCCATGGCCTCCGTATCAATGATACGGGCTCCCAACATACACTCAAGAGCCAAAACATTATAACCACCTGTCAATAACGAGTTGGCCCCCTTTGGCGCGCAACACAGCTTCAAACCGCCTCGGCATGGATGCTACAAGTCCTTGGTAGAAGGCCGGAGACAGATTGTACCAGATGTTTAAGCAACGGTCACGCAAATACGAGATATTGCGAATTGGTAGTCTTTGAACTCTAAGCTGCCGTTCCATGACATCCCAAATGTGTTCTATCGGATTGAGATCCGGTGAGTTAGGCGGACAGGACATTAACTGGAATTCCGCTTCATGTTCCTGGAACCACTCCAACACAATTTTAGCTTGAAACACGGGGAGGTGTCCTGTTGGAACATTCCATTTCCAGCTGGAAAAATAGAGGCCATGTAAGGGTGCAACTGGTCCGCAATGATGTTCAGATACCCTGTAGCATTCATGGTCTGCTCTACCACAACCACGGGTCCCAGAGACGCCCATGAGAACGTCCCCCAAAGCATAATACGCCTACCACCGGCCTGTGTATGACCTACTGTACATTGAGGGAGCAACTGTTCGCCTGGAAGACGGCGTATCCTGACACGACCATCTGCGTGATGAATGACAAAGCGTGATTCATCTGACCAGGTAACTCTCTCCCACTGATCCATGGACCAGTCGCGATGTTCCCGGGCCCAGCGCAGGCGCAGTTGGCGATGGCACTTGGTCAGCAAAGGTACACGAGTTGGACGTTTGCTGCGTAGCCCCATATCCAACAGTGACCGCTGAACAGTGTGCTCCGATACTATTCTACTTAGCCCTCCCTGCATTGTATTGGGCTGTCAGCTGAGCCACTGTCTGGCTCCGGTTTTGCTTCACCATGCGAGACAGTCTCCGACGATCTTTTTCTTTGATAGCGTGTGTACGTCCAACACCATGTCGTCCACTGCTGGTTTCACCGTCATTCATCCACTTTGCATAAGTACTAACAACTGTAGATCATGAACAACCCACGAGTCGTGCAGTTTCGGAAATACTTGTTCCGAGCCTTCGAGCCATTACAATCTGCCCTCTATCAAAATCGCTTAGGTGCGCAGCCTTTCCCATCACACACAGAAATAAGTGAAAGATTGATTCTTCAGACTCTCCAGCAGCAGTTAAATACCACTTCCACCTGATCACGTTCCTTCCACGTCATCCAGGCGAGTTCATTGAAAATGTTTCTTGTTTTGGCTCTTGAGTGTATGTTAACAAAAAATTGTGACATTTGTGACGCCCATAAAGGGTCCCCAAGAAATTTTTGATGCAAGGCCCACTTAGGACTAGCTACGCCGTTGGCATGGCACTGGCGTAGCTAGCTTTGAGGGGCCCCTGCATCAAAATTCCTTCCGGGTTGTTTTTAGATATAAGAGCCCTATTAGTGGACTGTAGTTACACACGTTGAGGCCCTGTAACTTAGGGGCCCGTATCATTTATAAGGCGGTAGCTACGCCTCTGGGTCAAGGTCACGAACTCATGTCAGTGTGTCATGACTTTGGGCCTTACTACCACAGAAGACCTGCCATATAAAAGGGTTTATTGGAATTTTTGCTCTACATGCCAATACTTTTCCAGCGATGCCAATGTCAAATTGACACCTCTTGCACATCCTTGGTTAGATATAACTAAATAGATAGTGTCCTATTTTAATAATTATTTTGAAAATATACAGACAGACATAACAGTTTTAAAATCACGACATCAAAATGGCATGATTATTCGTAAATATTACTAAAAAGGAATGGCACTGAGAATTCCTAATACTTTCAATAAGAATGCCTTATTTATTTCGAAAATACTTTCGAATCCTCTCTATAAGATATCCTTCGATTCTTGTCATTCTGATTGCCCTCAAATTGAAGAAGATAATAGCATCAAATTCATTTAAATATGTTGTGGAATTTTATTAAAAAAAAGCCTGCTGAGTTGAAATTGTGCAATCTGTCCTCCAACTGCTTTTGATACAAGGCTTACATTTTAGATTTATCCTTTTAGTAGCCAGATTCAGCATGTCTGCAACGAAGTTTATTTTTGCAAAATTCTTCTTCCAGATTATTGTCTGTCAGTTTTTGAGAAAAAATAATGTAAAGTAGCTAAGAAGTACATTGTGCGTGCATTGTATATAATATACAGCTTAGTAAACTATTAATTGTCGCCTATCCGGTATTGTCACCCATAGGGCCTGGGTTCGAATCCCGGAGAAGGCATGGGTGTTTGTAAATGTATAGTGCCTTTACGGAATGGAGGTAGTTTAAATAACCATCTTGCCGAAAATGCTCTCGTCAGGTTAGTGGAAGGAGAAGAGAGGTGGGAGGCCTCTGACCACCCCTAGGGTGATCTCCCTCAAAATTGGGGTGGAAGCGAGTCAAAACGTACTGTCACCTGAACGTACTGTCACCACGGCTAACGACAGGCGTACATCTATCCCTTTTCCTCGATGAATTTCATGGGCCTCGATCTGACATCGTCAGACAGGTGGCATTAGTAATAATAAACTATTAATCGAAAAATGAGCAGTTAATGAAGTCTTTTTTTCTTTTATTTCATTATCTGTCAAAGTTGTCCTTTTTTAGAATCTATAATTCGAAAAACTTTTCTTAAATAGAAAAATTTGTGCATTTATCTTCATTTTACTTAAGTATAAAAAGAAGCATATCTTAGTAGATAAATCCTTTTTGTATTTGAATTGAACTGTCTTTTTTTTACATTTGAATCGAAATAAATTTCAACTTTTATCTTTAAAACCAAATGAAATTTCCACTTTGAAAGATCATATGAAAAAGTACGTTTTATTTAAAATCTAAACTTAAATTTTATGGAATAACGAATATATGATAAACAAATATACGTGTGTAATATCCATCCTAACTAAATTATAATTGGCATATAATTTAAAATTTTTTTTAATTTTATAAAAAAAATTTAACTAACGTTAATAAATTCGTTAAGTTATAAAACTTAACGAATTTTTTCGTTGGTTAAATTTTTTTTTTTGAAAAAAGTGACTTTTCAACTTCAGATTATGTTTTTATTTTTTCCGACAAAAAAGTCTTAAGTTATCTTTACCCTGATGCAGTAATATAATTGCAAAAAACAAAACTTCAATTTATTCTAGATGTTGTACAAGTTCGAAGCTGTGTGCTAATAATATTGAATGCTATTCTGTGATTGCCCCTTTACCTTGCAAAAAAATTGTTCTTATATTACTTCAAGAATTAGAATGTTCATTTTTTTAAAAAATGTTTACAAAATAATAAATTTCGAAACCTGAAAGTTAATTTATTTGCAAATGGTAACAACGATTACATTTTCTTTTAAAATGAATTCACTTTGCAAAAGTAGGAATTTAGTTTTCAGACTATTTCAATTCAGTTTTCAAGAGCATGGTCTTTTTTATGGAGCATTGAATTATATGAGCGCTAATCTTGTAGAATATATTTCATGCATTATTTTCCCCTTTAAAAGTAATAGTAATAATTGTTTGATCGTGATTACAATAAAACGTGATTTAAGCAAATTTTACTTAGCAAACAGAACCGAAAGCAATTAACTCTCTTATGAAATAAGCACCATTCCTGTGGTTTTTCAGATAATACTTTCTTCACCGGTATGTGAGGCACACAATTTTAACACAATAATGGAGAAACCAAGAATAAATGAATTTTCATAAAGGGGATAAACGATCTGGTAAGTACTTTTTTTGATTTTTCAGCTGTCCGTCGATTGTCAAAGGTTAGTTTCAGCTTCATACCACCAGTTAAAGATAGGAAAACCTGACCTTGGTTCTAACTCAAACTACACCCGTGTTGTCAATTTTCGGCAGATCACATAGCTCTCAAATCTGTTATATATATCTTTATAACCATGTTTTCATCTTTTTTATTTTACTATCTCAAATTTTTGCAAGATGCTTAAAATTATAGTATTTAATGGAAATTTTAAGATGTACGACTGCTCGCGACAACTTTTTTCTTAAAAAATGGAGATATGGGGAATTTTTTTTGTGGTTTTTAGATTTGTTTAGTACATTTTAAGAAAAATATTCTAAAATTAAGAAGAGAAAGAGAAATTATTATTACTAAAATGGGAAAAAATGGGTAAAAATTTACAAAAAATAACATAAATGTGGACCATTCTGTACCAAAAGTTTATGATAAGAGATATTTTCATTTTCACAAAAACTAGAGCACTTTATCCTAGCTATATTATGAAATTGCTTAAAAAAATAGTTATTAAATTCACATAAGGGACTGTAAATTTTGTAATAAAACAGCGATTGATAAATCTGAAGGTTAAAACACTTCTACTATGATACAGAACATACACAAAAAAATTCAGTTAATTATTTTCAAAACTTTTTTTGCAATTGTGCTGTCCCCGTTTGAGCATTTTCACACATTTCGAGTAAAACGCGTGTTAAAGTGTGACATCTTGCTTAAAGTAATGGCATCTTCTTCTTCTAAAACACTTGTAGTTTTTGTTTTTGTGAACAGAAATTAATAATTTTAGTGCTTTTATAAAGCTAATAAGATGGACTACAAAATAAAATCATTTGTCAATTTTTGGCAAAATTCACAATTTTAAGGTAGTCGGATATTTAATTCGCTTCGTGTCAACACAATATGATTAAAACGTTCAATATAAACTAAAAAGTGATGTATAATGTAGTACTCCCAAACCTTTTTGTTGCCGTGGACCGGTCAATGCTTGATAATTTTAACGCAGCCTGCTGAGGGGGTGGGGACGTTGATTGTTTATATTTTAGAGTGTTTTAATTTAATAATTTTAAATTAAAAATGTCTTCAGAATAAAATATAGTTGCACCAAAAAATGAATATAAAGTGATTTCTATGGTAAGTATCACAAAACCGAGAGAAATACATCACAGTAAACAAAATGGAAATAATTTAATATTCTTGGGCGGTGGTTACGTTTCAATTACCTCCACATACCTTGCTAGTAAATTTTACAATTTTTTGAAGAATTATCCGAAGAATACTTGAAATTTGTGGAAGAATTGCTTTTTCTTCTTCTAAAAGTGAGTGTAGTTCAAAGAATACAAAGTATATTGTAGATTTTTATAATCATTAGCCGTTTAAGAAATCATTTTTAATAATCCGTGATTTTTAATACTGAATATAAGCTTTACAAATAAATCATGAACACAATAAATCTATTTCTTTAATAAATCCAGTTCATGTTCTTAACTATCGTTTTCCGTTCACTTTGAAAGATCAATTTATAGAAAATGTTAATAAGGAAATTTTCAATAAAAATTCAATAATTTATAAGCATTGACCGTTTAAGAAATCATTTTTAATAATCCGTGATTTTTAATAATGAATATAAGCGTTACAAATAAATCATGAACACAATCAATTTATTTCTTTAATAAATCATTCATGCTCTAAACTATGGTTTTCCGCTTACTTTGAAAGATCAATTCATGAAAAATGAAAAGAAATTTTCAATTTTCATTCAATAAATGTTCCAAAGTATTCAAAATTTAACTTTATTTCTTCTGAAATCAATGTTTAAAATTCTCGTTCGAAGAACAGTAATGAATATAAAATGTTTGTTATACATGTAGAAAAAGTAATTGGAAACAGCGATAACTCATACTAGTTGACAGCTTACTATGTTGCTGTATATGAAAAAGAAACAACGCAGTTGATTTAGATCGGAATATAAATCAAAATGGTGATATGCAAATATGAAATATGCTGTTTTGAATTAACACAGGAAATTGTTCTCTTTTCCATACTACTATCGTCTGCTTTGATTTAATAATTTTTTAACTCTTAATTTTTCTTACTGTTTATTTTATTTACTAATATTTAATCGTTTGATATTAAGTTTTGTTGATAAAGTTGGCATCCTTTTTGTAATTAATATCTATGTGAGAATTGTTCAGTTGACTGTCAGAATGCGAATTTGATATATGTTTTTTGGCACATAATATAAAAAACTGTTGCTTTTAGTGGTTGATTTAATTAGATTTTAGATTGCAAAGATTTTTTTCCAATGCTCTTTCGTGTAAATATGAGTTTTTTTGTTTGTTACGTTCTAGTTTAATTAAAAAATTATGTTTGTTGCGAATTGATTATTTGCATCATATTTCGAACACCGAACCTCCAAAACAAAAGCAACAAAATCATGCATATTACATCCTTAGAGTCAAGTTTGCATGCTGCCTTTTAAGTCTGCTTCCATTCTAATCAAACATAAAATTTCCATGATAATGCATCTAATGTTTAAGAAAGCTTTTCAGAAGAAGCATTGCACTCTTAGCGATGGACCACCTATCCAGATCCATGGCTATTGAATTAGAATGAACGCACACGCAATGAGCATTAATTCAAAGCAGCTTCTGTAAAGTGTGGATCTAGTCGGCATTTAGTGTTAAGTAAACACTGGTCGAGTGGAATAAAAAAATTCAACTTCTCAAAAGCTTGGTTCTTCCCGAAATAATTCCAGATTCAACCGAACCCTTTTAAAACAGCAAAAAACGGCCAACAACCTCTACTTACTTCCTTTGCGTAAGTAAACTGCGAACAGAGAAAACACACGCACAGTTCTGCTCAATAAATGTCTTCGAATGCTTTGTGTGTTCAGTTCACTGCACTCGCTTTGAGCACTATAGATTGTAACGAAACACTGATGCCACAAGAGGGAAAGGAAGGAAAAAAATTACAACTTATTGTCAGGAGGAAAAGTTTTCTGGTGTAAAAAGGATCCTTTCACTTCGGTTTATGTAATAGCAGTTCATTTTTTCATAGAAAAAACATTTTTTTTTTTCTTATTTATCTACAAACCATGTAATTTACGCAAAGTTTTCGTTCCAGTTCACTAAAAAAGAACTTTTTTCGAAGTGTTGGAATAAATAAACCACAGCATACTTTAAATAACTTTGTAACTTTTTTAAATAATTACTTTTCACGCTATAATTTATACTTTTATTGCATTTTTTCTCCTTTCCACACATTACTAGCAGAATTTATTAATTAGGCCGTTTTTTTTCTTAATATTTTATCGGTTATCCTTGTAAACTTGTATTTGTAGAAGAAAACTTACGCAAATAACGAAATGAAGAAAAATGAAATAAATTATAGTTTAAAAAAAATAAGAAACAGCCTTTTATATTTAATAGAACAAAGTTGTAACTCTTTTAGTCACCAAATCTGGAAATGGGATCTGAAATTAGTTGCCAGATGCAGGATGGGATTTAAAAATGGGAAATCGTTAATCCTGATCAGGACAATGGAACAATTGTCCTCGGTCTTGGACAAGTGAGCGAAATTTCGAATTAATCTGATCTTTTAAAAGTGGATAAAAATTGAGTTCAAAGATTCCGTTACATACAAGTTAAGCTTATAGAAGGGTGTTAAAAATTAAAAAATTGTGAATCACTTCAGGTTTGATATTTTTTTTTGTTGTTGTTGTTTCGTTATTAATACTCTTTGATATTTTATTACAAGATTAAAAAATCTAAAACAGTAAAGATTAAAAGTTTTTTTGAAAAATGTTTTTTCTAAAAACATTTTAATCCATTTAACTTAAAAAGTGATTTGAAAACTCAACGTTGTACAGGTTAGGAAAAAATCACGAAATTTGAATTACATCATTTAAAATAATTGGCGAATACTCAGGCACAAAAAGCATTCTTTCTTGGAAAGTTAAATAAAACTATGAAAGGTAAAATACCGCATTTAGATGCCATGCTTTTAATTATAGAATAAGTATACTACAAAAATATAATTACATTTTTCTCCCTTAATAAAAGTCAATGTTGGTATTATATACACACTACTGGCCATCCAAAATGCAATACTAAGAAGGACAAAATATATCAAAGCTAAATTTATTACGGAAATAACACGTAGTATAAAGGTGAAATGATTGAAAATAGACATCTGCGAGGTGAGGAAGGCAATGAAAGGAATTCTCAGTGTTTCCATCTTGGCTGACAATACCACTGTTACATATCTCGGCATTGAATGAAAGAGGTTTGCTTTGCCTTGTTGGGGGGATATGACAGCCCATGTTGCCACCCCACGTTATCAAAGTTGATCTGATGTAGCAGTGCTTCTGAATCAATCATTCTCCAATAATCTACGAGGCATGTTTGATAGGCTGCAGATCGGAAGACATTCAGATCAAGGCCAATGCAATCTATTAGGTGAAGGATTCTTTAACATTGGCCACTAAGTGTGGTCTTTCATTGTCATGATGGAATATGGTCGCAGGCAAGCTCTCAAGGTAAGGATGGACAACAGAATAAGAAATATAATTCTGGTTGGTCACTGTAACGATAATGAGTACAAAGGAGTGCAGAAATGGAATGCAATACCACCCTTCTTTCCATAAAACCTAGTACAGGACCAATATTGCAATGCTCATACATTAAGCCTTCTTTCTCCATGGTGCTTCAAGACTTTAATCCGACCATTGTGGCAAGAATGAAACAGCGTGATTCTGTAAAAGCAATGTCGTGTCACACTGTAGACCATGTCTGCCACTCATTGCACTATTGTAGACATAAACACTTGTGGTTTTGAGATAATTGCAGTTATTGACGTCTTGCAGATGTTCCATTATGCAGCAGACGTGTGGGTACTGATTGCTGTGCAACAGCCCTTATATCAGGGGTGGCCAACCCGCTGCACGCGTGCGACTATGTGGCACACGGGATTCGTAACTGTGGCACGCGAAGACTTATTGAAAAATTTAAAAAAATGTTAGGAAAATATTACTGAATTAATTAAATTACAATAGAAAATTATCATGAAGAAAATATGTAAGAAACAGAAATTGTCAACGTGAGATTTTAAGGGCACTATAAGCAATATTTTTTCCCGTTTTCTTCAGTATAGCACCAAAAAATTATATCATGCTCCAAAACTTGCAATTCCGCAGCATTGTAACGTTCCGAGAAAAATGTTGGGTTACGGGAGACTAAAAAATAAATAAATAAATTCTCTCTCTCCGGATGGTCGAATCTGCATAAAAAGTCACCCTCTCTCGGGGGCGGTTGATTTTTAACATCTCGGATTTCCACTCGAATTTCAGCTTCCCTTTGCAATGCTGAAAATTTGCGTTTATAGCTAATGGCAGTCAGCGTCATGTAGATAAAAGGTTTTCCCGAAGGTGTTTATCTATTTACGATTTCTGTAATGTCAAGAAGTAATTCGGCAATAAATATTAGGAGAGCAGTTGTTGATACGGTATAAGTAATTCTACCTGCCCAAAGTAGCCGCTTTATAAAGCAGAGGGAGTGAGAACTTGCATCTATGATTAATCAGAATGCTGGATTTGGAGCCTTGAAAATTTGTAGCTAACATCGACAAATTGTCTCTAGCTGTCAGATTCAATTGATTTTAAACTCTGATTATAGCAAGACGTTAAGCTTTTTCCCTTTTCTAAAATTATTTTTAGCGTGAGCGTAGTTGTTTAAAATTTTTTATTTTCAATTTGTTTATGAGTAAATTTTTGACAGCGAAACGAAATTATGAAAAGGATATTGCAGCAAGTGATTTTAAAATTGTCTGGGAAGAACAAAACTTGTTTACACATCAAAATGCTTCCACGCCTGTTTGTTTGATATGCGGAATTTGAAAAACAGTGCCAAAAAAATTTAATTTGGACCGTCATTTCAAACAACTACATAGTGATTTCAACAGCAAATATCCTGTCGGATCAAATTAGCGAATGGAATTGATCAATGAAAAAAAAAGAAATCTTTAGCCGGCCAACAATCTTTGTTCCAGAAGAGAAATGACGAAATGGAAACTATGGTGAAGGCTTCTTATGAACTTTTTTATTGTTAACCCGCAAGAAAAAACCATATTCTGAAGGAGAGGAGATAATAAAAAGTAGCCTTTTAATTTTCGCCCAAAATGTTGGTGATGTAAATGTCAAAAATATGGTTAATAAAAAAGCTTTGTCTAGAAATTCCGTATAGATGACATGGGCCAGGATGTTGGAACGCAAATTGTCTCTGGATTTCAAAAATGCAAATACATTTCATTAACTTTTGATGAAAGCTGTGATATCGCAGACAATACGAGTTCAGCATCTTCTTGCGTTACACGAACAATAATTTTGATACTGTGAAAGAACTTCTTGATTTACGCCAACTAGTTTTAACTACTGGTGAAGACAATTTTAAGGAACTTAATTTTTTTAAAATTTAAACACGTTTGTACATTTTAAAAATGTTTTTAAAAATGTAATTGAAGTTAACAATGTAGAATGGACAAAATTAGACAGTGTTTGCACAAATGAAGCACCTTGCAAGGTTATCAGAATAAAAGATTTTGTTGCATTGCTTGAAAATCATTTTTGAAGAAAAGTTTTCAAGTATATTGTATAATTCATCAAGAAGCTCTTTGTGCCAATGACTTAAACTTGTCTTTCGTTGTTGATCCCGTGGTGCGCTATTTCAACAAAATCAGAGCTCGTGCTTTGAATCGACGCAGATTTCGTACGGTTTTCCCCAAAGAAATGGAAGAAATTGGCGAGTTACTCCTTCATTGTAGTGTGCGCTAGCTTTCTAAAGGAAGTTCACATGCAAGATTTTGGAGTTAGAGGGAATGTGTGTGTTTTAGAATATCTGGAAGAAAACGATGAACTGCCCAGTGAATGCTCGCTCCTCAGGAGTGAAAATTGGCTGTGGTATTTAGCTTTTCTTACCGATATAATGGAACATTTAAACAATATAAATTTAAGATTACAGGGAAAAAATTGTATTTTTCCTACCCTAGTTGGTCATATATCTTCTTTAGTGAACAAATTTTTGCTTTCTTGTCTGGATTTTGGAGGGGAAAAAAATTAACTCATTTCCTATTCAGGCAGGAATTATCTGGCAAAGCTAGTAATATTCCGAACTACGATAGATTTAAAAATTTAACATCCATTTTGCAGGATTCTTTCAGTGCCAGGTTTGAGGATTTTAAAGATGTTAAAAAAATACTGAACTTTTCACAAATCCTTTTTCGATTTCTTTTCAAGACATTAATTGTTACCCTCCTCAGGTGCAAATTGAAATTATTGACCACAGCACCATATTACTCAGAAAAGCAAATAGAAGGAAATTGTTTTTACTGCAAATGATTCGAATTACATCGAGTTTTGAAAATTTGCGCCGCCAAGCAATTTTCCAAATTTACGTGATTTGGCGGTCAGATATTGTTATAGGTTTGGTCAACATATGTTTGTGAAGAAATGTTTTCTGTTATGAACGCAATTAAATAAAAAAAAAATCTCTCAAATTAACTGATATGCACCTAATTTTGTTAGCATCTTTAAGAACTAATCTAAATATGGATGATTTAGTTAAAAAAAAAACCTACAGATTCAAAAGCCACATTAAGAAAGTACTGGCTGCTTGCTAATCATTTAAAATTAAATGTTTCAAGTTGCTTACTTCTTTTTGTACCTAAGCTGATTGATCCTGTAAAAAATTATCAACAATGAAATATAAGTTTATACTTTTGTTTTATTTGTTATTCCATTTTTTTTAATATTTTCACTATATAGAACTTACATTTAAAAATATGTTTTAAGTGTAAATTACCCATAATAAGCCTATAAGTAACATTTTTTCACGTTTGTATAATTTTGAAAAGTTGGAAGTGGCACGCGTAATTTTTTTTTATCAGATTGTGGCACGCTTTCCAAAAAGGTTGGCCACCCCTGCCTTATATGGTTCCTAATGTGGCAGAACAATCTCTCACTGCCATACGCACTTCAAGTGTAGTGGTGCGACGAGAATGGTGCAATCGGTGCCTTCGGTCAGTCGCGTTTCCTCCTACATTTATAGATTATAGATCTGAATCACTGGTGTTTGATAATGTCCGACGGGATCACCGATATCTTGGAAAGATAAACAACAATTTTTCTCTTTTACAAGAAACATGCTACAATGACGCTCACATTCTTCTTCAAGTCATACTGAAGCTGCTCACTCAAAAGACGCACGAAAAGGCAATTTCAGTGCATCAAAACACTGCATTCTGTTCTTTCTTGAAATAGTACTTTTTGGTGTCTTTATAGGCAACCATGATGTGCATCTGCGCTGAAATACCAATCCTTTGCACATTTTATTAACACATACAGTCGGTGAAAAACTCACGCGTTTTTGATACTACCTTTATGGTGTAGCATTTGGGTGGCCGGCGGCGTTTTATAAAATAAAGTATCCTGAAAGTAACACAAGATTTTACTACAAAAAAATGTTGGTTTTAAACTTATTATAGTAATAGTACTTCTTTAAGAAGGTTCATAATTTTATTTACGTTTCTCGTTTCAGACTAAGCAGAGTAACTCAGCGAAAAATTCAGTTTTATTCAGTCCCTTCATTTAATTATGATCAATAAAGTGTGTTGAATTATTTATGTTTAAAAGAAAAACTAAAATTGTTTTCCTATTATATACGAAATAATAGGAATGGATTAAAAATAGGTACATTAAAAAATTCACTAATAAAATTTATTATATTATTAAAAATGTATTTTTGTTATAAACTAAAATGTAATAAAATATATTCGAATAAAAATATTTGCGATTTTGATATAATTTTTCTCAAATAAAGAACAGGGCATATTTCTTCTAATCTTAGAACGAATTCCAATATGAAAAAAAATTAATGTAGGTAAAAAAGTAAAGAAAATTAATTTTATCTTTGATACACAAAAGCACTTTCAAAGCATTTTTTAAAGTAATGTTTGGAGACTACAATTAATTTTGAACGTTAAATTTGATATGTGTGTATGTGATACCACTAATAAAAAATAACCTATAGTGTAAAATAATTGCGTTTGCAACAACAGTAATTTACTGTTCCAAGAATAAGATTCGTAAAACTTGATAAGTAGACACATATCCTGGAAATATGCCCTTTTTACTCGTATAATTATTGTGGTCAGGGTAAGTTTTAAAGGCTTTGTAAGACGTGCAGTTTATCAGGCGTCTGAAAACAAAAAAGTAGAGCATTACACAGACATATATGTTAAAGAGAATTTTCGCAGACGGTCATTTCGTCGTGTATCTTCCCATGCTGCTGCAGACAAGTCCTGGAGTGTGCTTTGGGATTTCTCTTTGTCCTCGAGCTGTTGCTGTAGTAACCGCGTTTTTAAACTTTTGACCGCAGACGGCTGTCTTAGAACCTGGTTTTAGTTTGACTAATTCATCTGATGGTATTTTGTGTGATTCTGGACAAGCTGCTTATTTGGACGCATTCTGCACTAAATGACTTGGAGTATACTGTTAAGAAATATTGGAGAGCTTGTCACCTAATGATAATTGGTTATTAGACAACAAATAGCTTTTTACAAAATCATGAAAAGACGCCTGTTGATGGCGTTTTTCATTTTCCAGTTTTTGAATAGCACCTTGCTGAAGATTCGCCTTTTAAATTGAAGAATTTATATATTCCTTAGACACATATCAAAATAATATTTATTTGATTTTTCTTTTTTTAAAGTAGTTGAAACCATATCGCACAACAGACACACTATGTTCAAGATCTAGCCATTACGAAAACTGAACAAGTTAGTTATTCATAGGGGCCGCACGCCCCTTACCATCCATATTTTTTATCTCTCTTTTGTGTAAAATATTAAGAACAGTATTATTTTTTAATCATTCTAATATATGCATAAATATATGCATATAGAAAAAATTATTCTCATTTCTAAAAACAACCCAATTACCGATGTACAAAGTTTCAATATTATGTGATGTAACTGTAGAAATATTTGTGTGAATCACACAGATAAATAAGCTATTACTCCAGCTTAGAAAATAGTTAAGAGGGTCTAGAGAATGTATTGATTATTATTCTTTTGATAAAAATAAGATGAACATCTCTAAGTAATCTTAGTAGAAAACTATTGATTGTGTGCGATTATGTATCTTTCAACACAATTTTATCTTGATTCGATCCAGAGAATATTCTTATTTTATAAACATAGTTAGCCATCACAAATCTATTATCCAGTTAATAATCAGTAAAGTATTTTCTCGTGTTTTTAATCGAGTGAAAAAATTGATTTAGTTAAAATCAACCAAAAGAAAAAGTTTTTAGAAAATTTTTTGGAATGTTATCATTAAAGGCAGGGTTTTTCAAAATAATCTGCTTCAGTTTTCTGCAAAGTTGGGTATGCGTCACTCTGAGGGTACGCAGAGAGTGGGCATACACAGACTTATTTTATGCAAAGGGTTATATGTCTTAAAACACACACACACACTAAAGAGAAAGCGCCGAGAAGAAATTTTTATGCTAAAAATTAAAAATCTTTTGGCCTGTAGGAGGGGTTTGAACCCACTATCCCCACCCTTGAGTACGCCTTTGACGCAGAGTGATACTCTTCTCTCTCTCTCTCTCTCTCTTGGGGGTACCCGAAAAAAGTAGGCTCATAATATGAATATATATATTATATATATGTATATATATATATGTATATATATATTATATGATATGTATATATATATGTGTATATATATATATATTATATGATATGTATATATATATGTGTGTATATATATATATTATATGATATGTGTATATATATATGTATATATGTTATATATATATATATATTTCAATTAATTTCGTTTTAGAGAAATGTGACCAAAAATGTTTGGAGGCCACTGCCCTAGATGATGATGTAGCATTTAACTGTTACGTCAGCTCGTTGCCATTCTACGTTTGGAATTTACAACAAATAGAAATGTGCGGCTTACACACATTCCAAAATTTTAAAAAAGGTATTCTAAAGATTCTATAATAAATTATTTTGAAAAAAAATCACTAAATTTGATTTGTTTTCGACTAAAATAGGCAGTAACTTGTTAGCAAAAAGTTAGATGGATAAAAAGTTAATTGAAGCAGGAACGCATAGATACATTTAAAAACTGTTGCAGGAAAAAAATTAAAATTTTTTATGTAGCTTAAGGTTGATAGCCAAAGCTGATTAAGCTGATCCTTATATTTAAATTTAAATCAATGATAAGCATCTATTTGGACACTGTCTTATACATATGAAAATACAAATAAATAAACATAATTAGTATTCTGAATTCGATATACGTTCTACACACCTTTTTCATCGCGATATACAAATATTTAGTTCAAGGATGTACAGTCGGTGAGTCTCTTGTTGCTTTTCAATGGTATTTTGAAAATCTGCAGAGCATAGCGGTTCTTTGCTTAGACATTTTTCACAGTGGAGATTTTTCAGATCAACTTTATTTCAAATACGTTTTGGCGTTTTTAGATATTATGACGTTTTTCTTCTTATTTGTTGGTTCCTAAATACTTTAGAACAGTGTTTCTCAACCCAAGTAACTGTAAGGACCAGTAAATTACATATTTTAGTGCTTTATCGTGGATTGGTCAGGTTATTACTTTGGACTAGTGGCATAATCTGTTCAAATACAAAATTGTGGAATTCAAATAATTTTTTGACCAGTTTATTTCTAACCATTTACATATTCTCTATATAATGAAAGATTCATTAATACTCTCAAAGATATTACTCAAATTTGCAGGACTGGCAAATAGAGTGTTTGTGGCCTGGCACTACTCCATGAACCGGCAAATATTTTTCGCGGACCAGTGGTTGAGAAATATTCGTTTAGAACAAGCTTCCAGAATGGATATGTTGCAAAATTAATTATATCATTTGATAATTTTACCTAAAAATTTTTCCTTATTTTTTTACAATTAAAAACCATTTTTCATCCAGTTTTACTGAGGAGCTTAGTTTTACCATTGAGTCTGAATGTGCATCCTGAATAGCACCGATATACAAAATATTAAGAATAAGAAAAATAAATTGGCAACTTTTAGGCTAGTAAATTGATAAAAATATGCGAAGTATGTGGAAAAAAAATTGCTTTAGTCGCGTATAGTGAAAAATTTGAAAATCAGAACAAATTTATTTTACAAAAATCTAGAATCCTTGCACTTTTCTGTTACAAAAATTGAATTTAACACAAACAAATCAATGCAATCAGCCATCACATAGTTATTTCACTTATTACCTCAGTGACATTGTTCGCCAGAAATAGTATACATCCATAGTAGTTAATGAGTAACGGACTTAAAAATAATATTCTGTTTAATCTTTGATATTAAAGAAATTCCTCCCTTTTCTCCCCTCGTTCCGTCGAGATACGGCAGCCGGTTGAAAGACGGGCGTGGTTGTCAGAGATGTGACGTCATTAACTAAATCAAGTGGATAAGTGGTTTCCCACTCATTCCTCCACCAGCGTTGTTGCGCTGCACTCATTGCTTTATATTCTCTTTATATTCTTCAGCAAATTATTCTTATTTTGTTTTCTACTTATTATGATGAGTGGATGATAGAGATTTTTCTCTAAGGTTCCACGTAAATGTTTTACCGTTACCGTTTATCCATAGTAGTTCAACAGGGAAAATAAGCTATTGGGATTTGCATAAATAATATAGAGTTTATAACGATTATGAAATATGTGCATTGACAGCCTTCTAATTGTAAATAATTTAGGTTTTAATTGGTATTTTTAGCATCACTAAAAATTTATATACATAAACAATGAAAATATAAGTAAACTTAAGCTAATAATTTTGAATATGAATTGCGAAGATATTCTTTAGCCATTTTATACTCTTTAAACTATGCTATGGGCACTATCCAGGGTAATTTCTGAGAACGAAGTACGCATAGAGTCGTTTGTCAACATTGATGTCTAATGCAGAAGCATCAATCCTCTTTCATATTCTAAGAAAATATAAAAATAGAAGAAAAATCAATCATTCTATCTTATTAATCATTCTAAAATATCCCACTCTCTTCATCTCAGTATCAGAAGCATGCATTTCAAAGGGTTATGCAGCAAGACGCATAATCATTTAAGACTTGCATAATTTATCTAGAATTCTCTCTCTCTCTCTCTCTCTCTCTCTCTACTGTTGATGCCGCACCTAGAAGCAATTGCCGAAAGAGGAAGAAGGTTAAAATATGGAAGATAATGGGCACGAAACTAATGATAAATTTCGCTGTGTCGAAGATAAAAAATAAAATTATTCAGCAATTATACCATCTAACGTTTTCATACCAAACTACACTGCTGACCATTAAAATTGCAGCATCACGACGGAAAGCAAATAGAAAAAAGCTATTTAGTGTTCGTAAATAGTATATCATGAAGACAAAATTATTAAATTTGCAAGTAGTTTGAGGGTTTACCGAGCTGAGAAATATGCATAAACAGCTGTCACCCCTCACAGCTAAAACCGCTCTTATCCGGTTAAGCAAGAGTTGAACTGGGCTTAGATGACAGAAATGGTCTACTTATTCAATCAGTGGCGTAACGGAGAATATTGTCCCCCCTCCCTTCAAACTCACGATCTGGGCCCCAAACCCCAAACCCAAATACGTACTTAGCGTCAGTCAAGCTTTCGGCCTCCTAGAGTCCGTGGGCCCTCCGCTATGCGGGGGTGTACGTTATACCACTGCATTCAATGTTGTTTCAAGTTTATACCCCATTTACTCAACGATATTAGTTGGAGAGGAACAGCAGGCCAGTTTCTCAGCAACCCAAAATTGGATGTTTTCAATCGGTAATAAATCTGAAGACCGCGCAGGCCACGGTAACAATCCAATATCCTGTGTATCGAGGAAGGTCACGACACAACGAACAACATGTGGTTTTGCATCAGCTTGTTGATAGAGGGCGTTTGGAAGTCTTCGAAATTAGGGCACAACCACTGGACGCATGGTGTCAGAAATTTACCGACCTGCGTTCAAATTACCGCCGATCTGAATTAGAGATGTGCGTGTCGTTTACTTAATGGTTACTCAAATCATCACACCATGTGCAGGGCCTCCATGCCGATATCGAAGGCAAGCATAGGACGAGCGGTCTTCTCGGAGCCTCCAGACACGCATATGGCCATCAGTATACTGCACACAGAACCTGGATTCGTCTGAAAAGACTACGCTATGCCACTTCTGCATCCAGTTTGTCGTTTGGCGCTTCACAGACCTTGTCTCTCTCTATGCTGCTTTGTTAAGGGAAGCTGAAGGAATGGCCACCGTGCTGACAAGCCACGCTGCTGCAAACGTCGTCGCACAATATGGTCGTGCTGCAAACATGCCCATTTTCTTACTAATGGCCCGTGATGTGTACGGTTGTACGGTTTTGCAGGCCCCCCTCACTACTCCCGGTCTTTAGTCATGGGAAGACGTGGAGATACTGCATTCCATTCAGTATGATCTTCAGCAACCCACTGATTCTATATTCGCATGACAGTGGTTGAATTTCGACCAGTGCGACGGATGATATCATGGAATGATAATCGACACTCTTAATAGGCAACGATTCTGTCGAATTCCGAACTAGCGTGGGTAAACATTTATTCTTATCCAAAGCATTATCTGAGCAAACTCGTACCTTACAAAGCGCTTTCCGAATGAGAAATCAACTGCACAACTTTGTTGCTGGCTTGTTGTTTCTAATGCCACCTGTCTGACGGTGTCAGATCGAGGCCCAAGAAATTCATCGTGGCAAGGGGTTAGGTGTACACCTGTCGTTAGCTTTTAGCTTTGAGCACCGTGCAGGTGACTGTACGATTTGGCTCGGTTCATACACGATAGATGGCAACACCACCTATCTCCACCTCCACAATTTAGGCATGGAACTGTAGGGGAGGGGAATATTCTCCAATCCCCTGCACCCGTGGTTTCAGCTGCGATTGCCCACAAGACTTTCGGACCCACTGATTTAAAGAGCACGTACTCCGTGTGAACTCGGAGGGTATTTGGTGGCATCGAACCCAGGCCTTCCGGTCTGGTGTCCGATGCTCTGACCACTAGGCTACCCACGGCCTCTACAACACAACTTTTCTTTCATGCAGTACTTCAGATTTTATTTCTGACTCCTGCATCATCTAAATCAGTGTTTCCCAAAGTGGTCTATATAGACCCCCAGGGGTCTATGACGACTTCCAAGGGGTCTACGTCTGCGAAAAATTAATTTGGTGGTCTATGAGGTGTAAGTGGGGGTCTTTCATAGTGATTCTCATTAAACTAGATCGTAGCTTTAATTTAAAAAGAAAATTTAATCAAGTGGAAACCAAATTTTACTTGTGTGTGTGTGTGTGATTAGCAGATTTATTTACTAAATTTAATGAGGTTAATTTGCACATACAAGATGACAGCATAATTTTTTTTAAAACAAGAACCATTTGCTAAGTTAAAGAAGTATAATACTGGAGGTCCCGAATGTTCTAAGTTTGTCATGGGCATTCTGTCAGAACGTTTTATCCTGCGGTCAGCATTTAAATGCCTTTTATTCAGATCTTGAAACCAGGTTTGATAATGCTTTGACTGTGGCAATACCCCAGTAGGCAATGAATTTATATGGTCATATTGAAAAAAAATGTCACATTACAATAGGAACTGATCGTAATAAGCACTAAATAAGATCTTAAAGTTTAGAAACGGATGCCAGCAATTTTGACTTTAAAAAGTCAAACCTGTCATTTGTCCGACTTATGGAATATCGTGAGGAAGTTTTTCATTGCTTTTACTAGTGTGAAAAAGTTTCAGCGCAGTTTCCAATCTCAGGGGAAAAAACTGGACACTAACAGAGGAAATTTAAGGTTAAACCAGACAAGACTGATTCCAATTGTTGAAAATTTGATATTGCAGTGCTAGAGATCCATCCCTCCTACTAAAATCATTTGCTTGTTGTTTAGTTAGTTTATTTAAAAGTTTTATTTATAAGTCTTATTTTAATTAATTCACGTGTGCTTTTTAAATTTTAAACACTATACTTCACTACAGTTAGAAATTCAATTCCTTTAAAGTATGAATAGTAGCACCAAATGTCAAAAAGACTTTTAAGTTGATAACTTTGCAAAAATTCAATATTAATTAAGCAGGGATCTACCCCAAACCTAAAAACATGGCAAGGGGTCTACGAGACAAAAAAGTTTGGGAACCTATGATCTAAATGCACTGAAATACTTATCATTTGCATATCCCAAGCTCTTCTTCATTTCATGTGATTTTGACTCTCGTTCCTCCACTCCTTCCTGGTGTTGTAATTTTAATGGCCAGCAGTGTACCTCAAAAGTAAAAATTTTGTTCTTCCATAAAATATAAAAATAAAAATTGCCTTTGGTTGTTTTTTAATAACGTCAGATATAGTTATAAGTGTGAGTGAGATTTAGATTACCGTCGCACTTTAAAGCAAGGCACTTCGTAAATTTGAAACTCGGTCAAGTGGCGAAGACGACGCCTGAACACTCTTCTAACTACCACATTGAACCTCGACAGATTTAATGAGCATCGGCCCCCTGTACATGGAGGGCCACCAGTACCCGAATCCATGACACTCTGGCCATGAGTTCGTGAAGGTTACCATGGTCACAAAAAATATTTTCAAATAAATAATGCATAATGCAGTTTTTGTGCAATTCCACAATTTATCGGACGTTTTTCGAAAGCTCGTTTACCTTGGTTCTCTTGACTTCTTTTTCGATGCAGTTATTGCATTTTAATTTCATTCCAACATAAATAATATTCCATCTGTGACCTTCTATTCTTTTCTCCTATTTTAGAACCTCAAAAAAATTTTTTTTGGTTGCCGGTATATTTACAAATATTACCCATTCCCACATTTCGACAAATTCATTTCAAAATCGTTCTACTTCCATTTGAATGTTGAAATTTACACGAAGTCAAAGCGAAGAAGCTAGGGAACATTTACCTGCGTAATTTATCGTCTGTAATTGCAAGTTAGGGTCGTGTGGTAGGCCGCGTGAGCAGACGATAAAGGCGCGTAACAGATTGAAACTGTGACGACAGTCATTCCTAATTTGGAACGGATGACTAAGAAAGGTGTGGTGGAAGTGTCTCTACTCCCATTTTTCATCAAGCGCATCCACATGCTTTCTGGGGAGATGCGAACGGGAGAAAACCATTCCAGGTAGCCTGAGGCCAATTCTGAGTGACCTCGAACGCCGGGTTAGTGACTCGCACCACATTGATAAGCAGAATTTTGAAATTCAGTTTATGAGCCCAATTTTATTGATAACACTTTTTTAGAGTGTCTGTACGAAAACGTATAAATAAGATATCTTTTATACCTTCCTTAAAAGGAAAATTAAAGTTGACAAGAAAAAAATTATCTTGATGTCAAGAGTATAGGTACACATTACGCAGTTTTATTTTTTAAAAAAAAATCTTTATTTATATATTTGTAAGAACATACCGTATCTATAAAAATGTTCCTTTTCTGGTGCATATTTAAACATGCGACCTGCCTCTTTCATGATTTTCGTTCTATTTTAGGTGACTGCGTTCGGAACCGTGATTTCGAAAATGTGTTTAAATGGATAGTTTTTTTTTAATATTTAGTGTCAATTGAATTCGAATATGCATATAAAATTGTTTTGAGAAAATAATTACAAGAAAAAATTATTTAAATTTCTTCATTTTTAGGCAAAAAATGAAGAAAGAATGACAAACTCTCAAAACATTCTCCTTTGAATAACTCTTCTATAATTCTAATATTTTGCCTATATACAGTAGAACCTCCATGTTACGAACCTCTGTACTACGAATTTTTCTATATAGCGAATTTTATCCTAAAACCAAGAACATTTCATGTATTTCTTCGTAAAATAACGTCCCAATAGCGAAGTGCATTTTCTATAGAACGAAGTTTTCCCCTGTGATTCAACTTTTCCCTCCCTATTTGTTGAAGTATTTTTGGACATTTCAAGTTATTCTCACTTTTAACACTTTATATGGTGGACATAAACCTTGAACTGGTTTTATATTAGTTGCCTAACTTGCCGTGAGCAATAGAATTCTGGGCACTTCATCCAATAAGTGCAACCTTTAACCCTCTCATTGTCCAGTTCACTAGAAATATCTTCGATATCCTCTTTCACTCTCAGTGGAATTACCTCATGTCCCCGAACTTGTCTCCGTTCTTTTGTAGAGTTGATCAGCCGTAGTGGTAACTTCGTTTCTTGTTGATAGAAAATGTTAAAACTTAAGTGCTTGAAAAAAAAAACATTTTTGAAAACAAAAAACTCAACAAAAAAAATTAACAGATTTTATGAGTAATTAAATTTAAGGACGCATGTGGTAATGTATGTTTAGAATTTCTGGTTTAAAATTAAAAGAATCCTTACAATTACTTCTATGCTTTAAATTAGACAATGTCCTAAAAATTATTTTCTTCATGTTGAAAATACAGTGTATAGCTCGACATTCTTTTTTTCTTGCAGTTTTTCTTTCCTTATTTATTTTTCATGGTAAGATATATGAAATAAATAGATATTGATTAACGAAAAGGTGAGAATAATCACTTTTTTAATACACGGTGTTTATGAATTTAAAATTTGTTTTATGGCTTATAAAGTATGTTGAAAGATGAACCTCTATATAACGAACTTTTTTCGGGATTTAACGAGTTCGTTGAATAGAGGTCTGAATGTATATGCAGAACTTCTATACAGGGTTGAACTAGGACTTTTTACGGTGATATGGTACCCTAAAAATCATTAAACTGTCGAAAAAACTTTTATTGGCTTATTTGATACCCCGAATCTTTATAAATATGCTTGCAAAATTTCAAAGCTTTACCTGCACTTTTCATAAAGTAATGGAGCAATGTTTGATGCTAGACAGCAACTACCACGCCTACATTTCAGATTATCTGCAAGAACAGAGCCTGATAAAAAAAAATGAATTAATTATTTTTCTAATGCGCATCAATGAGATTGACATTATATATGCAGTAATAAATCATTTTAAGAAAGAATTGTGCAATTCATGCAAAAATTCTAGTTTGTGAATTATTTACTGGAAGATCAAATGGATCTGGTCAAGATTTAAAAATTGTGCTTGCTTTTTATGATATTGTTATGAATGCAATTAAAACTTCAAAACGGATTC
This sequence comes from Trichonephila clavata, assembly GCA_019973975.1. Taxonomy (NCBI): domain Eukaryota; kingdom Metazoa; phylum Arthropoda; class Arachnida; order Araneae; family Nephilidae; genus Trichonephila; species Trichonephila clavata. The sequence continues at coordinate 406,508 of BMAO01013271.1, read as the reverse complement.
TCCCAAAGCACAAATACTAAATCTCAATTTGATAACTTAGATAATTAAAAATCTAATTCGCAAGAATAGAAAAACTCTCCCATTTTCATATATTTGTTTTTGGTAATATATATACATCCCATGTGTGCGAGGTTCGACACTTTTATTATTAAAATATTTTAAGATATTTATTTAAATAAATGCACATATACAATTCTTAGATTTTGATGTATTTTACGTATAAATTGCTATTTGATTTTGCTTTTATTCGTGTTCAATATTTAACATGCGAAGGCTTTTAAAATCATGGAAATAAAAATAAAGGCATAAAAATCTTTTGTACATGTTGTGCATTAGCTCTGAGCGTGGAATTAGCTCTGAAGTGTGTGTGTTTATTTTTTTTTTATAATTATTAAGATAAAGTTTTATGAAATATTGATCTTTCATTCGTTTTTTTCTATCTATTCATTATGGCAGTATACTGTTTAATTGTTCTACATTTGTGCAATTTTTTATTTTAAGTAGTTTTAAATAAGCTAATTAACATTTCATAAAAGTTTCAGACTATTCGATGAATATTATATCATGCTATTCATGGAATGAAAACTTCAAACTCATATTTCTCCGTGTTGAATTTTTGAACATATACTGTTATTCAAAACCCTAAGGCTTTTTTGATAATTGAAGTATGGGTTTGAAATTTTTTATACATGTTCTGAAATGTATGCTTTGTAAAACTGTGCGTGGAATTAACTCTAACATGTTTATTACTTTTTCTAAAAAATTCCAAAATCAAAATTAATGTATTTTGGGGAATTTTCGGAAGTTTAACTATAGAAAAATTTATAAAAAATTAAAGAGCAACTGCAGAAAAAAACCCATGCACAGTTTTATGTAGTATATTATAAGGTACTTGGAAAAAAAATTTTGAAAGAAAAGAGACACATTTCAAAAAGCCTTAGAGATTTAAAAAATGCTTAAAAAAGCTAAAAATATTTAAATTTTACAAACGTTTTGCAACAAATTAAAAATTTTTTTGTATGGAATTATTATTAAATATTAACCTTTATGAAATACAATTAAGACCTAATATCAAATATTAAAAATAAAAAAAATTGTGAAGATGGTACCTGTCAGTTCACGGCATACGAAGCGCTATCTGTGTAATTAAAAGAGTAGAGTGTGTTGTTGTGTCTGTAGTAATGTATGTATAAACTGTGTCTGCGCAATCCCAATTGCGCTGCCTGAACTGCGCATGCCCTGCAACTCCAATGTAAATGTACAGAAGTTATGAGCAATTAATAAACGCAAGTCCACAAGAAAACTGTGTAATAATTGTGCCATGAACAATATGTGTTAGAGACTTTTGAGTCCACTTACGTGTTAGAGCTATCGAATTAAACAATGGTCCTACGAGGCCAGAGTAGAGCTAATGGATTAACCTACGGATTAAAAAAAAAAGACTAAGTGAAAAGCCAAGTGCGGCAAACAGTGATTTGTGTAAACAGCCAAGTTCGGCAGCCAGTGATGTGAGGTGAGAGCAATGATCTTTGAATTTTTGTGAGAATTTTAATTATTTAATTATGTCTTTAATTGCTAAGTTGAAAAAAGACGAGTTAAAACTTGTCGCGGAGGAATTAAAACTAACTGTGCCAGATAATGCAAAAGTTCTTGATTTGAAAATTTTAATTGAAAGTAGTGAAGTGTATAAAACAGACACAGAATTAGTTAAAACTGTTATTGACTATGCCGTTGAAGAAACGAGAATTAAAAAATCTGCGAGTGAATTAAATTTAGAGTTAGAGAAAATTAAGTTAGCGCAGTTAGAGAAGCAATTAGAGCTTGCTAATATTCGGAAAGATTTAACACACATGATTCTTCACTTTCAACAGTGAGCGCCACCGAAACATGTAACAATATTAGTATCGAAACGTTAATAAAAAGTGTAAAAACATTATCTATCTCTGTACCCTCGCGTGTTGAGTCATATAATTTATTTTTTCAGTCATTAGAGAAAGCATTCAAAACGAAAGAGGTACCCGAAGAATGGAAATCGGAAATTCTTTTAAATATCTTAGGAGAGAGAGCGAATAACTTAATGATTTATGTGTCAGAGGAAGAATTGCGCAGTTAGGAAAAACTAAAAATTTAGTTTTGAAAGAATTTCAGCCTACACCGCAAGAATGCTATAATAATTTTCGTAAAACTCAAAAATTAAATTCAGAGAGTTATGTTCAATTTGCGTCTAGGTTAAGTGCAACATTTGAGTATTACTGTCAGTTACGAAATGTTAATGAATTTAAGTCAGTATGTGAATTAATTGTTGCGGATAAAATGATGAGCACTCTTGAAATAGAATTATTGACTCATATTAATGTAAAACAACGAGAAACATTTTTTAAACCCCACGAGTTAGGGCGAGAATGTGATATTTATTTATCTTGTAAAGGTAAAATTAAAAGTGAGTCTAATACATTTTCCAGGTCCTTCACTGGAAATGAAAATAAACGATTTGAGTTCAATAAACATCAGAGATATAACAGCTCGCGAAGTCAGAGAGGAGGTTTGAGCGTATTTTTTTCTGAAATAAAGAGTGAAAAATGTGTGTTGTGTAAAAATGAAGCACATGCTTTGCAATTTTGGCCTCAGTTTAAAGGTTTTTCGATAAATGAAAGTGTAGAATTTGTTAAAAACAATAAAATGTGCTTTAAATGTCTATCCCCAGAATGTTATGTAAAACAGTGTCGCTCTAGAAATTGCATAATTTGTAAGAAGCCGCATAATAAATTGCTTCATTTTCAAAGAGAAATAAAAAGTATCCCAACTCCCCACATCGGGCCTCCTTCGGTCCTTGAAGAGAGATCGCAAACGATATCTTTTAATTCTTCTGCCCCTCCGTTCGTTCCTAATTCATAAACAAGCAAGAAATCGTGGCGACTACATTTAGTCATAACAAAATTAAAAGATGCTTACTGAGCACAGCTCGCGTATTAATTAAGGATAAATATTCGAATTGGCATGAATGTAGGTGTTTGTTAGATGGAGGCAGTATGGTTTGTCTTATAACTAATGAGTGCGCCAATAAATTACAACTGAAAAGTGAAAAGATTAATACTTTGATCTCATGTTTAAATGATGCATCTATGATTGTTAACGGTTGCGTTAAAACGACAATTTCAAATAAAAATAATACATTCGTGAAGGATTTAAATATGTTAGTAGTTAAGAAAATCACAGATTTTATTCCAAGTAATACATTTAATACTAGTGTTAATTTTTCAGATATAGTGGAGTTAGCTGATGAACGTTTTAATATTCCAGATAAAATAAACATGTTGTTAGGTGCAGAAATATTTTTTGAACTATTGAGACCGGAAAAATTTAAGATAAAAAATTCATATCTAATTTTACAAAATACGTTTTTTGGTTACGTTGTAAGTGGTAATGTAGATTCATTTAATGAAACTAAAGTTCATTGCAGTTTAGTTAAGGACGAGGATTTAAATAAAACGCTGCAAAAATTTTGGGAAGTAGAAAATGTGGAGATAGTGCAAACAAAAAGTAATGAGGCTAGTTTATGTGAGGAACACTTTATGAAAACACATTCTAGAGACGAGGAGGGACGGTATATAGTTAAAATGCCCCTTAAGGGTGATCCAAATTGTTTAGGGAATTCCAGGGGCATTGCTCTCAAACGATTAAATGCAATGTGGCTTAGATTGGAAAGGGATCCACAATATCTAAAATTGTATGGAGAATTCATGCAAGAATATGAACAATTAGGACATATGAAAGAAGTGAAGGTAGAAGAAAATAATTCGAAGATGAACTATTTCTTACCTTATCATGGCGTCTATAGACCCGAAAAAAGTACTACTAAGGTGAGAGTGGTCTACAATGCGTCTAGTCCTACAGATAATGGATTATCACTGAATGATATTCAGTACAATGGAGGAGTCATCCAAGATGACTTATATGCCCAGATGATTAGATTCCGTACTTACAGATATGCACTGACTGAGGACATTAAAAAAATGTATCGAATGATCCTAATTGATTCCGAACAACGCTGTCTGCAACAAATATTGTGGAAGGACAATAAACACGACTGAGTAAAAACATGAGCTTCAAACAGTCACGTACGGGACGACCAGTGTCCCATACTTAGCGCAACGAACATTGAAACAATTGTCCTATGATGAAGAAAATAAATTCCCGATAGCAGCACCAGTCCTTCGAAGCAATTTCTACATGGACGATGCGTTATGCGGGACGGACACCTTAGAAAAGGCTAAGGAGCTACGATATCAGTTAATTGAAATTTTGAAAAGTGCAGGCATGGAATTGCATAAAATCCGGGGAAATCATCCTGAACTTTCGCAGAATATAAATGGAATCTACGATTTTTCTAGACCAAATGAGACCAAAACCTTAGGTGTGTCCTGGGACCCAGGAAGAGACACTTTTTCGTTTAAAATTGACGTGATACTTAGTGATTCGTATACCAAGAGAAGCGTTTTGTCAACTATTGCGAGACTGTTTGATCTTTTGGGTCTTGTGGGACCCGTGGTGTCCAACGCCAAGATGTTTATGCAGAGGCTTTGGAGACTTAGTATTGACTGGAAAGATCCACTCCCAAAGAAAGTGTATGATGAATGGCACCAGTTGTTAATTGGGCTAGAGAGCCTAAATAACATCAATATCAAAAGACGTGTAGTGATTGAGAATCCTTCATCTATAGAGATTCATGGGTTTTCTGATGCGTCAGAGCGTTGCTATGGAGCTCCAGTGTATTGCAAATCAAAAAATAATTCGGGAGTGACTTTAGTGAGATTAATTACTACCAAATCGAGAGTTTCACCAATTAAGAGTCTAACCATTCCAAGATTGGAACTGTGCGCCGCTGTCCTTTTGTCCAAACTTGTGAAAAGAGTGATTGATGCCTTGAAGCTGGAATCAGTTAAAGTTTATCTGTGGACTGATTCAATGATAGTGTTGTCTTGGCTACAAAAAGAACCGATGGACCTTAAACCATTTGTGCAGAATAGAATCGCTAAGCTTCAAGATTTGTTCCCTGTACGGCAATGGAAACATGTGCCATCCAACCAGAATCCTGCAGATTTGATTTCTCGTGGAGTAGATCCTGACAAACTTCTGAACCAAGAAATGTGGTGGAACGGTCCAGAGTTTCTATCTGGCAGTGATTATCCGAAGAAACCTGTGAACATTAGTGAAAACAACGATGCGTACAATTCAGAACTGAAGAACAGTGTCCGTGAAAAACTTGAGAATGAAGTGCCACTTTTTTACGTTTGTGTGAATGACTCTGTGAACAATTTGTGTAACCTTAGTAATAACTATTTAACCATTTTGCGTATCTTAAGTTATATTTTTAGGTTCGTAAACAACCTGAGGAGGAAGGTCAAAGCCAGTGGCCCAGTAACAGTAGATGAATTGGAGAAAGCAGGGATCTTCTTAATAAAAAGTGTACAAAGGCAAGAATTTTCAGTAGAAATAAAATGTATAGAAAAACAAAAACCTATCTTGCCAAAAAGTAAGTTGAAAAGTCTCAATCCATTTTTGGATTCAGATGGAGTGCTTAGAGTGGGTGGCCGATTAGGTAATACAAATTTTCCTTTTAATCAAAAACATCAAATTATTTTGCCTAAAATCCATAAACTGTCATGTGTGATAATTGAATATTTGCATAACAAATACTTTCATGTTGGTGCTTTTTCATTTTTGAATTATGTTCGCGAAAAATTTTGGCCTCTCAATGGTCGCAATCTTTGTAGAAAAATTGTTCATAAATGTATAATCTGTTCTAAATGTAAACCTTTTATAACATCTCAAATAATGGGCAATCTGCCTAAGGAAAGGGTTGCCACTGACTACCCTTTTAACTGCTCGGGTGTCGACTTTTGTGGTCCTTTCTTCATAAAAAACAAAAGCCAACGCAAATGATGTTCGAAAAAAATAATGTAAAAGTTGGAGATCTAGTACTCTTAATTGAAGAGAATTTGCCACCATACAAGTGATTATTAGGAAGAATTATTCAAGTTTATTTAGGAGTCGATAACAAAATTCGTGTAGTTAAAGTGAAAACTCAATTTAGTACTTGTAAAAGAGCCATATCTAAAGTTTGTGTTTTGCCAATGCCAAATAATTAAATACTGTTGATAAAATTTATTTTTTTTGTGTGTTTTAATCAATTCAAGTGAATTTTTTTTTTAAATTTATTTTCAATGATATAGTGCATTTCTTTAAGTGTCTTTTGTGGAATTTGAGTGATGAACAATTTAGATATATTTTGTGTAAATAATTAATACAGTGATTGCATGGTGAAACCAGTGCAATGTGGCGCGGTATGTCAGTTCACGGCATACGAAGCGCTATCTGTGTAATTAAAAGAGTAGAGTGTGTTGTGTCTGTAGTAATGTATGTATAAACTGTGTCTGCGCAATCCCAATTGCGCTGCCCGAACTGCGCATGCCCTGCAACTCCAATGTAAATGTACATAAGTTATGAGTAATTAATAAGCGCAAGTCCACAAGAAAGCTGTGTAATAATTGTGTCATGAACAATATGTGTTAGAGACTCTTGAGTCCACTTACGTGTTAGAGCTATCGAATTAAACAGTACCAATCGCCTTAAAATATATAATTTAGGAGTGGTGGTATTCTCTTATCTTAATATATCAGGGTGAGAAATTTTAACAAAAAACACTGGTTATTACTTCAATTGATAGTAACTCTTAAAATAATGTGAATTTTTCAAAAATCCTATATATATATATATATATATATATATATGTATATATATTCTTAAGGAACGAACTGTATCTAAAAATGTTCTTTTTCTGGTGTATTTTTAAACATCCTAACTACCCTCACACAATTTTCGTTCTATTTAATCAATTAGTATTTTGACCATGTTGCTCCATTTTTTTTTTTCTGACGTAAGATTAGAAGAAATGGAATTGGAATGGGAGGAATTAATTTCGCATAACTTAACTCTGTGTAATTAATTCTGTTTGGCGAATGCCCTATTTTTGTATTCTGTATGTAAGACCTGAGATTTGAGTATAATTGTATCTCTCATGTGTGAATCGTATTTCAGTTCTTAAATGATGGATTTAAAAATGTAGACAATATGTAGTATTTTTCTTATTTGGAATTGTGTGACACAGATTCATTATAAGTTATAAATGACAAGAAAAGAAAAGTAATCTTTTACCCCAAATGTGAACTTTGAAATTCTAGAAATGCTTATCAGTTCCCTCTTTCATTTTCTCTGCACACACACTCTGAACTGAACTTAACTCAGTGGCGCAACAGCCTATGAGAGCCAAGACCTACTGTGCCTATCTCAGTTAACATGACCAAAGGCTCTGGAGGGGCATGTGCAGATGTTTCGGTCAAATGGTTAGTCTGACTCGAAGCCACCAGTGTTCAGTTCCCAAGCTAGCTTAGTACTCATTTATCAACCACTGAAGGAATGAAAGGCTGAGTCGACCTTGCCCAGCCCGTGGTTTGAATCTCGGACCTGTGGTGGGAAATCGCGATATACTACCACTCAGCCATTGGGCTCTGCACACCCTCACTCACACACATATGTAAATGTGCGTGTACGATTTCAAATAATGAGTTTGGATTTTGCTATAAACATACACATACATATATATAAGAAAATCGACAAATTCACTTACTCATCACGAGATCTTCTCAGCTATTAGACCTTAAGTTTAGAAATTTGGTCGGCATTTTTCTTCTGTTGAATAAAGATCGGGTTTTGCGAAAACCAAATCCCAACGTGTAGTGGCGTAACTGAGAACATTCCCCCCCCCCCTGCAAAGTCAGGCTTTGAATCCCCTAGAACCTGAAGTTGTGTAACGGGTGTACGTTACACAACTTCCAAGGTGGCTAACGAAGAAGTAACAAAGAAAAAAATCCCATTTTTGAACCATTAGACCTATACACTTGAAATTAGGCAAGCGTGTATCTTTTATTGATTAGAGATATACTAAGAACGTTCCATTTTTTGTCGTACCCTTTTCTCAGCCAATAAGCAACTAATTGACCTAGGGTTTTCGGCATTTGGTCGCATTTGTGCCCTAGATGAGCCAAATCATATTTAAATTTTCCCATAGTTTTCCCGAATTTTCCTACAAATTTTCCTGAAATTCGCTATTCCGGGCTTTTGTAGCTTCTGTAAGAAAAAAAAAATTTGTGCTTTTTTATAGTGCTGATACAGATTTGTGTCATTATTTCTTTTCAGCTCAATAGTAGTACATTTAGAGGAGTGGTACAGTACACACACTACTTTCTGTTAGTAAAAAGTTCATTAGTTGCATTATTGTAAAATACAACATGTGAAAAACGAGCTAAAATTATTTGGCCATGCCAATGATTGATATCTTGTTTATATTTAAGATGGTCATTAGGGAAGCGAATTCTAATTTTTTTAACCTACTCCTGATTAAGACCTCTTATTATTATTATTATTGTTATCTGAGTATGTTGTATATATATACATGCATACACTCACAAATATATATAACTAGTAAGAACTATGACTAATCATTTAAAAAATCTATAAATTTATCATTCAAATCTTAACTTACTGATTGTATATTTCTGTTTCTTGTAATCATTATCTCCCATATGTGTTTCACTCACTACAATATTAAAGTTTTAATTTTCCTATCACTTATCGAGTTAGTTCTTTGTATAATTTGTGTATCTTAAAATATATTAAAGTTCCTTTTAGTTTTCTTTAATAAAAATAAATTAAAAAATTATTAGTAACTTAATATTTTTAACATGTACATATTTTCATGTACCCTACTTTTATTTTCTCTTTATTTTTTGTTCCGTGGAAGGTTTTTCAAGCCACTGTCGAAATACAAGAGGAAAAAAAATTAACGCTGGATTTCGGAATTGAAATATCAAAATCAATCATTCCCTTTCTTTTTTAAAAAAAAATAAAGGACAGACATTTGGTTTTTATTTCATATCGATTACTCAACACACAATACATCAAATAAAACCCACTCTCATATCCAGGCGCTAAAATTCGAGCCACCGTTCCGGAAATAGTCATTCCGAAACACTTAAAATCTGTCGCACTGCGCAACCCAACATCACCGGGAAAAAAATCGTGATATACCTTTTCATTGACGGACAAGCTCTCTCGCAGATAGCAAACCCGCCGTCAAAATTTATCTCCCCGATAAAGAAACCATCTCTTGCCCCCTCGTTAAAAGCGTGAGCTTCCAGTCAAAATCAGAAAAGAAAAAAAGTGAAATTTGTGCTCTTGTTAGAAGTAGAAGTGTAGAACGATTGGAGGTCATTCATCAACGACAAGAGTCGTGGTAAGGGCTATTTTTCAGATTGGTAGGCGAGGTGGCCTCGAAAAGCAACAAGAGAAGCTCTGCTTTCCAGATATCGTAGGATAGCTTTAGATGTAGATAGAGCTCATTAAACTCTGCCGAAAACCCTACACGTACAAGGCATGCTCACTTAGAACGGGATTCAACCATTTTTTTTTTTTTGGTGCTAAACAGATGAAATCAGTGCACGATTAGAAGTTTTACATTAGATTTTTATCGTTGATATTTTCCTCCTATCTTCATTGTTAAATGTTTTTAAAAAGAAACGCAGAATGCCTATTATATGTATAAGTCTGTGAAGTTATTTAATAATTAGGAGGTTTGGTACTCTAATTAAGAGGTGTTACTTTTCGCCGGGTTTGCTTGTTGTTTCTTTTGTGTAGTATCGCGGTTCTCATAATCGATTGTGTTCGATAAGAGATAGTAGAGTTAGTTCGTATCTTTTCTTTGAGAAGTTTTTGTTATTACTTTTAGAGGGAAATGCAGTAAGAGCGCGAGTTGATAAATTCAGTAATTATGATTTAAATATATATATTTTAATACTTCGGTTACTGTTCTCTGTACAATAACTACAACATAGTAAAAAGTAATACAGACACATAAAATATGGATTATATTCAGATTTGAAAACGTTCTATAAACGATGTCATATTTTAACAAGAAGTCACTTTTGATTTTGCATAGTTTACAGCCTTAATTCCTTCAAATGCATTTTAGCCCTACCAACAATGCTTTAATACTCAATAATGGAAATTTTGCAATAAAAATTTACAATTTTTTTGCAAATTTATACAAATTTATATTTTGATCATAATTCCTAACTGCATTACAATTATTAGAATACTTTTTTGGGGGGTTGAGGGGTTCAGCTAAATAAAATGAAATTTGAATATTTGATACACATTTTTCTTACTGAGATACACTCTTATTCTAAAGATCCATTAGTATTAATAAGTTAATTTATGCATTATTAATAGATTGTCACATTTTTTTTACCAATGTATTTTTATTTTTAAAGATTTGAAAAATTTGGAGGAAAGTAAAGAAGTTTCTTTTTAAAAAAAAAAGGATTTGATTCTTAACTATTTACATCGCTCTGATTTGTAAATATCATACTTTGATCAGTAACTGACGTTTTTCCAGTACCTAAAGATTAAAACTGTACAGGTTTTTTTAAGGCTAGATCAGTTGTCGGCAACTTATAGCACGTGGAGTGAATGAATATCTACGTCGCCTTATGCAACTACACGAGGGCTTTTGGTGACGGACCTCGTAATTTTGAACCATGGTCAAGTGATGAGGACGACACCTGAGCTGGCATCCCCCCCTCTCCTTTCTCCCATACCACGCCAACGGGAAGACGTTTGAGCTCACGACAGATTTAACGTGCATCGCACGCCTACACGGCTGGTCTTCAACGGTACTAAGCTCGAACTCATAACACTCCGGCCACGAGTCCGTTACCTTGACCACTAGGCTACCGCGGCCCTCACGCATGCCACAAGGGCCACACAAAGCAATTCTCAGTGGCACTATACAAAGTTATGAGATAATGTTAAATCGTTCTCTGCCGTTGCAAAGCCACACACATTTTTATGTAAATGTTATTTTTTACTTTCAATTCTTGGTCGTGTGTAAAACGATTCTACTGAATCTGTTAAGTGTAATTTTGTAATTTATTTTTTTAAAAAAAATATCCTCTGTTTAAATGTTGTCGTAGTCTATCACTACCTCTAAGATTATTAACTCCCCTTTGTGTATTATGTAAATCTGAATGTGTTGAATACATGATAAATTACTACTTATTTAATAAATCAATCTTATTTATTAACTTTTCTTAATTGAGAAATTACACAAATACTATTCAAATTTTAAGAACAATAAAACACAGTGGAGTATGAGAAGAATTCAATAATTATGAACGACGGAATCTTAACTGAATCTACGGCGGTCAACGCGTACAATTAAGCTACACACTTATACTTAAATTGTGAAATCAAACTAACCTGATACCTTTTGTTATAGCAGGTTCTTCTAACTACTTCTTCAATATCGGGATTACTTTAATGAGCGACTTCAATCTCAGCTATACGACTATATTTCCACTAGAAAAACTACTCTCTCAATTCATTTTTTTCTTCATTTCATTTCCCCCTTTTATATCATTTTCGAACTTGCTAAACCTGAACTTATAAAATATCTTATTTGCATAAATCACACTTTTGGCTCTCGGTGGAGATTGGTTGAAATAAATAAAACATTTAAAGAATGCGAGAGAAGGTTAGTGAAACGCGTAAGCACCCGTCACAATGTGATTCTTCTTTTAGCGTTAAATATGCCATTTGATTTAAAACGCTTGTGTAATACTCGTAAACCGAAGCATCACTTATTGCTGCATCGAGAAAAAAAATTTCAGAATTATTAAAAGCAAAATTTACGGAATTTTGAAAAGATCTGGAAGATAACTTCACTGATAAACTGACAGCAATTTTAAATTGATGTATGTCATTGCAGAAGTGATTTAATTACTCAAAAAAAAGCGCGTGTGTTCTTTCCTTTTTTTCCGTCTTACATAAATATTGGAACAAATTTTTTCTCATGTGAAATATATTTTGAGTCCAAAAAGTTGTTTAATAATTGAATATTCAGAAACATTGTGTCAAACTGAAAGTCACAAATTATACCCCTGGTATTGAAATATAAAGTATAGAGCTTTGCAAGGACAAATTTCCATTCAAATTTTCCTTTTTTTTGTTCAACTACATTGCAGAAATACTTATATTTTACGTTTATTTCCTACTTTGATTTTCTTAAGATACATACAGTATGAACAATTTTAATTCTGTATTTATGTTGAAGGAATAGTTATATTTTATGTTGCTTATTTTTATGTTAATAAGTATCTTTAAATGATGCATAATTAATATGTAATAAAGCTAAATCTGTATTTTTTTACCTATTTCCTAACTTTACATGCATTGCGACGGAAATTGAATTGTTTCGAGTATTTCCTACTGCATGGCAGGCTGAATAATATTCGCACATGTTTTGGCACACCACAGCTAAAAGGTTGCCGACCCCTGTGGGCTAGATTGTTAATAAACACATAATTTAGGTTTTTTAACCAATACTTATTAAATTAAAATCATATAGTTACTTGAAAAATTAAATTTACATTCCTTTCATATTTTATTACCTTGATATTTATACAACAAAAGGAGGTTTAATTTATAATTAAAATAATTCGCAAAATATACGAAAATTAAATGGTTACCTTGCAGTTATGTCTGCTTTTTTATCTTATTTTTAAATCTTAGTTTAGTCTCTGGAATAATTTTTTTATATAATCATTCACTTTCTTATGTCGAAACTTTTTGTTAACATCTCGATAACAAAATCCTTCACAGATTTATTCCATATCAAGTTTTAGCAAAAGCTCTATAGAACTTGTAAAAAATTTAGCGTTTTGTATCTTTTCCCAACAAGTTCCCACAATTCGTTCTCTTTTAAAAGAACTTTAAAAAAATTTTCCGAAAGCTTTCTTTTATCCTCTTTTATTTCCATCAAACACGGAATACAGATCATTTATTAAAATCTTTTGAATGACTGGTTTTACAAGAATATCTTCTTTTTATCTGAAAGTGAGAATAACATTCCCACACTCCATTTTTATTGCAAAAATTTTCACACAACTCTTTCTAGTCCTAATTTGAAGTGGAAAGCAGGTAGGAGGTGTTTTTTGGGAGCATTAAAACTTTTTCTATAAAGTGTTTGGAATACCTTTTTTAGTCATTACTTTGCTACGTGGCTCCGGCTTTTGTTCTAGTTTTCCTTTAACTGGAAAATATTAGAGCTATCTTTGATATCTAAAAAAGTTTATCGTTATTTATGTGCTTGATTTTATAGTGAACTGAATCAACTTGTACTCTTTTTTTCCCCTTCATTATTTTCACATATATAAAATTATATAAAAAAAACACCGAAGGATTACGTGAGTTTAAAACAAAATGATCTGTTTCCTTGATTTTTATTCTCGTTTTCTTACTTCGTGTTCGACTTTGTAGGAAATAAAATGAACTTTGTTCACCTTCTTATTTGTAAATGTTGTAACGGGTTCCTTGGCGCCCTTCTGTTAATCCTCTAGGACAGTGGTTCTTAAACTGCAGTCCCCAGAGCTTTTTAGGGGGTCTGTGAAGGCTTTTCATTTAATGTTCATATCCCTCTTTTACAGACTCTGAAAGGCATAGTGGAAAAATTGGAAGGAGCAATCTTGGACAAAATTACTGAATTGTGTACCCCAATGAAAAAACTTTACAAGAACATGTATTTTGATCAATTTCTGAAGCCTTTTCAAACTACAGTCGATTCTCGATAATTCGAAGTTCGAGGGACTAATGGAAAACTTCGAATTCTCAAGAGTTCGAATTATCAAGAAAGTAGGAAAAAGCTCCCAAAATACACGAAGAAAATTTTTTTCTAAAAATTTTAAATTTGAAACTATGTAATAAAACAACAATTGTACATATGTATAAAATTATTTTAAAGTAATTTTGAAAAGTATATATTATACAATATAAATATTATACAGAAGTGTTAAAAGTCTTGTATTAAAAAAAAAACATCCAATACATTCATACACAAGCCTACGCATCCCTTCTTCACAATAGTGGACCATCCTTTCTGAGCACATGTGTAGCAAGGTCACGCGTTAAACGAAAGATATGGACGGTTGACAACAGGTGCGGTTGGTCCATTGTCCACTTGAAGAAGGATAGCAATAAGAGTGCATTTTCGCTTGATGAACCGGAAAACACTAAGAGGTAGCAGACAGATTGTCATCAAAGGGGCTACTTTACAGGGGAGACACGCAGAGAAAAAATAACACGAAATATGTAAGCTCCAACCTGTTTGCTACAGAACTCTACATGATAGCGAGTGTTCGAATCGTCGAGATTTATTAGATAACTTCGAATTTTTCACGTGTTGTAGTCCAGCCAGCCACAGATTTTACTTCGAATTATCGAGAGGTTCGTTTTTTTGTAGGTTTGAATTATTGAACGTCAACTGTAATAATTTATGTGTATTCAGTGTTGAGCAAATAATTCTTGTGTGTGTGTAAACCAGGGGTGGCCAACCTTTTTGGGAAGAGTGCCATTATATGATAAAAAAATAATTCTGCGTGCCACTTCCAACTTTCCCAGCAAACTAATATGGAAAACTGAAAAATTTTACTTATAGAGGCTTATTATGGGAATTTTATACAAATAACACATTTTTAGTGAAAGTCTATACGAAGTCGAAATTTAAAATTTATACAATAAATTAGACAAAAGTACAATCTTAGGTTTTACTGTAAAAAAACTTTTTTACAAGTGCAATCAGTAAGGTCATGTATAAAATAAAAATGAGTAACTTGAATCACTGAATTCAAAATCATTATTAAGCACCCAGTGCTTACTTAATATGCCCTTTGAATTAAAACTTTTTTTACCATCTGTATATTAGTATTAGCTCTTGTAGTGCTAAAGAAATTGTGGTAAGTGGGTAGGTAAAATTAGGTAGGTATTACAGGTGCATTTATCAGCTAGTTTTTAGTGATATTTATTTTATTCTCAAGAAAACATTTATTCACAAACATATTTTGATACAAATTTTGAGTATTTTTTTTATCTGTGACAACCCCATTTCAATAAAATTGTAAAAAATAATTGTTTATTATTATTTTTTAAAAATTTTTCAGAAAGTCTTCGCGTGTCACCGTTACATCCTCATCGTGCTACAGCGTGCCGCGGGTTGACCCTTGGTGTAAACGTAGTGAGAGAGAGGGAGAGCGCACTTGGCGAAAGCTGGAATAAAATTCTAAGTCTCTCCCATCCAGTATTTAGTGTGAATATCTATTGAAAATAATGAGTTTTGAACTAGCGATGAAACAATGTGAAAAAACATTTTGATCTCTTTATCTTAAAAACTACAGGAACCTTCTGAAAAACGTAGAACCGGAATTGAGACTGCAGATTTCAAATATTACACCTGATATATCTGCTCATGTAAAAGAAATTCAGCTCTATGCCTCTCAGTAAAAATTTTAATTAATACAGTTAAGCACATTATTTACTAATTTGAAATTAGTATTTTGTAATATTTTTAATTAGATATGGACTGTTCTTTCAAATGAAGAAAAGGTGTGCTAAAAAATCGGTAAAAATAGCAGAGACAGTCTTAGAATTATTGAGAATCAAATCACTCAGCCGAGTGTTGGGAGTCAGGGGGGGGGGGGGTTCAATATCTTGGGGGTTCGCGATTACAGATTGATACATAAAGGGGGGCTACAGGGATCGGAAATTTGGAAACCGCTACTCTAGAGGAAATATTTTCAATAAATTGTTTGATTTGCGAACCTCTTTCTCAAAAGGAACCGTGATTTATGAAAAGCAGAGCTGCTATTTTAAAGTTAAAAGAATGAGCTAAATTCATGATGGTCACATGTAGGGATTGCAATATCAGACCAAAAGTTCAATACCGGTATTCGGTATTTTTTAGAACTTAATACCGGTAGTAGAAATTTTAGAAAAAGACAGAAAAAACACAGGTGTTTCTTTGTTTTAATTGCCAGTTTTATTAGAGAGTGTAAATATCACAAGAAATAATTTGTAACGTATAAATTATAACAGTTCATAAAGAATCATAAAAAAAGTAAAGGAACATCTTATTTTCTTTAAATCACAAAAAAGTTCAAACATTTTTGAAATGTGATCTTAAAAAACATTATGCATCAACTGTACTGTCATTAAGCGTGGAACGTAATTTTGTGCAAAAATTACTAGCTGTAGAAAACGCTCTTTCGGCATCTACCCTAATTGGTGCATTGCGCAATGTACTTTTTCCAAGTATTTACCTCTAAATCCCTCATCTTTAAATAAATCGGTGAAATAATAGTTTTGGATATAGCTGATTTATGTACTGTATTTTGGTTTGTTGAAATTTTTTTCGTTATCGCTAGCTCTAACTTCTGTTCAAGAGACAGTTCCTTTTCACTATTGACAGTAGTGTCATCATAATCTTCGATAACTATACTGAATTCTTCTGAACGTGAATAGTTTTGTAAAAAATTTTAAGAAAATTTGCTATATAAACTGGATTAAATTTGATTTGGTTAGTCTCTTTTCCTCATTTTCATTTTTAAAGCATTGTAATTATGTAAATACCGTAGGACATTTTTTTTAAGTTTCGGTATAGGAACTTAATATTATAGCACCTTTCGGTGCGATTTTTCAATGTAATATATAATTCTTCAGATAGTGATGTATGCTGTTCTTTCAGTGACTGCAAAATGAAATTTATCGTTGCATTAGCTGTTGATAAATTAGAATCTCTCCAACATAATGCCTCAACAGCCAGATTTATTGGAAGTAGAGCTGATAGTTCTGAATATTAAATCGAATTCACTATCGGAAAAATTAATTTGCAGGTTTAAATCAGTGAAAACCTTTTGGATTGGATTTTTCAGTTTCAAAAATCATCCTATCATTAGGAATAAACTGTTCCAACGTGTTTTAGAATCTAATATTAACATACGTTCTGTTTTATTTTCAGTTAGTATATATTTTTGTAATAAGGCATTTTTTGTTGGGAAGCGTTAAAATATCTTAACAATTTTTCGAACTTTATTAATTAAAGGAAGCAATTCTTGGTGAGTTAATATTTCATTCTCATTAGCAGTCTTCAACAGTTACATAGTCATTATCTTCATTGTCAGTATCATTCTCACTCTCTTCAAAGTTGGAATCCGAAGTTTCCATATCCCCAGTATTTGAATTTTTCTGTTCCTTATTTTTTTGGAATAATACATCTATTACTCCCCTAATCGCATTTCATGAGCATAGTACAATTGCTTATTTGCACCAATCAACTTTCTAACTTTTTTCATAACTGTTTCTCCATTAGTCTTTATGGATTCAATATCTTCTTTCAGGGATAATCCACACATGTCTCACTAATTTAGATTTAAACGCTTCCACACATTTTTCGGTTGGCATACTTCCCGAGACGTGTAAGTCTTATATTCCAAAGTTTTTTTTATGCACACACAAAATCCTCAACCGTTTGAAAAAGAGGTACGAACACGAATTTTTTTTGTAAGTATGAGAGAAATTCTTTTATAATAAATGAAACATCCTTCATAGCATGCAGAGAGTACTTGTAAAAAGCAAACATTTCGGGTTTTTTGTGTTCCTGAATTATAAAATAAAAATTAGTGTGAAAATTTTAAAATTGAAAATTAAACTAAAATCCTTCCATTTTTGCATTATCTTTCGTATTATGATTAATTATATGCAATAAAAGTGCCTTTTTCTGGTACAATTTAGGCAAAAAAATTGACTGCTAATGGGGTTTATGATGGTTTTCTGCGTTCCATCAACCCTCACACCAATGTTAGCGGATGTTTGCTACAATGTTCATGTTCAAACTTATACAAAAAGCCGGCAACAGAAAAATTATATACCCAATTTTTTACAGTCTTTTTTTCTCTGCACGGTTCAGAAATAACACAGCGCAAGAAAAAGTCAACTTTCTTTTTTTTTACATAGCTGATTTACTCTAACACAATTCAGGATCACTGATTGTAACGATCATTCATTAGTTTGCATCAGGATGTTTGAAAGAATATTCAATTTTAGATTGTATTATAATTGCTTAATAGCCAAATAACAGTTTTTCGTAAAATGCTGGTGGAAAGCAATTTGACCGGAATGCGTTAATAATGAAAGCTTATTGCCACAAACATTCAAAGAATCTTTTTAAATTATAGAGTTGACACACGCAATTGGTAGAAAATTTTTTGAGAATAAGCAAGCTGAAGACATCTCTCGATGAATTGATGATTGACAAGGACCCTGGAGGAAGATGATTTGATTGACATAATAACATATGGACCATAATAGCCATAAAAAGGTTGTGGAAAAAATTCATCAGTTAACTATTAGTTTAATTTCTCTGAGGGCCTTAAACTTAGTGTAAGTCTGTCTCGGAACAATAATCCAAACGTTCAAAAGAGGGTTGTTTATTTAGCTGGAATCTAAAATAGTGTTAGAAATTTTTTTTAAAATATATTTTTAAGAAAATTAATACTGCAAAGCTTTAAAAAGTGCTTTTATTTTGGATATTAATTTCATAGATACAAATTAATATTAATCTATATCTATATCTATACTAGCTGGTACACCCGTTCTTCGCACGGGTGAATTGAAAATTTAAACAAAAAAAAAAAAGCTTTTTGCTTTTCTCAGCTGAACAAGAAGAAAATAAAGAACATATTTGTTAAATTTTAAGTCTGTAGGTCTAATAGCTGATAAAAAGGATTTCTTTTTTA
This sequence comes from Trichonephila clavata, assembly GCA_019973975.1. Taxonomy (NCBI): domain Eukaryota; kingdom Metazoa; phylum Arthropoda; class Arachnida; order Araneae; family Nephilidae; genus Trichonephila; species Trichonephila clavata. Next base: position 387,768 of record BMAO01013271.1, on the reverse strand, counting down.
CTTATAACGCCTCGTAACTCTCTTGTGAGTCAATTTTTGAAAACACCTTCCTGAGAGAGAGAGATAATCTCTGCTCAGCAAAAGTAACACATTGTTACAAATTTTGTGTAATGAACGCTTAAAATAGTGTAAATAGTTTATATCTGGATGTATAATACGTTAATGGAACTTTCTGTTGAATTTATTCATGTTAAAATTATAATATTCACAACAACGCCGTTCTTTATATTATAATGGCGATTCAATGGAAACATAGCGAAATGTTGGTGATAGAGCCAAGTTGGCAACATTTTTGGCGACCACGCTGACAACTTGTAGATTGAGAGAACGGTGCAAAAGTTTATATGCTGTAGCGCCACCTGGTGGGAAGCTGCAACAAAGAGGATAGCACAAAAACCTTCTCCACAAAAAATACATATGCATGCCAATTTTTATAGTGATCGGTTCAGCGGTGTTGGAGTGAAGCGAAGTCATTTTTACAAACATCCATTTATATATAGAGAGATAGGAGAAAAGAGACTCACTCGTCACGATGTCTCCAAAACTATTAGCCATACAGACGTGAAATTATGTAGGCACGTTTCTTTTGTTGAGCAGAATTTCTCTAAACCTGCATTTTGCAAAAATAAACTCAGAGGGGGATTACGAGAGCGTAAACGATGAATATTCTTTTATTTTAGAGACTCAAATCAATCTTGTTCTTTTTAAATCAAGAGGCGAGAGCCATAAGAATGTTTTCCTGTATAATTGAAAGTTTTAAGCTTGTATTAAGAAATGATTAACTTAAATTCTTAATAATATCTAACAACATAAGGAAGCACCCAGGGAAGCGGGTGGATGACGGCTAGTATATTATATAAATTTATAAATAAATGTTAATATACAAATGCATACAAATTTTAGAATGTAAATTAGAGTTGATTTTTTACCAGCCTCGAACTCTAAAGCAACGCGAAGGATACTAGCGACGGGCTTCGTAATTTTGAACCTCGGTCAAGTGACGAGAACAAAAACAACGTCTGAGATGGCACTCCACTCTCCAAACTTCTACACAACGCCAATGTGAGAATTTTGATGTACGTCAGGTTGAACGTTGATCATCCCATCTACACGGTGGATTTTATTATTATATTTAATATAGAAATGTTAAATATATATAAATGTCAATACACTGATCTATTAACTACATCAAAAAGTTGTACAGTGTTCTGCTTTTATCAGTTTTTAACACTATTTTTAGAATTAAATAAAACTCATTTCCTTTTACATGCAACGCATCCTTGTTTCTTACTGATCAAGTGTCTTTTTTGAGTAGATTATTATTTTTTGGTAGATTATTATATATATATTTCGAGGACCGTATCTAACGTGCAGAAAAAAAGCTAGGTAGGCAATTTAAAGATACAAGACAACTTTATTTGTATAACCGTTAAGCAGTTTCTCAAGCTGTGGGGAGCGTCGCCCTAGGGGGGGGGGGTGATATCCCTATATGTGGGGGGCGAGAACATATTGAAAAGTCGAAAGTGAAAGATTTTAAATAAGTATTAATTTACTCAAAGGAAGCAACTCAAAATACATTTAACATAATAAAAATATACATTCACATCGATATAATATACTTATAAATGTATCAGTACTGCACAATTTTTAGATAATTTTTTTCAATAAAAACAAGTTTAATAATTTCTAGTGCCTTCCATGAACTTATATAGAAACTTTAATACTTATCTTGATAATTTTTATGGTTTGTAATTAAAGTCGTATTGTGTAGCTTTAGCATCAAAGTATATTTTTATTGCATTCAAAACATTGCTATTGTATGGGGGGGGGGGCGATGAAAATTTTGAAAGAAAATTGGGTCGTAAATATTGAAAGTTTGAGAAGCACACTGCGTTAAGGTGTACTATTCAGTTATTTCGTAAAATACCCAGCTAACTAAATCATACCTAGTTGAATGAAACACGTAATATTAATCACACATATATTAATCTTAGGCTATTAAAGAAAATAGCTCTTTTTAGGGACTTGCTTTCCTAAGAGCGAGATTTAATACCCCTAAATACCCGCGCGACAGATGTTTCTTTTCTCTCTTAGGATTTTCCTGTCTTAGGTAAACAAATATGACACTTCCAAGTTATTATTGACCCTTTGGATTAAATTTCTCTCTTTCTTCTCTTTCTGAAACTAGAGTTTTGCTTAGATAAGATATTCTTTTTAGTAAATTAACTAGTGCTTGGTTCAGTTAGAAGAAATATGGTTCTTACATCAATAAAATCAATCAAATAACAATCATTTATGAAAACAGTGTATCATTTCATGAGTTAATTAGAGATAGATACATTCTTTGACAAAAAAAAATTAATGCAAAAGTATTATCTAATATTTTGTTTATTAAAATATAATAAAATAATGAAATCATTAGTTACAGAAGGGTGACTGAAACGGAAATAAACATTATTAAGAACATAACGAACACATAAAACATAACGTTAACAGATATTCATTCTCTTCAGTTTCATTCTAAAAAATTAACTTTATTTTTAATTACTTTTCTATTGTTTTCCAAATGAAAGGATAATTTTATGCAAACCTTATTCCATTTCACATTTTTCCATAAAATAATATAGAAATGTACCTAATAATCTGTTTTTTAGTCTTATAAGACAAATTTAAAGAACTTCTAAATGTAATGTTCTTGTCAATTCTACGAAACTCTAAGCGTTTCCAAGAGATTTCGCTATTTTTTTCTTCAGTTACGTATTTTCCAACCCAACTTCCAAAACGTCACTATTTCCGTTCTTGAAAAATACATCTTTAAATCTGCGACAAGGCCAAATGCGTGATAAAATCCGAATGCATGATATATAACCAGCGCTTTCTGTATACCGAAGTCATCATTCAATATGGTTCAAGTACTCGTTCACATATGTTCAAATAACATTCGAGATTCGTTTTCGCAAGGCTGATAGAGCCGCGATACTGAAGTTCCTTCACTTGTTCTACTGATCCAATGCTTGCTCAGATTGTTCAACTGCTGAAAAAAACTGACTTTGGCTTTACCGTTGCACTAGCTCAAATTTATGGTTTTGGATATGAAAATCTTTCGAGCAGACGTAGAGAGGTCAAACAAGAACTTGTCTGACATACTAAATGTAATTTTTTGTTCATTTCTTTGAGTCGTGTGAAAAAACGATAACTTTTTTATATCATTCAGCGAACCACTCTCATCAGACAGACGTATAAAGGTAACTTATTCTGAGAATTGTATCTTTTTTTAGAGGCTCATCAAAATTTTAACCTCTACTTTCTGACGGATGATCTTTGGTGAGGAGGCTAAAACGCGCGACTGAGAGGCAAACAAAACTTTTTATGAGCTGCGCTGAAGCAGAGTTAAAACTATTTGATTGGCTATGGAAGTTTTCGGAAATGAGCCATTGAGAGAGCAATGAAAGTCTCTAGTTCACATATTAGAGTCGTATAACGAGTTAGAGCCCTGATTGCATCCATCATACGGAAAAAATGGGCGACTGACGTTAAGCAGAACTTCTACATTTTTTTAAAATCCAAATTTTAAAAACAAGTTCAACTTTTCAAATTTTTTTGCCTTTTCAATACGATTAGGAGAAAAACGATTCACTCATCACGAGATCTCAGGAACTATTAGACCAACAGACTTGAAATTCGGCAAGCATGCTTCTTTTTATTTAATAGAGATCCGTTAAAAATGAGTTTTTTTCCTTTTTTTTGTGAAAATCAATTCCAAGGGGATTGTGGAAAACTTTATAGGAAAAAAAATCCCATTTTAAAACTATTTTACCTACTAACTGTAAATTTGACAAACGTGTTTCTTTTGTTGAGTAAAGATCTACCAAGAACGGTTTTGCGGAAATAGACTCCCAAGCGAGGAGGATTACCAGGGCACAAAAGATAAATACATTTCCATTTAAAAAGTCACGTTCTGTCCTTTTTAAAATCAAGAAGTGAGAGCTAAAAAGATGTTTCTGAATACAAACGAAGTATAACTCGACAACTTAGTTATCAATAACTTCAAACTAATCTTGTTTCTGTAAAATTCGTTGTATAACGCGCACCTGTACTTTCAAGCTGCCTTTTTTAATTTTTAGGTATATTCGCCGTATAACGCGCAAATCCTGTTTTACGAAGAAACCTGGAATGTACTAGTGTCTTATGTTTTGAAGTCATTTATTCGAATAATTGTCCCCGGATTTTGAAAAAAAAATAGTATACTTCTAGAACTACAATCCTTTAAGTTCATCAGGTATGCCATTTATTTTAAATAAACAATATTCGGATCTTTGTGGAAATCTAACTTTTTTTTTTATGCTTGTCTTTTGTTTTATTTTTGAAGCTAACGTTTTCATACTCGGCGTGCAACGCACACCCGTAAATTTCGATCGTATTTTTTGTGTCAAAAATGGATATTACGGTATAAAATATAAACGAAAGCCATTTAACTAAAATATGTAAGCAAAACAATAATCTTATTGCAAATACACAAATACAATTATTAGCAAATACATAAATACAATTAATTATTATACATTAATTAATTGTATTTATGTATTTGTACATTACTTGATGAATTATTTATCCCATCATCAATTTTGTTCTTGCTACCATTGATTTTTTTCCGGGAACGCTATCTACATATTTGAAAAGTTCATGAGTTCTCAGGAATTAAATCTAGATTTACATCTGGTTTATTTCTTTCAGTTTTCCAAGAACATCTTAAGTGATAAACGACAGAAAAAAAGATCCTTCCTTTCAGCTTTCAACGGGTATTTAAATTATTCTTTTCATTCTTCCTTTTACTTTTTTTTAAAAAAATAAATGATTATCTTCTTTTTTTCTTTTTTCCCCCACATCGTTCCAGAAAAGCTATTTCAAAGTAGTGTTGAAAGTTGTAACGAAGCATATGAATGAATTAATGTGCGTTTTCAATGTAACATTAAGTTATACTAAGGGACTAATCTGATATCAGTGAGCGACTCGTTTCTGGAGTGATTTTGAAATCTTGCCACACAAACAAATCCAGGCTAATGTTAGCGCAGAGCAAAATTATTGTCCCCACTTGAGGAAATTTTAAAACTATTTGTTGAAACAATCCGTAGTGTACCTGAATCAAATTAGTACCGTTACTGATAATGACTATCTCTAAAACATAAAATTAGAAAGTAAATAAGTTGTGTGTGCTTTATTAAAATTTTCGGTTGGATCTCAGTTGAACCTCCTGATTTGGCGACAAAAATGTTGCGCCAATTTTTTAATGATTTTAGTGTCAAGTTGACACAAACTGCATGCTTAGGAATTAGCACAAGTTGATTGCTTCAAAAAACGCGGTTTTTCTTTTAAGGCATTTGGCGATAAAAAATCAGAGGACTCAAAAAGCACTTAACATAATTGCCGTCCATTTTATTCGAATATTATTTGGGAAAAAATTATATTCAGTTGAATATATATTAAGCCCGAGACGAAATAAAAGAAAATGCTGGCCTCCTCGTTCACTTTTCGAAAAAATAAATATGTTTATAAATAAAATTTAACACTAAAATATACGCGTAAGTTTATCACGCAAAACACTGGAGTAATAAGTCCGCATACAGATGGGGTCGTCGGAAAAATTTGGTCCTATTATTTGATTCATACGTATATTTTTACTTTTTTGCTTAACTGTACGGGGGGGGATGAAATCGTATATGTAAGTTATTTCGGAGGGCCGTGGGTGGCCCAGTGGTTAGAGCCTCGGACTCCAGACCGGAGAGCCTGGGTTCGATGCCACTAAATACCACCGAGTATAGACGGAGCACGTGCTCGTTAAATCAGTGGGTCCGAAAGTCTTGTAGGCGGTCGCAGCAGAAAGCACGAGTGCAGGGAGCTGGAGAATATTTCCCTCCCCTTCAGTTCCATGCCAAAATTGTGGAGGTGGAGATAGGTGGTGTCGCCATCTATCGGTAAGAAGTCCAACCTGTCTCACAGGCAATGTCAACTTTCATTCCATCCCTGCGGGAAGGACACGACAACAACAACAACAAGTTATTGCGGAAAAAATTAAATATGTAATGTTTTTTTAAATTAATATGTTTACTATTTTCTCTTGATTGAATCTTTTTTTCAAAATAATGTTAGTTGTTAAACAGAGCTTAAAGCATTTTAGTGTTAACAAAATATTGAAATGGAAAGCAAGATAATTAAAGACCTAAAAATTCATTTCCTTACATTAAAATATCACAAATTAATTTTTACAAAAAAAATTATTTTTAAATAAAATTTTAAATTTTTTTTTTTTTTTTTTTACCAAAAGAAATCTAAGTCTTCTTTCTATCTTCATGGTTATAACTTGGCTCGATAACACTAAATAAGCAAGAGGATATTTTTGACGATATGGGAAACTACATACATCACAAAAAAATCAATAATAAATCTTTTGTTCTTCATAGTTTAAGGAATATTCATATCCCCTCCTCAGATTTCTCAATTGCAAAAGAAAAATAATACCGGAGATAAATTTGTATTGTTTATCGGTTATAGGGACCATGAAGCCAAATATGATAACACGTAGAAAACACGCCGAATTTTGTTCTTTCATTGCGTTTATAGTGAATAAGGAGTCGATTTTGCCGTATCATTGATACGGGGGCCTCAAGCTTCAGAGCCCTCAACATGCGAAAGCAAAATATTCTAAACTATCAAGGGGCTTTAAAAAAGGGTCCCCAAGAAGTTTTGATACCGGGCCCACTCAGGACTTACTACTCCAGTGGTTAAATTCATGACGGCCACGTGATGAATACAATCACGTGTTCTCCATTGAATTCAACAGACATTAGACTTGTACTTGTTCTACTTGCTGTAAAATTTAGATTATGTTTCCAGTTTGATAATTGGGTAAGGAAATTGAAATAAATAACAAAATTCTTCAAATAGTTTCTCAAAATTAAAACGAAACCTTATGTTATACCTGAATTTTTAAATCAACTGCATTTTGCTTATTTTTATGCGCTGTTACTGTAAACGAATGCTATATACTTTTTAAAAGAAAGTTTCTGAGAAAGCAAAAATTGGCAACAGTGAAGTGCGGGAACTGTGAAAACCATTGCAAGAAATTGAAAAGCATAAATATGTTAAGTGGTTCAAATACTGCCTTTGTGATCAAAAAATGTATTAATATCTCTATTTCTGAGAATTTTTATTTTATTTTTGATGTGTAACATCTCTTTCCTCTCGATTGCTGGAGATTTGTGGGAGTGATTTCGTGAAAAGGGACCGAAATGCGTAACAGGAAGTTGGGGAAACGCGCGCTATTCAGTGAAGCTCTGTTTTTTCGGGTGGGGCTCCGCCACCATCCCCTGCGGTCTAGACCGTGGGATCTTTGTTTTTGTTTTGTCACTTAAGAATCAGAGAAGAAGCTAAATCCTTTAGGCAAAGACGTGGTTAGACAATGACGAACGTGTTTCGATTGCTGCGTACAATTTAAACAACCGGCCTCCGAGCGGCTGGTGTTGCGATCTATCGTAAACAGAACAACTCACATGTTGTGGCTCGACATATGGATATTACTTATCGTCAAACAAGTAGACTGGGTATTGTTATTCAAGATATTGGGGACATATGTGCGGCAAAATGCTTATTTGAAAATGGACAAACAGTGATTTCGGTGGTCGTATACATTTCTCCGAATCAAACAGTTCAAAAGATTTCCTGCATTTTTTACTTTTACCATATACCGAAGTGGTTCTGCTCTTTTTTTAAAAAAAACTATCTCTCGCTTCCCATGATTTTGAGTGGTGATTTTAAAGTTAACTTCAGTTTGTTAGAAGCCGAGCCACTCATAGCTTTTTTGAATGATGAACTCAAGCTCGAAATGAACACAAATCGAAATGTTTCGACAACTAACAGTGGTACTGTTGACGCTATTTTTCAACGGTTTTTAAATACTTTGAAAACACAACTATATGTGTCATATTTTAGTTATCATAAGTTATCATTACCGCTCTTCCCGAAATTGAGCAAGAATAATTATTTTTGATAAAAAAAATTGCATTACTCCTTGTTTGTGTTAATTAAATAAAATTTTCATTAAAGATATAATTATTCCATAGAAAATTATTTCCAATCATAGTCGATTCATTTTTTCCCCATGATTTAAGTTGCTATTGCGAATTTACCACGATAACATGTCAGATGTTACACATCGTATGCGACTACTGTAAGGCTCGCTTCTTTTTTTTTTATTTTTCTTTACCTTATGAACTATATGATTTTTGAAATAAATATTGTTACATTAAGTTTGATAAATCAAAACTAGTTTCTTATTTTTCTGCAGTGGCGTAACGTACACCCCCGCATTGTGGGGGCCCAGGGGTTCTTGGGGGCCCTAAGGCCTGACTGCCACCAAGTATCTACCCCTTGTAAAATCCAACTTAGGGGTCCAAAACCTGACTTTGAAGGGGGGCCCAAATGTTCTTCGTTACGTTACTGTTTTTCTGCTTGATAGAATGTTTTTAAAGCAAAACCCCCATTCGAATCACTTATCATCCAATTTCAAGCATTATCTTTCAAATTACGAACGAATAAAAATAAAAAAAATACCGGGTGCTCGTTATACGTCGGGTATAAAAAAAAGAGAGCTTCAAAATAAAAGAAAAAATGAGCATAAAAAAAATTTAGACTCATGTAATAATGTTTATTTAAAAGAATGACATACATAATGAACTTGAAGGGTTGTTCTAGAAGTATACTATATATTTTTTTAAAGTCTGGGATAATACCTCGAATTTTAATGACTTCAAAACATAATTCATACACACGTGCATTCATGGAATTCATTCATGAAATGCACACGTACATTTCAGGTTCCTTCGTAAAATGGGGTGCGCGTTATACAGCGAATATACTTAAAAGTTAAAAAATATAGACTGAAAGTATTGGTGCGCATTTTATGCCGGATTTTAAGGTATGTTTTATAAATTAAAAAAAAATGGTCTCTAGACAAAAAAACCTAAATAAGAAATTTTCGGTTTAAAAAGTTTTATTTTTTAGAATGCGTTATTCATGCAAGGGTTCTTATGGTTTTTCATTTGTTCTGAACACCGTAATCGAAGTTCGTTCTACTCGTATTGAGCAACAAGCTACGAACACGAAGTAAACCAAGTTCAGGTGAAGGTAAAAGATTTTTTTAGAGAAAGAGTCGTGCCTCGTAAATGGTTTTATCAAGAAAGGCATCAGAGAAAGGTGTCAGCAATCAGGGCGTTGTCGCCCATAACTTGAGTAGGCACTATCCAAGAGCCTATCGGGTAAAAATGCTCATTAAGACAAGATTATTCATACGCACGCTTTAAATAGCGTTATTCCGAAAGCTTTATATATAACGACCGCCCTTTTTTCTACACTTTTCTAAATATATATGTTGCATGTAGAGACAACAGACCTAATAATTTTTTTGAAGTGAAAACTTCTATAGAGGCGTTGGGCACTTTTTGGTAGGGGAAAATCTTATGGGTTCGCGTCACCGACATACTCTGACTGGCGCATGCGCAGTGTGCTGTTCACATTAGACACTTTTTAGATGGGTGAAATCTCGTGCGTTCGCGTCACCGATATGCTTATAGCAGTATATCTGTAGCTATAGAGCTGACGTATAGTGCTGTGTATATCTTATAAGTGAAATTGAATGGATTTAGTGAAAAGTTCAATTGTATATACTGTGCATTATTAAAATAGTGTTTTTGTTTGATTATTATTTGAATCGTTTAATTGAAGAATCATTGCGCAGTACAATAGTCAGTACTAAATAAATATACTAATATTCTTAAGATAAAAATAAATTTCTGAAAATTATTTTAAATACTCACATTTATTTTGGTGTTTGAAAATTTTATATTATTTATTTTCTAATATTTAACCTCTGCAGTGCATCACGCAATCCGAATTAGTGTTTCACAGTGGCTTAGACGTTTTCTTACTACCGTGGTAAGACAGACATCTAGTTGTTCAATCATAATTTTATCGTGGATATTGAAATTAAAAGTTTTATAAGATCTAATAATAATTCAACGTTAATGTGTTGAAGTTTAAAATATGGTTAAAAAGGCTAAAATATAGTTTATTACCTTATATCATTAAAATCTTTAGTTTGAAATAATAAAAACGGCCCCGACTTTAATTTCATTAAATATTTTATTTTATTTAAAAATTTAATATTTCGAAATCATTATTTAATAATTTAAATTGTCAAAAATAAAATATATGCTTTTCTGTTCTTTGCAAAATGATTATCTATAATTTTATATCATTCGATTTTATTAGAAATTTACGAAAAAATATTGTCAGGGAATTAAGGTTATTTTAAATATAAGTTTTCCATATTTGTTTAGATCCAGAACATTTCCCCTTAATTTCTGCTTTGCCAATGACTATTCACAAATCACAGGGAGGTACTTAAGATGCTATTGTCTACGAATACGATCGCAAACATCCTAGAGAATTAGTTTACGTAGCTTTAACAAGAGTAACGAGGATTCAAGGTTTATTTTTGGCTACTCAAGAAAATATTAGCAGCAACTGGAAATTTTGGATTGGTAGAACAGGAACACCTCTAAATGCTTCAGAAACAGATAAACATCATAAAAGATCAACAAGTCATCGAGAGGATCTAACGTTAGAATTGAAAAGGTTACAAAACAATACACTACAAACGGTCACCAAAATTTTTCTAGAATTCATCTCCAACAAGAAAGGATTATCGATATTTTCATTCAATTGTCAAAGTTTGAATGCGCATGCAGCTGACCTAAAAAATGATGCTTTCGTAAAAAAGTCAAATGTTCTGCTTTTGTCAGAAATTCGTATGAAAAACGAAGAACCACTTGATATTCCGAATTTCAACTTTGTTGTAAGTTATAAAAGACCCGAAGTTTCAGCAGCAGGCAATAGCTATTTATCACAATACTCAAGATACGTCACACTTCATTACTTCACATACGGACATACATACTAAATTCACTAGAAGCATTGGTGTTAATGTTTCTGATATAGACCAAATATGCGTTGCTCGTTGCAATTCCGAGAATAAGTAATACATATTAATGTGTGTGGTTGCCGTTTATATTTCGCCTGGAAATTCTATGAGACAGATACAATGATTTTTATTAAAAAAATTGATGATTCATACAAAAGAAAGTTCTGAAATACTCGAAAAAAGATTTGGCGAAAAATATATATGATAATGTACCAATGACTTTAAGTGGAGACTTCAATATTAACTTTGCAGATGATAAAAATCTACCACTTAATTGAATTTCTAAATAAAACACTTAATTTAAATATGTCCAATGATCGAAAACTCAGTACTACAAAATATAAAACGACGATCGATGCGGTTTTTACGCGATGCTTAGATAAATTTGAATCAAACATTTTCCTTTCTTACTTTAGTTACCATAAGCTTGTTGTACCTTTTTTAGAACAAAATGAAATAATTGAAAGTACAAAAAGTCTATGTATTGTTGAAATTAATGATGACAATGATGCAAACAATTAAAATAAAGTTAAAAATCAAGTACATTGAAATTTAAGTAAATACAAATACTATCCATAAATAATATGATTGTTTATTAATTGTTTTTTCAATTGAATTGTTTTTTTTATTTTGTCATGATCTTGTACAGCCCGTAATATATTTGAATTATAAAAAACCGTATAAATATGCATATAATTGTTGCTCGGAGTGTCAATAGATGTGAAAACCAGATTGATGTTGATAATTTTAATTCAAACATTATGAAATTTCAAATTTTAATACTAAAAGTTCTAGGTCTTCACTTCTATCGGCAGTTTCTATAACTGCCATTTTTTTTTAAAGCTATTCTTAGCAGAGAACTGAATCAAATCACTGCAATTGCTCGTGTTTTGTGGAAACATCAGAAAAAAATTAAAATAGAACATATCTTAAGAAATCTACCGCAAACAAAAGCAATATTTATCTGAATAATACTATTTTATTTTTAAAAATTTAAATCAGCAATCTTTATAAGCTACTTTACCTCAAGATCTACGATAGACCCCACAGTCAAGCAACAAGAATAACACTTGTTATGTAGTTTTTTTTTATCTTGAGTTGTATCACTTTCTCATGCCATGTAGAAAAATCTGTCGAGGTTCAAAGTTACCCCCGTGACGTTTGAGACAAATAAAGGTATCGTGATATTGTTTAATTAAAATGTTAAGTTTAATTATGTCACAGCTATTATTTACAGATGTGCATTGAAGTTCTTAACTTAGTAATTATATTATATTAGAGTCTAGTTCTGTTGGTTTGTGAGGGAGGAGTTTTTGGCGTCCGTGCTCAGCGAAGTTTTCAGGGCATCTCTCCTTCTCTCTCTTTGTCCTCTCCAGGTTTCAGGGTGACAGTGGTCGGCGTCTTTAGCTTCCAGTTTTTCCCATTCTTGGGTAGAGAGGGGTTCCTTGTGTTGTCAAAGGTTGCCGGGGCGATGCCCAAGACAAGCCGCGCAATACTTTAAGGGTCCAGGTGTCGATGCACGTGTGCTGACCATATTCACAGCTGTGTGGAGGGAATCATTACTCTCCGTTGACATAGTGTGGAAGTTAGGAAAATGAGGATACCAGCTCAGGTGTTGTCCTCATCACTTGATTATAAGTCAAATATGTGAGGTCCGTCGCCAACAGCCCTCGTTAATAAACAGTGACATTAATAAACCCTCACTCACTCATTTTCACTTCATGGGGAGATATTTATTCCCTGTTTCAAGAAACAATCATTAATCGGCAAGATCGATCTTTCATGAAATAAGGACTTGAAAAAATTCGACTTAAATTCATCAACTGCGTTACTTCAATCACTGAATTATCCCATGGCCCTTATTGAGTGAGTGAGAGTGTGATTTCATTAACGTCGCACATCAAAAGCAACACGAAGACTATTGGAGATGGACTTCGTAATTTTGAAACTCTGTCAAAGTGATGAGGAGGACACCTGAGCTGGCACCCCCTCTCCAAACTATCACACAACAGCAATGGGAGGACTTTGAGCTCGACAGATTTGATGTGCATAAACCCCTCTACATGGCGAGTCTTTTATAACGGGAACGGACTCTTTTATCCTCTCTGTTAAAGAAATTCATCCCTTCTCTCCTCGTTCCTTCGAGATGTGGCAGCCGGTTGAAAGACTGACTTGGTTGTCATGGAATTGTGACATCATTTTCTCTTCGCTCTCCGTCGAAAGCGCAACTGAAACTTAATCAACTGGGAGAGTGGTTTTCCACTCACCCCTCCATCAGCGTTGCTGCGATGCCCTCAATGTGTAGACTGATATCTATTTTTATGTAACTTCAACAAATTATTCTTTGTTTCTAACTGATTCTGATGAGTCGATAATAGAGCTTCCACATAAATGCAAAACCGTCACCGTGTTATGGCAAGTCTTCATTGGCATTAGAGCTAGAACTCATGACACGCAGTCCACGAGTTCATGATCATGACCACTTGGATGCTGTGGCCATTGGCCCTTACTGAAACTCCCTCACCCCACCAAAAAAAGGATTCGGGAAATTAAAATAAAAGAAACAAAAAACACTTTTCAAAATAAAAGTTAAAAAAAATGATGCAAAGGCAATGTTGTTTAATTAATTTAACTCTTTATTTTTAAATAAGAGTTTTCAATTTTTGTGTCTTTCTTGTGCTTTTTATTAGCTTCCAAAATTTTGAACAGTATCCTAGTTTTGCAATTTTTTGAAATGGAATAGTATATTTATTATTTTATCGACATTTTCAATGCAATCATAATTTTTTTAAAAAGATTACCTCGCGTATTATCCTAAATAATAAAGATTATCTTTTAAAAATAATATTAGATGGGGAAAATTAATAAATAAGGGGATGCTTTTAATGATATCTCACCATCAAGAAACAATGTCTCTGAATATGATTTTCCTATTTGAAGGCTTTTTTCGATTGAAGTACGAGAGCTTGAACTAAACGCGAAGCACCTTTTCAGACAGAAAAATGTCTCAATTTCCATGGAAATTTGCAATATTATAACTCATGCCTCTGTTAACAATATAGTGTTTTTAAAAAATTCAAAATATTCCATGAATACTCTCTTTTTCACTTTAATAGGTGGAGGCATAGCCCATTTCACATTACAGTATTGGAGAAAAACTGGAAAGACATTTTATATCAGAAAAAATAAATCAACTCGGTTAAAAATGGGAAGCATGATAAAAAATGCTGCTCTCTAAAGGATAGTAAAGCTAGAATATCATATTAATTTTTCATCTCTTTTATATCTGAAAAAATGTTCTAAATTCGGGTCCTATTCTTTAACATTAACCAAAGACAGCCTTAAGATAGCCCGAGAAATGCCACATTGGCAAATACTATTAAATTTCAATTGCATATGAGATCTGCTATTTTATAGCACATGTTTTAGCCCTCATTGGATTTAAATCGAATTATTTTACTTTATTTTTCTTTCTGATTTCACTAAGAGATATGAGTTCAGTATCACAGATTTCAGGATAGGTCGACAGCTCTTCGTTGATTATATATCCGGTTTATCGGATTTTGCAGTAACTTGTCTTCTAATCAGAACAGAGAGAAATACTCTTAATTTTCTTTTTTTTTAAATGATGGAATTAATCTTATCTCTAAATGGAGGGCACTTTGTTGAATTGTGTAACGTAGAAATTAATGGGTTTTCGTGAAAGGGAAACGGAAAATATAATTATATATAAAATAAAGATGAACAATATTTTTTTAATGCTTTTTCCTAATATATCTGGTACATACATGGCTTCTTTTTTTGTGATATTTTAATGAAATTTTTTGATCCCGATTTTGTTTTAACTCCCATTCTTTTTTGGAGAAAAACGACCCAATTTTATAATTTTCTGAAATAATGAAGTTAATTTGACACTTGGTTTTGTGAGATTTATGGCTGTTTATTATGATTTTATTTCATTCAGTTTCTTCCAGCGAGTCTACGTTCCTTTTCTGAAGTTGCTCATGTAAACAGTGCTTTGAAAGTAGAAGCTAACTGAATTTTCCAATTCAGTTTATGAACGCGATGGGGAAAAGGAATCAATGTTCTGAATATTGCACTTTTTTAGAGAAAAATGTCAACAACCACTACTGTATTTGGCGTGATGGTCTAGTGGTTATGGTCACGAACTTGTGGCCAGCGTTATCGCAGGTTCGAATCCTGGTGCCACTGAAGACCCGCCGTGTAGATAGGGTTGATGCGCATTAAATCTGTCGAGCTCAAAGTCCTCTCGTTGGCGTGGTGTGGTAGTTTGGAGAGGGGATACAGCTCAGGTGTCGTCCACATCACTTGACCGAGGTTCAATGTTGGGAGGTCCGTTGCCTATAGCCTTCGTGTAGCTGAACAATGATACGTTAATATAACCATCATTGTCACTCGCCCACTACTGTATCTAATGTGGATTTAACTTCGAATTAATGTAATTTGGATTTAAGCTATTTTTCTGCTTTTTGATTAATACAGTTATAAATTGAATTTTCTCCACAATTTATCAAGTTTTTTTTTTCCATCATCTTATTTCTGCTACACCTCACAACTCAAGATTTCTTAATTATTTAGGGAAAAAATAGTTCTTTTTCCGCATTTATACGCAGACAAATCTTGTTGGATACCCAGTTGCTTTCTTGGCCTCCAGTATCTCCCGATCTCTCTCCGACAGAGCATGTCTGGGATGTCATTGACTGTCATTTGTTTCATTTGCTCCAGCCTCAGTAGAAGGACGAACTGTTTTGGATGGTAAAAAGCACATATGGGCTTCTACCCCTCAGGATACTATCCGGATGCTAATTGAATCTTAACTTTGTATAGCTGTTGCTTGCATCGCCGCGACCCCCCCATGCAGTTCTACTTCCTATTATTTCTCTGACTTTTTATTGATGCATTAAAATATCTTTTAGTAAATAAAATCAATTTTTTGCATATAAATTCATGTCTGTATATCAATTTTCCTCGTACTCCATCCACTTTTTTTCATCATGGTATTGCACTTTTATATCGTGTAATACGTTTGTATACCATCGTGTATTATATATGTATAGTCTTTCTACTATTTCCATTTATACATACCGTAAAATCCGGCGTATTACACGTACTTTTAACACCAAAAATGAGATCGAAATTTAAGGGTGTGCGCTATACGCCGGATATAAAAACGATAGCTTTAAAAAATAACGAAAGAGATGAGCATAAAAACTTTTTTCACTTCTACTCACGTCGAAATACTGTTTATTTAAAAGAAATGACTCGCCTTAAGAACTAAAAGAATTATAGTTCTAGAAGTATACCATTTTTTCATAAGTCTGGGATAATACCTCGAATAAATCAATTCTCTTCGTAAAATATGGGGTGAGCGTTTTACGGCATACATACTTAAAAATCAAAAAATAAGGTTTGAAAGTATAGGAGCGCGTTATACGCCGAACTTAACAGTAATTCTTTTAAATTCGTTTTATTTTTCTACTAGTATACTGTGTTTGAACACGCTTGCAAATTTTAGGCCAAAGGGATTTTCAAATTTGGTTTACATTCTTCGTTATTTTTCTTTTACTATCACGCATAAATCTCCTGCTGAAGGGAAAGGTTAGGACCCTATGAAGCAAGCTTAACCCTACATCACTGCCCTAAGTCAGTGACAGCTTTAGAAAACACAATAACTTTTTTCATTCTGGTCGAGTGACTTTTTCTTGTCATTTCATGTAATCGGTTCTCTTTATCAGAATTTAGGCTTCATCTGTTCAGTAGGGTATTTGATTCACGTTAGTTATAAAAACTCAAAAAGGTATTTTATTCCGTATCACAAGCATTTGACAGGCATATTAATCCAATGTTTCTAAGAAACTGTAATGCACCTAAAAATTGTATTCTTTGTTAGTGTGTATCTAAAGTGGCTTACTAACACGATGTTACTGACGAATTTATGAACTAATTTAGCACACTTATACGATCAGCACGCATTGACATGTATTTGAGTAGCACAAATTCCAATGTCGTTCGAGTTACACACGAGCACGAACATAACAACAAGCACAATTCTTTTTTAAATAGATTTATTTTTTAAAAAATTTATTACTTTTTTTGTTATGAGTAAAACATTGAATGACTTTGATCCAGCTTTATGTAATGTCGAATTCGTATCGAAATATTTTCATTCTACCCAAATGAAAATTTTACAAAATAAAAGAGGAAATTGTATTCTGCAGCAAATAAATTCGATACTTACAGTTAATTTCATTGTATTTTTCCGCTGTGATTGCTAAAAATAAGCACGTTTGTGAAGGATGAAACTATGCAGAATTTACAAAAGTACAAAAATGCACACACATATAGGTACAAATAAAAGGAATTGTATAGTTCTGGAACATTTGAAAATTGAAGTGAAAAATATTTATAAGTACATAAAAATTCTATTACCATTTACTTTTTTTTTTTTTTTGGCCAGTGCTGTTTGTGATTAATTTATAAAACTAATATAATCACGACAAATTTTAATTAAACCCAATATAGTTTTAATATTTTAAAACATTTAGTACTGAGAAATGGAATACATGATATTCTTACAATTGAGAATTTTTAGGCTATGAAATATAATTCATTAATTATATTCTATAGGTATGAAAAAGTAACGAAGTTACACAAGTGGCGCATGCTGCGTAGAAGTTAATTTTCCAGTAATAAAAAGTCATCGTTTATTATATTTTTTAATAAATGAACTATTTAAATAAATTACTTATATATGTATAAGAAGCAATGAAATAAAAACATATTTATCTGAATTTGATCCTTTCAAATTTATGAAATAATACATTTTATATAGATTTGTGAAATTTCTGAAACACATACACAAACAAACAAAAAAAAAGATTTTGTAAAAAGTCAAATATAAACTCTTTATTTCGACAAATCATGTTCATTATTTTTCTGGTTATAAGCAGTATCTTTTTATTTCAGGAAAATTTTATATGTAAATCTTTTAGAGTGCGATCAAATTAAGAACGTATTAATGTTTTTTACGCATCTGCATTTAACATTGTTTTCTATGGTGATCTCTCTCTCCTTGATGGAAAAGAGAATGACCGAGGTAGCTTAGTGGTCATGGGCATGAACTCGTCGTCGGAGTGTTGCGAGTTGAAGTCCTGGCACCACTGAAGACCCACCGTGTAGAGAGGGCAAATGCACGTTAAATCTGTCGAGGCTCAATGTCCTCCCGTTGGTGTGGTGTGGTAATTAGGAAAGGGTAGTGCAATTTCAGATGTCATCTTCATCACATGACCGTGGTCCAAAATAACGAAGTCCGTCACCGAAAGCCTTCGTGTTACTTTATAAACATTCACTTACTCACTTCAGGTGAAAAGAGGAATAATTAATAGATGTTAGATGGGAAGCAGGTGTTTGATATGGGCTCTCTTCGAAATTTGCAGAGGGTTTTCAAATACTGGAGCATTCTGCACCCATCCAATGTATAAAAGTGCTAAATGCCATTTTATAGATAGAATGATGATACCATTTGCATGAGAAACTAATGCTTGAAAATAGCGTGACCTTTAATCATGATATTTGAAAGTTAAACTAATAAATATGTCTTTTATCTAATTCCACCCACTGGTGCTGTCCAAGTCTTTTATTTACCTGTTTTTCTCTTCGCTGGATAGCAATGAAGCTGAGAAATGCGCAATAGCAAAAACGCCTTGCAAGGAAACAGATGGCTTATGAAAAACAAGGCATTTGGTAGAAGAACAACATTTTTTGAAGTCATCATGCATGTATTCTATCAATTTATCTGTGTTTGACAACAAATCATCCTGTTTTTTTTTTTAAATTTCATTACATTTACATGTTATTTTTCTGTTTTTCGGACTTTTACCATACATATGCATATTGTTCTTTCGCAATTTTGTTTTGATATTGCATTTCTTAAATTTGGTTCCAAAGCAACGAAAATTTAAAATTATTCTACTGTTCGTCGCTTGATTCACAGTCTCTATTAAATTGCAAGACATACAAAAGTAGGAAAATTTTCCCCTTTTTGCTCTGATCTTTTTAATGATCCAGTCTAATTAAACTTTATTTTTAAGTTGCTCGCAAAGTCATGAGTTGTATTAAAGTCTCCAACAATTTGCAACTACCTTCTCAAATCTCTCGAAAAATTGTGACGGATCTATACGCGGCCTTCAACTAAATCCCTCTTGGGAAATCTTTGGGACATCAATTGAAACCAATCACAACCAACCTTTTTGATGAAGATACCGTGATATGCAGATTAAGTGTGTTGTACATAGTATAGGTTTTCTTGCTAGTTAGATGGATAGACGGAGTTATATGGAGATTGAAATATAGAGAATCTGACGACGGGGAGAGATAGCTACCGATCAGGTATTAGTATATTTGATAGCGCGTTTCAGAGATTATATATTTGAAGATATTAAAGTGACGATTGGTCACCATAGCTAAATTATAACTCAAATATTAGAGTAGTGGATAGACCCCAAAGAAAGGAGGATCAATAAAACAGAAGTCTTCTCATAATTCGCGTCTCTCGTGGTTTATTTCCCTATTGTTCTCTTACTAGGAATATCTCTTCTTGTTTGAACATTAGAATTGTGTCTGTTGATAATTTGTGTGTTGAATAAAAAGTTGAAAAGTATTATGGCAAGTTATCCTTCGCTTCCTCTCACACCTCTAGCCGGGGCCGAGAGTAGGTCGCGCCCCTCATAAAATTGCCACCTTATTTCAATGTTTGGACATTTATGTGTGCTCATCTTTTCTGCTGGTTCTTGAATTTTATCAAATGCTGCCAACGAACATCAAGAAAATCGCCAAGGTTGTGACGGTCCTATTCATGCCCTTCTATTAATCCTGGGGGGGGGGGGAATCCTTAACTGTTCTTCAAGTTTAAAATCGCCTTACGCACAGATAACTTGATTTTATGCTAAATTGAGTACTATTTGAACTTCAGCAAAGTGAGTGTTAGAGTTAGTCGTTAGGCTGCTATTATTGTGAAATTTGCGAAGTGACTTTCGGAATCCTCGGTGAACTTGATAAAAAGCTTTTGGCGGGAATATCCAATTGACCCAAGCCAGACTTGGCATGTACTGTTTCATCGAATCAATCTCAGTTAAGTGCTTTGTTATTCGTCTTAGGAATTTAAGATAGCAATTGAACAAACATAATTGTTATTTTCGTATCAATGTCTGTTCGTTCGGAGTCCCAAACTTCACTCACCACCTTAGGGTCACTACAAGGTGAGCAAATTATCTATCACAATGTGAAAATAGGCACTTGCACTCACAAAGCATTTTAATCAAAATCATATGCGTATGTAGCTTACATAATCATCACTTGAACAATTTCACTTTGGCTCAGAAATATAAGTTTTACCTTACATTTAACAAATTTGACTAATTATACAGATTCTCGTACTTTTGAACACTGGTAAAAATGTATTTTTATTCATTATAATTGGCATTAGATATAATCCTTATTCCAGAAGAGAGCAACCACAGTTATGTAATAGTGTAAATGCAATAAAAATATGCTTTTTTGCTCTCAACTGGGCAGAAATATTTATCCGTTAAATCTAGGTCTGATCGTTTATTAACGTCACGCTTAGAAGCAATATTATAATTATTGGCGACGGAACATAATTTTAAATCACTGTCAAATGACTTAGAAGAAAAAATGGCTTCCTAACTTAACCACCATATCGCGCGTGTGAGGATTTTCAACTCCGACAGGTTTAACATACATTAGCCGCGCTATACGACTTAAAAGGTGAGTACAAATGATGGACTGAATTTTAAAAAAACCATATTTTCGAAACTGATGCATATATTACGATAAGTGATACATGAATGTAAAGAGAAATGCAGTCGACTCTCGATAATTCGAAGTTTAAGGGACAAATGAAAACTTCGAATTGTCAAGATTTTGAAATATCAAGAGAGTAGAAAAAAATTCCCAAAATACATGAAGGAAATTTTTTTCCTTCCACATCTAAATTTGAAAGTATGTAATAAAACAAAAAGTGTACATGTGTATAAAATTATTTTAAAGTATTTTTAAAAAGTACATATTATACAGTATAAATATTTTACAAAAGTTAAAAATCCTGTATTAAAAGAATACATTCATAAACACAATCCTACGCATCTCTTCCTCACAATAGCGGACCATCCTTTCTGAACACATGTATAGTAAGGCCACGTGTTAAACGAAAGATATGAATTACTGACAACAGGTGCGGTTGGTCTGTTGTCGTCTTAAAGGAATGAAAACAATAACAGTGTCTTTTCCCCTGAGGAGCAGGAAAAAACTAAGAAGGGGTAGCAGACAGATGGTCATCAAAGAAGCTACGTTACAAGGGAGACACGCAGAGGCAACTCCACGCAATTTGTAAGCTCCAACCTGTTTGCTACAGGACATCACATGATAGTGAGTGTTCGAGTTGTCGAGAGTTTTATAAGATAACTTCGAATTATAGCGTGTTGTAGTGTGGACAGCCACAGAGTTTACTTTGAAATATTGAGTGTACCAAAAGGTATTGTTTTAGTTCGAAGTATCAAGAGTTTTTCGAGGGGCCGAGCATATACTTCGAATTAGCGAAAGGTTCGTAATTATCAAAAGTTTGAATTAACGAGAGTCGACTGCATTACGATAAGTGATACATGAATGTCAAGAGAAATATACCAATTTTTTTCCATCTATGATCAACAGCACATTCAAGATCGTTGCGATTGAAATCCAAACATGGCGACAATGACAGAGGAGATTTTTTGCGTATTAGAAACGTGCATGGTTCCCCCCCCCCCCAATTATTTCGGTGCAACGAGCTTTTAGAAATCGTTATCGAAAAGAAGCACCAACCATCAAGAGCATTTTCTGATGGTTTCATCCATTTGAGAGAAACCAGGCTGCTTGTGTAAAAAGAAAAGCAGCTGCCGGCCAATCGTCTCGGAAGAAACAATGAAGAGGATGAGGCAGAGTTTTGTTCGAAGTCCACGGAAGTCTGCGAGAATTGCCGCTTGTAAACTTAAAATGCCCCAAAAAACAGTTTCGAAAATTTTTCGGAAAAAATTAAATTTCAAGCCGTATTATGTACAATTGACACAGCAAACAACAGAAAACGACAAGTAAGCTTTCGTGCAGCATTACGAACCACTGATGATAGAGTAATGCTACAAAATGTATGGAACGAATTGGACTACAGATTGGAAGTATGCCGTGTCGAGAGGGTCATACATCGAACTTTTGTAACAGAAAAAAAAAACTTGGTATATTTCTCTTTACATTCATGTATCACCTATTGTAATATGTACATAATTTCGATAATATGATTTTTTAAAATCGGGTTCATTTGTACTCACCCTGCATTTTTAGGGGACCATGGGTAGCTTAGTAGTTAGAGCATCGGATTTCAGACCGGAAAGCCTGGGTTCGATGCCCGATGCCACCGAATACCCTCCGAGAACACACGGAGTACGTGCTCGTTAAATCAATGGGCCCGAAATTTTGTGGGCTGTCGCATCTGAAACCACGGGTGCAGGGGGCTAGAGAATATTTCTCTCCCCTCCAGTTTCATGCCTAAATTGTATAGGTGGAGATAGATGGTGTCGCCATCTATCGTGTATAAACCGAGCCAAATCGTACTGTCACCTGCATGGTGCTCAAAAGCTAACGACAGACGTACACTTCGCCCCTTGCCACGATGATTTTCGTGGGCCTCGCTCTGATACCGTCAGACACGTGGTATTAGAAACAACAACAACTGTATTTTTAGTGGAATCACAACTTGAATCTAAATACGACGAGCTCCTTAGTGAATCAACGCGAACCACGTGTTCGCGAACATGATCATTCGGTTTTCACGAGAGCAAAGACTTTGAATCTGTTATATAATAATTTTGTAAATTGCAATTTTTGCAATTTTTTTGCAAGTGATTGGAATGCCTTTACCACTGACCTATGTTGAACACAAAAAAATCAACACAAAACGGCTCCACAACACATCGAACTTGCCATAGTTAACCGCAAAAGAAACTATATAAGATTATTTTTGCAAGAACCTCATTGAATTTAAATGAAGTAATTTATTGTGTATATGTACGTAATAAATTAGTATTCTTGTGAACAAGAGTCAAGTTAAATAATTTTTATCTGGTGAAAGCTAAGTTTTATTTTGTAATTACAAAATAAAACTTAGCTTTCACCAGATTTAATTTAATTCGTATTTCGATGAACTCTAATAAGATATTCCTTTTCCAAATGAAATAATTCTATTTAATATCAAAGAGAAAATAATCTGAAATGAATTTTTAAGCTGAGATCCATTTTTTAAACGAGATTATAACTAAACATCATTTTGACTTTCTAGAATCTAAAACTCTCAAGTTAAGTGGAGTTGTTCGATAGAAAATAAAGTTATTTGATTTGTGATGATGATGAAAAATGTCTTTTTTCTTTAAAAGGCATAAAAATGTTTACTCAAGATGAAATATAGTGACGCAAGAATAGGATATTCCAAGGGGTAAAATTACTGTTCCCACGCTGCGGCTGTTTCATTGAAGCTCATAAAATCAACTGGATTTTTCGAAATACCAAGCCTGTGGACGCAACATCTTTTCTATAGACCACCGTAATGATTAAAGTGAATAACTGCAATTAAAATAAAATGCTGTATCAAGTTAGGGTGGAAGCGAAGATGCAGAGGCGTAATTGGCATCAAGTCCTCCGGGCTTATTCTTAAGTTTAGGGCCCCTGAAAAAGAAGTCTTTGTATTGCTTCGAGAGTTTTAATCAAATGTATTTTTCATTTTTTTGGGTGTCTTTTCTAATCGAAGTTATAGATGGTTTTCGACGAAAATGTAATCAATCTAAATAATGGTTTAGGAGAAAAGGAATTGATAACAACTTGCCTTTTGGCGAATTCGTTCGAGTTTTAAGAACTGTCAAAAAGTCAGACAAATTGACAGATAATAAAAGTTGTACTTATGTATCAATACGTAGAAATTTGACTTTTTAATGATGGAAAATAATTTTTATGAGCTTCAGACTACAGCTGTGTGATATTTAATATCACACAGCTGTATATTTAATATTGTTCATGTCTGTGTTTATTTTGTCATTCTTATTTAATTTTCCTCTCTAACAATAGTGTGGCTGCGGTAGTTTAGTAGTCAAAGTCACGGACGCGTGACCAGCGTGTCGCGAGTTCGAGACTTGTACCACTGAAGACCCGCCATGCAGATGGCGCCGAAGCACATTAAATCTGTCGAGACTAAACGTCCTTCCGTTTGTGAAGCAGTTTTGGAGAAGAAGATGCCAACTGAAGTATCGTTCTCGTCTCTTGACCGAGGTCCGTCACCGATAGCCCTCATGTAGCTAGCTTTGTAACGCGATGTTAATTCACTCCACGCTCTAAAAAATAGCATGTACTTTAACTGTAAAAACTTGCATTAAAATTCAGCAATAATATATATAAACTCGAAATTCATTCTCCCTCTCTGTAAAATATGTTTCACTTCCTGCGAATTTCAAATACCTTAAAATTAGGTATTTTGACATAATTTATACCTTTTAAGGCGTAGGGTACATCCCCGTATCCCGGGAGGGCTCAGGATTCTAAGGGGCCCGAAATCTATGTTTTCTTATGGTTTAGCAATCCTTTGTAACAGAGAGATCCGGCTTGGGGCCTAAAACCTGACTTTGCAATGGTCTTAATATTCTCCATTACGCCACTGATCTCAGAACTATATTTAGGCATTCATAGGGACTACCTTCTTTGTAATTCTCACATTGAAGTTTTTCACATAAAATGTATGTATTAATATACTAGAAGGGTTTTTTTAATTTCTTCAGAGGGAAAAAAAATAATACCACGCACGCGCGCGCTCGCGAAATACTTGTAACAATCGAGCTTCTTATATATTTCATCTGTTAATCACAATATTTAAATTTTCGTGAACAGTTTGAGAAATTCTTGTCTTGAGTAAAGTCGAGATTAAAAATTAAACTAACAAATCATTTTAACTTCATACAATAAACATGTAATTTTTCTTGTTTACCAATTTATTTTTATTTCTTTTGAATGTCAAACTACATTCTTCTCGTGATGTAGTTCCAAACTTTTGGATAAGCGAAAGTAAGTTTTTCTTCACTTGTTTCCTTTTTTAACACGCTTTTAGAAGTTTCACTTGCATGTAATGGAATCTTAGAACTCGATTTTTACCCACTTAAAAATATCGGATTCATTCGAAATTTCGCACACTTGTCAAGGACCGATGACAATACAATAATTTCATAATTTTGTTCCATTGACCTTTTCAGGATCGTCAGGAATAAGGATAATCAGATATGGCGACAATTCCATATACCACTTCCAGATTTGGCGACTTATTGCATATATCATTTTTAAATTTGGCGACTAGTTCTTTATACCATTTTCAGATATGGCGACTAATTTCATACATCATTTCCAGATTTGGCGACTGAAAGAATAAGGTGTAACCCTAAAGCGAGTGTTTTGAATTTAAAGCTAATTATATGCACAGTAATAAAAAACACTTGCAGTTAATAGAAATAAAACAAACAAAAAAGTGTTCTGTATCTGAAAAAGTGGAGGGTGTGTGTGTGTGTGTGTTAGCTATTTTTTACCATAATATAAGCATTTTTCTGAAAATAAAAATAAAAATAAGGCTCGTGCATGTGAAAAAAAATAATTTACGTTCTAACTGCTAAATATTTTTTTTTTATAAAGCAATACTTTTAGAAGTGATGATACGAATTAACATGAAAGGAATACATTTAAAAGGTAAAAAAACGATTGACACTTAATATTACTATGTTTTTATTCTCGCTTTCTTTAATGTCTGTCTGGGTGGAATTTTGTAATTGATTTTAAACTGTGTGACTTTCCGAGGAGCTAGAAATTTGAAATTTGGACCATAGCTCGGAAAAGGATGACAATGCATGAAAATGTGAAAAAGGAAACAAAAACGAAAAGGGGGAATTTTATGATTTTTTTGTCCGCTATAAAAACATGGTACATTAAAAAATATTTTTAATTCGAATTTTTCCTTCTTAACACACTTTTATTTGTTTGACCTGTTCAGAAGAGACGGAATCTAATGTAACGATACGGGACTCATCCAAGGCCTCGTAAACGGAGAGAATAAATACACTTCAGACCCGTTAATTAATATCCATTGAAGAGCAAGACTAATTCCACAGCTACGTAATTCCAGCTTCAAATATCAAACTCAAGGATAAATTCAACAATGAACAACTGATAGTTTAAAAAACACGCTTTTATTGTAGTTCGAACTAAAAAATTAAAAATAAATTATAGTTTGAAAAAAACTAAAAAACACGCTTTTATTGTAGTTCGAACTAAAAAATTAAAAATAAATTATAGTTTGAAAAAAACCAAAAAACACGCTTTTTTCTGAATCGAACTAAAAAGTAAAAGAATAATTCTTAATAAAGAATAAAATGATTATAACGAGAAAATTAATGTCATTGGGGTGGGGTGTTCTATAAATGTATCAATTGTTATAATTTCTAACTTCTATTCCGAAAATCTGAATTAGTGTAAAAATATAGTACAAAGCACCCCACGCTTTTACCACAATGACATTCATTTTCTCGTTAATCATTTTATTCTTTATTAAGAATTATTCTTTTACTTTTTAGTTCGATTCAGAAAAAATCGTGTTTTTTAGTTTTTTTCAAACTATAATTTATTATTACTTATTTATAATGTAGTTAGTATATTTTTTTCGAAGCAAAGTAAAAAAAAAAAGGGTTGAGTTCTGCAGTGCTTCTAAAATTTAATGTAAAATGATTAAAATGAAAAAAATTGGTAAATTATCAGGGGCCTAGCTACCGCCGTATCAATGATACGGGGCCCCCAAGCTATGTGGGCCCAACATGTGTAACTACAATCCCACTAACAGGGCCCCGAAGGAATTTTGATACAGGGCCTCCTCACTCGGTACGAGGTCACTCGTAAATTATCCATAAAAATCGAATTTTTCAAAAAATTTTCTGTTATAATTGTGCTACACTACCTCAAAACTTGCTTAAAGAATATTGAAGCAATATTTTATTCGGAGATATTATCGTGTTTATACTTTCCTTTATTGGATCTCGAAAAATAAATTTCAAACAAACAATAATTACTTCTTTTACTGAAGTTTTTATATTTTAATTTCCTTTTCATGCAAACGAAATGAAACAAAGGAAGAGAATTAAATTCTATCCCTTAGTTTCCCTAATATAAACTGAACTAAATCACCCAATCTCAAATGCATTGCATTTCATCAAGTAACAAACACACTGGTTACAAGCTAACGTGAAAGAACGGAGAAATACTAACAGCAACCCTTCCTGGTCTGATAAAAAGATTGTTCTGACAAGACGAAAAGGAAAAAGATCGCAGTCCGCTTGTCGGTTGATTTTTACCACAGAACCCCTTTCCGAGTCGCGTCATTGAACATTTCTTCATCACTTGGTCGACAGAGGTCGCTGTGTGAAGTGCTTAGGCATGCCATGTATAGGATGGAAATGTTCCGATATCACTCGTTAAACATTCTGTCCGTCCAGAGACTGGTTTAGCATGTTTACTCTAAGCGCGCGCGCTCTTTATAATCCTTTGCGCCCGATTTTGGCAGTTCATTAATGTGACCGAGCGTCACACCTGCTTTTCGGTATTTCCTCATCGTCCCATTTACGAACTGCCCGATTTCGAAGCGCACCTGTGCGGGCAAAGCTTCGGAAGTTTCCGACCGAAGGCTATTGTTTTGTTTATTCGAAATTTTAAAAAACGAATAAATTCTGATTTGAAGATAAGGTTTAATGAAAGTAGACATTTTTTAAACTGGATTTTGAAACTTTATTCTTATTTATATTTATAAATTTCGAATTTAATTCCTGTTTATTTTTCTGCAAAATTAAATTTATCGTTTGCTGATAAAACTTATTTACTTTTATTTCTCTCTCTCTCTCTTCGATTGCGGAAAAGTATCGATTTTGTATTTTATCGTTTGCAAATAGCACATGTAAATTTTGAATCAATTGCTATTATTTCTATTTATCATCTGCTGAGAAATATTATTCGAAAATTTTTTCCGAGATATTTTAAATTTATTATATCTTCTTATTCATACAAACAAAACTTAAGTAATCGAATAACACGTTTTTTTTTCCCGAGACAAAATTGTGAGAATTTATATTTTTAAAATTTGTTGATTGCATTAAATAAGCAAAATTTTACTTTATTTCTGGATTTAAGAAAATGAAAAATGTTGTGCCATCAGTTATTCGCTATTTTGAAAGCTGAAATTATTTCTCAACATATTTGTTTTTAAAGAGATGTCCGATTTTAAAAATAAAATGGAAGACTGCGATGGTCAGACGATGATGATGACAGGCAACGGTGTGGAGCCTCCTGATTTCGAAGTGACTCTTTTGGAGCCACGACCTTTCAGGCCTTTTAAGAGCTCTGAAGAATATTTGTATGCTATGAAAGAAGATCTTGCCGAATGGTTAAATGGATTATATGAAGGTTTAGATTTGGATGCGGATAATTTCCTGGAACAAATGGAAACTGGAGTGATTTTATGCCAACATGCTAACAACGTAGTACGAAAAGCCCGAGAGTATTACAGGTATGATTATTTTCGAATTAATGATTGAATTTTTTCGCTGTGATTTTTTATTTAGTTTTTAAATGGAATTCAAAAATAAGCTAAAATTAGCTAAATATGTCTGAATGAATATTTTTATTTTTTTCCTTAACAGTTTGTTATTTGCTTAGGTTATGCATAATTTTCGCATGGCTTTATAATATCAAATAACTAGTGTTTAAGCATATCTTCTGAGCAAACTGTCTGAAATTTAACTATCTATTTTGAAAAAGTTTGATTGGTTCATTTCTTTTAATTAAATTATATTTATTTTTAGAAAATTAACGAAAGCAATTTCACGAGTTGTAACATTTATAAAAACATTTTAAATGAATAATTTGCTGAAACATTTTAAATAGGAGGCTTTGTGGCATGCTTATTGTAGGCCGCGCAAGTCTTCACCATTTGAAATTTTATGTAGGAAATAAGTCTAAATGAACTTTTATATAAAATAGTATTATTTAGATTAATTTATTTAAAAATTTTATGTGATATTATATAGATATTTATCAATATTTAGTCAGGTAACAGTTTGAAATTGTATAGTGTAATAATATATCAAGATAAGAAAATTCTCGAATATATGTTGAATGCAAATATCGTACAGTTTCAATGTTGATAAGTAGAAGAGTTGTAAAATATGCTGTGTCAGTATATTGTTGAATAATCGTTATACATTGTAATTGTTTGAATAGCTTCACTGTGTTCTTTAAGTTATTCGTTTAATTGTAATTGCTATATTAAGTATTTTAAACATAACCCTCATATATATATATATATATATAATATATATATATATATATATATATATTTCAATAACTAGGTTATTGTCATTAAATTGTATTTATGTTATGCTCTTTGCATCAGTTCTTTTATAATCTGTTTTAAAAAAATTACGTCATAAAATATATACATGGATATGTAATAAAATTATTACTATTATTTATAATCGTTTTTAATTCATGTAAAATGAATTGTTTTATGAATATCACAAATAGTATAAAGTAATTTAAGAGCTGTTAAAAACAAGAAAGTAGAAAGAATTTTTTTAAGATATCATTGTTTCATTAAGTAAACAAATACCTAATAAAACAAATTTAATACTTCGGTTGCTAATGCTTATAGTCGATGTCTTTTATTAAAAATTCTCTAATATAAGTTATTAATATATCACATATGAGAAGTAGAAAATTCTAGAAACATAAAAGTATGTTGTAAATATTCATTAAGGTCATTCTCATTAAGAAGTTTTAACAATATAATAAATTTTGACTTTTTTTACACACTTTTAGACTAAAAACTCGTTCTGTTTTCCTCACACGAATGATAAGTATTAAATTCAAGTGTAAGTGTATGTAAATGATTCCATTTTATATGCATTCTTTTCTAGTTAAATTTCAGAATTTACCGTTCTAGTCAGTTAAAAACGTGACGCGAATTCTTGAAGAAAGACAATTTAAGTACATTTTTCCAGATTCGGAAAGTAGATTTCATAATAATATCAAAGCAGATGTACTCAATTTCTTCTTTGAAGATAAAATTCGTTACATTCTTTTGTAATGATGCAATTTCTCAGCTTGAGATTTCGGTAATGAGATTTCCACAGTACACGCCGCTTCATGAAATAATCATTTCCAACTTAAAATAACACAGAGCTCGCATCAGTGGATTTAATATGCTTAACATTTTTATAGAATAATGATCAAAGTTTCACTCTGGATGTATTTTTATTTTTTTTTCTTGGGCCAAATAAATTCTCTTTTAGAATTCAATTTAACTCAATAATTATAAAAATTGCTTTTATTTATTGTGCTGTAATCTTTATTTATAAATGGATATATACTTACGGAAGTGTTGAGGTTTATTGAAAAAAATGGAGGGGAAAAAAACAGGAATTTTTCCGTGGTGTTTCTAATTAAATACTTAAAAAAAAGAATTTGTTTGTTATTAATAACCGTTTGTACTGAAAACTGCTGGGACATTGCATATTTTAAACTATAAAGGAAATAATGTGAACATACATTTTGCATTCAAAATTCCTAACAAATGCTGAGCAGAACTAAAAATTCACTTTTTTTTTGTCACTTTTTCTATTTTTTGTACTTCTATAGTTCTTAATAATAAAGTTGAACTAGCTTTTTATATATTTTCTTTTTGTATATTCCATTCTATTAAATTTATCCTCCGTGCAAATTGAACAAGTGATAATCTGGAATATTCTGAAACTTTTTTTACTCATTGCAATCTGAAGCTTTCATTTCAAAAGAAACATTTGTTGTTCTTTATTCTATTTTTAGAGCTTTCTATCTTGGATGCGACCGGATGCTTTCATGTTTTATGCGACAACGTTTGTAAATGACTTGTGAAACGAATTTTTTTTTTTTTACTATGAAAATGTTTTATGTGACTGCGCTCTGAGCATATCAGTACGATTCCTCCTATTCATGTGTTTTAAAATATCCCTTTTCTCTGTTTTTTTCAGCAATGTGATAAGTTAGTATCATATTTCTATGTATTTCTGAAACTCCAAAAATTTATTTTGAATTTCTTGATTGTTCATTACTAATATAATCGGAGGGAAATGAATTCAATTGAATTTCTTTTACAATGCTAATCAAATGTATTAAAAAAATTTTTAAATGAAAGTTTCTTTATTATGTGATCAAATTAAATAGTTCTTATGCTTTATTTTAAGGAATTTGAATTCTGTATTTTTTCGTTTATAGAACTACTACTGACAACTCCATAAATCGCTTGATAAAAAAATGTATTTAAATTTTTTAAAACAGAAGGTTTAAAAAAATTCTGAGTTCAAAGAATTCTTATTCATGGTTCAACACATTATAAATAAATAATGAATAAAGTTAAAATTTAACATAACACGAAAAAAAAATTTTTAGTAAGAAATATTTTGTTTTTGATTAGTCACAGAAACTTTGTCTTTCTTTGTATCAATGTAAATTCGAAAACTATTTGAAAGAATATTGAATAAATAAGAAAAAAAATTAATTAAAGTTCAAAATTTTAATTTTATCTGTATTAAGCTAACAGTAGTAATATTCAATATTAACATTAATTTACAAAATGTGTAATCGCACGTCATAAAAATTATTTATGTTTTACCTAAAAATTGGTTACATTTTTTACTTTAAAGGTTGCACAAAATAACTAACTTTAAAGAATTAAATACAAATGTTTTATCAAATAGGGAAAAAAATTATGTTAGGTATATAATTCTCCTAGAAATTGAAACATAAATATATAATTACATATCTCTTTATAAATTGTATATGGTGGGTTTTCCTCATTTGGAGAAAACCACAGAGAGTTATTTTGGTTCTCTGAAAAACCGTGGGACTTATTTTATGAGAAGTTTTGTGGTTTAGGACCGGTTTAAATAATGCATTAGTTTTCGTCTAGTTTATGATACAGAATGATGGATGGTATTTTAATCATGGATTTTATTGATCAATGTTGGAGGCCAAATTATGGAAGTTCTACGATTAAATAAAAATAAATTTTCTTCATTAATACATCAAATATTTATTGTGCTCAATAGGAGAATGTATGATATTTATTATTATGTTTATAAATCTTACATATTTTACGAGAAGCTTCGTAAATAAGGAGTAAAAAACGTATTATCTTGCAATATTCGAAATGAATGACAAAAATATTTAATGCATTCTTTGCACGGGTTAATTTTTAAAAAATAAAAATATTATTCTTGATCTAATATCTAAATTATAAGGAGAATAAGACCCGGTACAAAGAAAGGTATAGAAAAATGAAAAATAATGCTTTTATGAGTGCACTTATTATCTATCTTTTCGCCCCTTAAGCCCCCAATGCCCCTTGGGGTCAAAATTCGTAGCCCCCCTTTTGTAGCGGATTTTTATTTCCTGAAAGGAACGTACCGACAAAATTTCAAGTCTGGAAATTTAATAGTTCTCAAAACAAGAATATTCACCTGGACGCCCCTGAGGGTCAATTTTCGCAAACGCCAGTTTGGAGCGGATCTCCTCTCCATGAAAAGGAACGTGCCTACAAAATTTCAAGTCTCCAGGTCTGATAGTTCAAAAATGGAAATATTTATATTTACACCTCTTAAGCCCTCACAATGCTCCTTGGGGGTCGATTCAGGTGAAAACTGGAATATTTTCCTTGGATGCGAGGAGGGGGGGGGGGAGACGGCTACTACATTTTTTCATATCTTGATCATTCCCAGATTCGTTTCCGAGTATTAGCGGAACGCACGTTATACACTTTCTTTCATAATATGTATTGATTAGCTTGAGTAAAAGAAATACTAAAACTTTTGTATGCCTTTAGATTTCAAAATTTCAGAAAATTAATGCTTAAATTGATTTTTAACTCGTTAATGTGCATAAGCGATTCATTTCCTAACCGTAACTAAAACTATTTGACGATTAAAATGAATAATGATAGTCTTCAGATTACTAAAACAAAAAAATGTGTTGTAATGTATTGTTTGAAATACATGGGGATTTAAATATGTATTTGACTAAACTTGTTGCAATGTACACTTTCAAATACATGTACAAATTTATTTGACTTTTGAAAAATGCCATTTTGCTTCTGAAACAAGAACATTTATATAGTCAGAATGTTTTTATGGCTTAAAGCGGTGGTTCTTACACTGTAGTCTGCGGACCTCCGGAGTACCCCAGCGCTTTCGGGGGTTCCGCGAAGGTTTTATGTTAAGATTTCCCTCTTTTACAGGCTCTTGAAGGCCTCGTGGAAAAATTGAAAGATGTGCCCTCCTAGACAAGATCACTAAATTGCCGCCAATGAATATATTCTACTCGAGGTAAAGGAGGGGGATGTGGGGCGGCGATCGAAAGTATAAGAACCGCGGGTCTGTATTTCAATAAAGAAAATTAATTCAGAGAAGGGTGTTCAAAATCTTAGGGGTCCACGAGGTAAAGGAGGGGGTGGGGTGGCGATCGAAAGTATAAGAATCGCGAGTCTAAAGTATATCTCTCTCTGCTTATCACGCATATACACACAAAAATAATTCTATATATGAATTTTATTTACTAAACAATTGTGATTTCTCAATCCTCGTCTTTTATCTGTTGCCTTAAAAATTCTTCTGATAAAGCAAACTTCAGTGTAAGTACCACTTTTTATTTGTTTACTACTCTAACTCCCACGTACACGTGTTGTACTTAAAATGCTTATATCTTCGTACGGTTTGAAACACAAGTGCTGTAATTCACCTATTTTGGCAAAGTTTTCAAAAAAAGAATTTCTATTTGTCTAGCTTGTTATTTTTAAGACGGAAGATTTCAGTTACTGATGCAGGACTACTTTTTCTTTTTCTATTTTGTATTCAAAACAATTTGTGTGCTCTGTCTAAAGACCTCCTTCAGTAAAATTCCGATGAAAAAAGGGATTTTTTTTCAAAACAATGCATATTTTTTATTTAAAAAAAAATTCTTAAAATTATTTGTTATAAAAAGAGACAAAAAAAAAGTAATCTTACGTTTTAATGATATTTAAATGTTTCTTTTTTTAATCTTTTTACTTCGGTTTATTTAAATTTTATTAATAGAAACTTTATATAAAGTCATTATATAATATTGAAATTGTAATTAAATATATTGATTTTACATTACGCTTCTAAAGTCTTTGCATCCTTTTATTTTTTACTCTGTTGCATAAATGCACCGTTAAACGATATTATTTGTATGGAAAATAGTTGTCCATTCATAGAAAAAAACTTTGTAAAAACCTAAACTTGAAAAAGGCAAGAAATTTCGAATGTTTTCTGGTGAAAGAAATTTTATCAGGATTTCCCTTGTATTTGTTGCGATAAGACAACGCACTCACATTTAGAGATAAGATTTCTTTTGTAAGCTTTTATGTAAGTGTGAAATAATAGATTTGTAGAATAAACCCCCATATACTTTATAAAATATCCATTTATTTATTTTATCTCACAGGATTGTTAATAATAAATTGTCTTAATGTTGAAATAAAATTTAAGAAATTAATTTCTTAATAAAAAGAGAAAATTATTGAATTTTTATTATAATAAATACATCAATATTGATATATGCTATAACAAATAAATAAATTTGATTTAAAATATATTTAAGCTTATAGATTTTAAATTTTTAAAAAATCTGTAAAAATATTAAAACGAAAATAAGACTTTCCTATTTTTTGAAGAAAACATTAAAATATATAAGAAACCTCGGACTAAGGAAACTCGGAAGAATAATTCTTCTGATATTTTTGATGAAATTTCTTAAGGCCAACATATTGTGTTTATGAATCAAATCTCTTTTTTTCTTTTTTTTATAATCTGTTTTATATTACGACAAATAGAAATGTATACAGATGTAAAAAGGTTTTTTTTTTGGTTGCGAAAGCTTAAACACATCTTTGTCAACCACATTACTTGCAGAAATTTTTTTTCATGTGATTTGCACGTGCATCACAATTTGCTTACGAAAAAAACGCATTATTTATTTATTTTTATCCTCACGTGGCATCCAAACTTTTCTTGATAGCACATCTCTAAAATTTCAAAAACTTAAGCGTACCCCAATATATATTATAAGCCTATTTATTTCGCGTACCCCAACTATCACTTTGAATTCTCCCTGGGATACCTGTACTCCTCTTCAGAGACAACTATTGTCGAGTAATTATCAAAAGGATTTAAAACTATTGTCTCGTTTCAATTTCAAAAACTCTGTCATAATTGTTAATCAATCAAAAATGTCATACAAAATGTCACCACAAGCAACACTAACGGAAATATTGAAACGAATTGTGCTATGGAATTAATTTCAAGGTAATTCAATAGTATTTAATTTGTTTTTAAGATATACTTCAAATTCTCTTTAAGTACCATCAGAAGCATTACAAAAATTTAACTTCCCATCATTTATTAGCAGCCATAATGTTCAAAAGATATCCAATAATTTTTATTAAAAGAAATCAAAGGTAAAAATTATGAAATACTTAAAAATTGATCTTGGAATTCTTTTTGAAACTTAAAAAAAATATTCTTAAATCCATCTGTTCAGAATTAGGGGGGGGGGGATCTAATTAATTTTTTAAAGATTATCTCTTAGATTTCATACATAGCAAAGTAAGGAATCTAAACAACAAATGCTTAGGCATTGACACTTTTTATTATTACAGAAGTAGTTTAATATATGTCAAGTAGAGTAAGAATAAGATATTTTGAATAAATCAACATGTGCTCATAACCATTATTATACTTTTCTGAACTCATGATTCATTAATATTTTTTATCCGATAGGAGTGGCAACGCCATCCATGGGGATGTTCCAATACCGGATCGTGATGTCGTTTACCGTTACGACGTTCTTCCTGAAACGTTCCATGCTCGAGACAATGTCAGCAACTTCATCAGTTGGTGCCGTTCTCTGAACATCAAGGAATGTCTTCTCTTCGAAACCGATGATCTTGTTCTGAGAAAAAACGAGCGGAGTTTCATTCTCTGTCTATTAGAAGTCGCCAGGAAAGGTGTGAAGTTTGGTATGCCTGCGCCTCTCCTGGTCCAACTTGAGCAAGAGATTGATGCAGAGATCGCCAACGATGATGATGGATACGAGACGTTGCACACAAGACAGCAAGTTGTCACGAATGACCTCAGAAGTCTGCACGAAAGGGTTAGTAAAAGTCTTAATTATCATATAAAATTGTATATTTCTTTAAAAAAAAACACTTACCGTCAATGACAACAGTTTTTTTTGTCATTCAATTTTATGTGTGTATAATATGACGAATTTTTCCATCCGTTCTTTCTAATAAAGCAGTGAAATCCAAACTTTTTTGATAGCGTATTCCTTAACCCTAAAATGAAAATAATTAAAAGAAACTCTCTCTCTCTCTCTCCACATGAGATATATGTCGTGATCCTATATAATATCAAGGTTAGGGCCAGTGGCGTAACGGAGAATATTAGGGCTCCGTTGCAAAGTCAGGTTTTGTCTTTAATACTTTATAAATTGGTTAAATACGTACTTACAGTCAGTCAGGATTCGGGAGCCCCAGAATCCTGTGCCCCCCACTGGTTAGAGCCATAATTTTTCCGCGATGTATGTAGGAGAAAATGGAGCTATATTTTAATTTTAGTTTAATTTGATTAACTTTCTTCAATAAATGCATAGTATGCTAATAATATTGAAGACTATTCTTGATTGCCAAAATATGCTGGATGATATTAGACTTTGAACGAACCTCAGTTGTTTTTTAGTTTTGAAAACTTCCATGTCCCATGTGAAATTAAAGAATTCAGTTAACTTTACTAGACAGTGGCCAAATAGGCACGATTTTGTGTGGCATGTGCTACAAATTAAAATTTAACTGACTTTCAAAATCTTCTTGCGTGGTATTCATTATTCATCAGCACTAGCAACACCGTTCACAGTAACATACTAAGAAAAAGTCATTCTTTCCTATCACTTACAGACAAAAAAAAAATCGAGGCATCAGCTTTGATATTATCCACGTTTTTCATGGTTTAGAACTGTGAAGTTTATCGCCAATAGCTCATTATCCAGTTGCAGCGAGATTAACATTGAAATCGGCTTGGGATAACCGTCTCAATAACCTCAACCCGTTAGTAATTTGGCCATTACTGAGCCACCAATCTACCACACCCTGTTCATGGTGACAGACTAATAAGGAAGTCATTCTTTCTTATCCTTTACAAAAAAGAAATTTATGTTTTGTAAATGGCAAAAAAGTCGATTCTATTCTTTCTGAATTCAGAGGAGAGAGTGCAGAAAGAATTTGTAAGTCAATGAAGTGGAGGCCATGATTTTCTTAGCAAAGGAGAGCACGTGAGATATAAGTGTAATATCGGTAATTAAACTTATCGATACTTCCTTATTTCAATTATTTACTGAATATCTTTAATTATTCGTAATAAATTTATACATAGTAATACACATTGAAAATTTTAACATTTCTAGGGATTTTTTTTAAACAGACGCGAGATTCATTCATTTATTACAAACGCATCAGTTATTATTCTCAAAAATTATAGATTTTAACCGTAATAAGATTCATTGTTAAGAAGGTATTAGGTTGGCGAGGATAAATTGAATAGCGATTTTAAGTTTTCAGATATAAAGAGAATTTTATGTACGTGGTGAAAATTTTTTATTGGTATTTGAAGCACTTATTAATGTTTCAAGCACATAGAAAGATAAAAGTTTATTTATTTTTATTTTTTTACCTCTTCATTTAACATTTACAGTAAAAAAATAAACAAGTGATATTTGAATATTTTGTATATCTTTTTATGTTTCTGTCCTTTGAGATATGTTAATCTATTTTATTTTTCACTCATTTTCATTTTTGAAAATAATAAGATGAATGAGTACATTACAAATATAGTCATACTTAGGCGTATTCTAAATTATCTATCTAAGAGAAGGCTACTTTCAAATAATTATGTGCTTAAAAAACTCTGTTTTTTTTACTCCATTTATTAATAATAAATAAGCTTAAATTATATTACTAGGTGAAGTAGTATGCTAATTATTCAGTTAAAAGTCAAAACAGCATTCTAGTCGTCTTTACAAAAAACAGAAGTTTTGTGCTTGTAGAATAGATTCTTGAACTGAATAGTTGGCAAACAACTCACAGCAGAACATTATTTTCTAAAGTGTAAGATAATTCTGATATCCCTAGGAGATATCGTTTTAGGAGTGATGGATGACGATAGGTATATTTGGAGCATCCAACTGTACCTTACGAACAGATAAGGGCCAAAATGTTTTCTTACGTGTGATAACGGAATTATCTCTAATGTCTTCAATTATTCCAAGTGAGCTTGTTTGGTTTGTCCATTTTTCATAAGAAGCATTTCGTTCAGTTTAACATGATACATGTTGATTGATGAAAATAAGAATGTAGTTATTATTTGTTTCTTCATATTCTCGTAAGAAATTATCTTTAATTATATTACCTAAAAAAGACCCAGGGGTTGGCAACAGTTATAAGGATTTTTAATACGTCAAGTGCACTGAAATTTAAAAATACTTACTTTTTAAGCAACTCAGTTATTATTATAATTGTTTTATACTTGGTTGTATTAAGTGGTTTTGGCATGTAACACAAAAATGCTTATTATTACTAATATTTCATAGTAATTGTTAAAAAATGAGGCGCGAAAGACATAAATCGGCTACGACTATTTTTATCTTAACGTATATTACAGCAGGATGTTGCTGTTAAAATTGCTCTGGGATTTTTATAAACTTATAAATATGCCATTTTAGCACATCCTTTTTAGAAATGAAATCAATATTCATTGTACTTATTTCAAATTTGCTATTAATCCATTTTTTATATGGGGTTCGAGTTCTGGTGCCATTGAAGACTCGCAATGTAAAGTGCACGTTACATCTGTGGCGGCTCAATGTCCTCCTGTCGGTTTGGTAGTTAACGTCCTCTTCACTTGACCGAGGTTCAAAATTACGAGGTCCGCCGCCAATAGCCCTCGTGTTACTTAATAGAGCAACGTTAATACAATTCTCACTCACTCATTACATTATTAATATAACGTTATTAATCTTTTAAATGACTGCTTGTTTAACCCTTTCGCGCCTAACGGGACACATACGTCCCAAGCAAATTTCAAAAAATTCTTTTGGGACAGAAACGTTTCTCTGTCTAATTGGAGACTTTCCCACCAGTCCTACCAATATTTTTGAAGGTATTTTCATTCTCAGAACATAGATGGCACTATCGTACATAATGGAATTCCCACGTTTTTTGAAGTGTTGTAGCGGCTCACATTCCATACTGTGCGAACGTAAATAGTTTAGTTTTGGAAAATACCGCCTATTTTTGATTAATTTTTGATTGATCCATAAATCTAAGGCCAGATAAGTTACTCACGAAGCGGATTAATTCTAATGAACTAGTAAGTGGCAAAGTTTTACTTCCCTTTTTATTATCGGGTCATAACGTGTCCCTCTCGTCTTGGATAGTGGGACATTGTCCCAAAAGTCCTATGTGATCATGATGCTAAGTAATTGCCACGAAGTTAAATACGCAAAAGTAAATTGCACCATAAAATATGGAAGCAAAGAAGAATTTGAGTGTCCTGTGGCAATCGAAACCTACAACAAAATCATGGGAGGTATAGACCTTGAAGACCAAATGTGTATGAATTAAATCGAAAATTTTGCAAGTGGTGGAAAAAAGTATTTTTTCGCCTATTGATGAGCAAGCACACTGGTCAACTCATGGATTGCGTATACTCAAACATCGAAAACCCCCACTTCTTGATTTCATTGTACTTCTTGTAGAAGCCTTGATGGCGTCCGGAAAACTCAACGCACAGTATCAACACATTGTGCATTGATTGTTTCAAACCATACCATTCATAATTAAATTTTTATAACTAGAAAATCATTGTTTTTTTACAAAGTTACTCACTAAAGACTACTGGGGCACATTTGTCCCAGTGGTCAGGACTGATGGGACATATATGTCCCGGTCCTAAATGAGTGTTTAAAATTTTCCTAAAAATATAACATCTTAGTTTTAGCATTCTAGTGTGCCCTACTCATAGTTTATGCTACAAAAATTGTTCCGTTGTAAAAAAAAAAAAAAAAAAACTCGTTGGGAAAGGGTTAAATACTTTATTTGGTAAAGAGAATATTCTTATGAACTATAAAAAGTCCTTTAGAAAAGAATAAGATCTCAGATAAAAAGATGAGGTTAATTTAGTAACATTATCGATTGATATACCAGAGTACGGTTTGGTATATGGGGCTTAATCCCCACAGACCAACCTTTTTAATTTTTAACATAAAGATAACCTGTCGTCGCTTTCGTCTTCCCCCTCACATAAAACTGAACTCAGTGGCGCAACAGTCCATGGGGGTCAACACCAACTGTGCCTTTCTCAATTTACGTGACCTTAGTCTCTGGGATGCATGTGCAGATATTTCGATCGAGTGGTCAGTCTGACGCGAAACCCCCAGTGTTCAGTGCCCAAGCAACCTTGGTACTCATTTATCGACCCACTGAAGAGATGAAAGGCTGAGTCGCCTTGCCCAGCCCGGGATTTGAACCCCGGACCTGTGGCTTGGAAACGCGATAGGCTATCACACAGCCACTGGGCTTCAACACACACACATAGCAGGTCTATATATGAGCCCATTTTTTTAAATATAAAAAGTTATAAAATTAACGTTTTATACATTTTTGTGATATGTTAAACGAAAAAACAATTCAACGTCCTATTCTTATGTGTAAATGCGAATTCCACGATTCTTCGCGTGGATAATGTGTACATTACGTTACCATTTTTCTCCGAGTATTCTAAATAATAATTGTTATTTAGAAATAAAATAAAGAACTACTATGCTTTCTAAGAAGTAAACTGTACAATAAGGGGAAAATGTGTATGTAATTGATTAAAAACAAAGAAATAAATTTTATATTTCTCTTACATCATTGAATTTTCAAAGGAATTAAACAACTCGAACATTTCCTTTATTTGCTTCAAAGAAAATATACTTCCAAGTTCTTGTCTGACGCAAAAGGATATTGTGACAACTTAAAAATGCTTTAATAACTTCTACTAGGAAATATAGTCATTAACGCTCGGGGAAGTTCTGACAACCATGAACTCGGATCTTTCTTTCCTCTCGGTATCTCATGATCGTTGCCAACTTCAAATTATAAATTCGTGATTTATAATACATACAACTATACAATAAGGCTGTCCATTATTTTGTAATGTCAATAGATCACATCTATCCAAAAAAATATTTTTCTTTGTCAATCAACGTATTTTATTCTATGATAAGGAAAAGCAAGTCATGAAAAGTATATTTGAAGTACGAAGAACCCTTACGCATGCCTGTGTGTGTTTTCTATCATAATTGTTGGCATGCCAATTGCATTTGGCGTCAGACATAAAAGATTTATTCAGTGGACACTCGCCAAAATACGTCAGGCTGTTACTTGTAAAAAATGTTCTGTTGAAAAAGCAGAATGACGTCATTTTAGGCCAGTGGGAAATCTATCGTGCATAGTAAAAAATGATATTTTTAGATATTACTGGATACAATTTTCGTCACAAGTTTCCAAGCAAGATGAAACGTATTTTTGGAGTGGTGATAACTACGAAGACATTGATAAAATCACCAGTGTTTAAAATAGCAAAAGTGTGTACATAAAATTTTATCATTTTAACATATAAATTCCTCTAAGATAATTTTATCCGTATCTTTGCATATATTTTATTTCAACTTTTATGCCGAAAATTATGGAATCATTTTTATTTTTCGGAACTAACTTCAACTTTTAAAAATGATGCCAGAGCTAGTGAAAATCAGTGGCGTAACGGAAACGGAGAATATTAGGGCCCCCCTGTAAAGTCAGGTTTTGGGCCCCAAGTTCAAATATGTACTTAGTGTCAGTCAAGCTTTGGGCCCCTTAGAGACCCTGCCCCCCCCCCCGCAATGCGGGCTGTTCGTTACGCCACTGGTGAAAATACAACAGTTATTTAACAATGGAATAAATCTTGTGCGTGGAATTGGGGATTTTTCATAATATTATAATACTTTTTCCATTGGTTTTGAGTTCCGATGAATTTTATGCACAATTCTACAACTTATATTAAATTTTGTCTTGGAAAATATATGTTTTTCTCCTCTCATTTTTAAGAGATCATAATAATTGTAATGAGTGAATCAAGAATTCTCCTTTCATCAGATACCATTGTGTGAAATCATAACGCTGATTGATTAATTAATTGTTTATTAACTTCTATTTGCGAAGTTACATGAGGGCTGTTGGCGGCGAACTTCGTAAATTTGACCCATGGGTAGGTTTGGAGTAAAAACTGTGAAAAATGTGAACTGTGTGAAAAATGTGAAATTTCGACATTTTTTTCCACAATGTTGAACACAAATCATTACAAAATCCTTTTTTTCCTCTCTTGATGCAAAATACAAATCATTACAAAATCCCTTTTTCTCTTTTAGTGCAAAATATTCATCATTGGAAAATCCTTTTTTTTCTCTTGGTTCAAAATGCAAATCATTACAAAATCCATGTTGTTGCGGTGTAACTATTGCCACACGATCGACGGTGTCAGACTGAGGTCCAAGAAATTCATCGTGGCAAGGGGGCTAGGTTACATCAGGCATTTTGACCGCAGCTTTGAGCACCATGTGGGCGACAATACGTGTTGGCTCCATTCCACCCCAATTTTGTGGGGTAAGGGGTTCGTGGGTCTCCCATCTTGCTTTCTCCGGGTTTCGAACCCTGGTTCTCGGTACACCGGTCAGCACAATCCATAGATCAATTAATTATTTTTTTGATACAGATATTGCAAAAGATACTTAAAAAGTTCATGAAAATGGATGCATTTTTTTTCCGGCTATTAAATTTTCCGTAAGATTCTATTGACTCGGCAAAACTGAATATAAAAATTTGGCAACTATTGTATTACAACATTTTACTCCTTTATAACTTTTATTTATTCCTGATGTCCAATATAAAATCAGATTCTCGAAATAGAACAAACACATTTACAATCAGTAAACTGAGTCTACCACAAAAGATGTGGCGACGAGCGTTTCTCAATGATATAAAACATTTATTTAGCTATTTACATGGATGCATAAAGAAAAGGTTAAATATTATCGCGCACGCTCAAATTGCGGACTCCTCCATCCAAACGCCTCTCGAGGAATTAATTCCCTCTTTTCCTCCTTCGGAGCGTGTCGCCTCCCCCTGTTGCCACAGGCGTGAAGAGAAACCCAGGCGCTCTCCTGGGTCTAAT
The DNA here is from genome assembly GCA_019973975.1 of Trichonephila clavata. Taxonomy (NCBI): domain Eukaryota; kingdom Metazoa; phylum Arthropoda; class Arachnida; order Araneae; family Nephilidae; genus Trichonephila; species Trichonephila clavata. The sequence continues at coordinate 344,187 of BMAO01013271.1, read as the reverse complement.
GTCGGCCCAAAGCCTGACTGACACCAATATGTTACTGTTTTGCAATCCTTTGTAAAATCCGGCTTTTTTGGGACCTAAAACTTGACTTTGCCAGGGGCCCCTAATATTCTCGTTTCCGTCAGTGTTTCTATTCCCACAAATATTTTATTATTATTATGCCCAAAGCTTTTCTCTAAAATTTAAAGAGAAATGCATTTTTTTTTTTTGGCGAAAGAATTCTGTTTTTATTAATGAAAGTAAATGCGTTCGAAATATAGCTGCCAGAATACACATTCCAGTCTTGTACTGATTGTGGTTCATTAAACTTGATCATTGTTTTAAAAGCTATAGAGTAACATTATTGAAGCAAAATAGAATGAAAAATCCGCACTCCTCTTCAAAAATTGTGATGGAATTCCTTTAAAAATAAGCATTTATAAGATTCAATTAATACGTTTCTTGAAGCGTTTCGGAAGGGAAAGAGTGTAAATGTTTTTAAACTACACTGAAAACATTTCTTATTGAAAACATTTATCTGATCATGATTTGACGAAATTTCGATTTTGTATTATTACATATGAAGAAAACCGTAAATAAAAGAAACATTCAAACGAATTCTTTTTTTTCTACTTAACCTCCACAAGTGTTATAATAATTTGTCTATGTTTTTAATTTAACCCGTTTTTTTAAACTAGAATAAACATTATTTTAAACAATAACTATGGCGAATCACATGTTTTACGTCAAGTGCAGTTTATAAATAAAAGCAAAAATCTTTTCCTCTATAATTATCTTCTTCAACGGGGAAATATCTCGAAATGTCTCTTGATAACTAATTATTAGATTCATTGCCACTGCCTCGATTAAAGGAAAGGTTAAATCGATTGCCGAAGGAAATGTATTTTTCCACAAAACAAGTTCTCATCTAAATCATCGTTTCATCTTTTATTTATTACCAGTGATTTTAAAAGAAGTTTTCGTCATTTTCACTTTTTATTTTACTAATTCAATTTAGGAGTTAACCTTCAAAAAATTTTAACTTACAATTCTCTTTGAAAATTATTTTCCTTTTCTACCTAGTAAATTCTATAAAAATTACTTTAATCTCATATACTTTTCTGGTTTTCAAATGAATGTCTAATACACAAATTAATATAAAATTTTTATTATCAAGTTTCTTTAAAAACACATGATTTTCTTTCTTGCAACTCTGTCTATTCTAATTTTATTTTTGCTAGACAAAATTCCAAATTTTCCATGCCGTTTCAGGAAATAAAGGAAAAGTAATTTGTGATGAGGGAATATTTTCATTTTCAAAAAATTTTGATATTGTGAACTATGCATTTTTTTCGACTACTATTTGTGAGGAAAATCATCCGAGTTTTTTCGTAATAATTTGAGAAGGGATTAGTTGCGAAACCATTATCGATAATGATTGATTTTTTTACTTAGTATCTGATTACATAAATTATTCTTGGACAATCGGATGATTTTATGTGGCTGTGGAACCCTAGTGGTCATAGTCATGAACTCGTGACCAGCGTTGTCGAGTCACTGGTGTAACGTTCGGGAAAATTAATGGTAATGGGAGAGTTCAAAAATTAAATAATTAATTTATTTACATCGCAGCTATAAATTATAGAAAAATCTTTTAAATAGAAATTATTCATACAATTGATTATTTCATTAGTTCAGAATATGTTATTTGTGAGAGAGAGGAGGCAACACAACTGTTCTCTTTGGTGATTTCAACACCACCACCTGTTGGAGTGTGGGGCGGCTCGTTTCTGACACCTCGAATTACACTCGAAATTCCGGGTCGCGCGTGTGGAATCCAGTTGTTGGGTTTCTCACGGCTTTCGGTTGACGTGGCGATGTCAGATGAAAAGACTCCGCAATATTTAGGGGTGCACGTGCAGATATGAACTGTGTCATATTGTTTGTGTAAGGAAATAGATTTTTCAGCTGTCGGGGCGAAAAATGTTTCACTGGTTAGAGTCTTGATGCCACTGAAGGCCAGCTGTGCAGAGGGCCTGGTACTCGTTGAATCAGTCGTGATTCAAAGTTCTGGCGTTGCCATGGTGGGGTATTTTAAAGAGGGAGTGCCAGCTCAGGTGTCGTCCTATACGCTTGATAGCGGTTCAGAATTACGAGGTTCAACGTCAATGTCCCTCGCGTTACTTTAAAATGCGACGTTAATACACACACAGATACTCTCTACTCTCCCTTCTCTCTCTACTCTATTTTCTCTCTACTCTACTCTCCCTCTCTCTACTCTACTCTCCCTCTCTCTTCTCTACTCTCCCTCTCTTCTCTACACTCACCTCTCTTTTCTACTCTCCCCCTTTCTCTACTCACCCTCTCTCTTCTCTTCTCATCTCTCTTCTCCCTCTCTCTCTTCTCTTAATCTCCCTTCTCTCTTTCTTCTCTACTCTCCCTTTCTCTCCTCTACTCTTTCTCTCTCCTCTACTCTCCATTCTCTCTCTTTCTTCTCTACTCTCCCTTCTGTCTCTCTACTAACCCACTCAGGGAGGAATATATTTAACATTAACATTATATGCACTGTTCACGAGTTAACTTTTTGAATAAGCTTAATCGTCACTAAAGAACATACGGTTATTTTACTATATAAAACAAAAATAGACTTGAGTTAATTCTCTTGATTCTTTTTATAAATTTACGTTATTAAATTTTAATGCGTTCATTAGGCTTGATTTAGTTTGTCAAATGGGCTTAAAAAGTTTTATCTACAAAAAATATATTTATCAATTTTTCTCTTAAAAAAGTTGTTCCATTTGGTTCAAACAAAATATAAAAGCAGAAGGCAATTATGGAGAAAGAGAGTATATATATATATATATATATATATATATATATAGAAACAAACAAGTCAAATAAGCAATTACTTTTTATCCCCTTGTTTTTCGGTTTTACTTCTGAATGGGGGAAAAAATATTTTAAATTTCATTTTCGGAAGTTATTACACGAAGTAAAGAACCGTATTTTTTCAAAGAGAGAAAGAAGTTTTTTTCCCGTTGAGAAGAATTCAGAAAATCCGAATTTTTTGTAAAACCTTCTTTCAAATTATTATAATTTTAAAGAAATTTACTTTATGCTTACAGGTTAGGATATACATATTAAGAAAATATAATTCATTTTTTTTTTATATTCAAGCACAAATATTAATGAAATACGAAAATGCGAAAAACCTAATTTTTTTCCAGACTTATAATAACGATATTCCCAAACAATATAATCACCTATAAAATTTTTTTATCCAATTTATAGATCTTAAAGTATAATTTTGATAAAATTACAAAAAAAATCCAATTTTTCTTATTTTTATCAAGAAAATATTTTGAGAAATACTAAGGTAGAACTTTTATTATTCCTCATATGACCTTATGAGGAAGGAGATCCAGTACTTCATTTGCAAGCCAAGAAATGCTAATTCGATCATTCCCAACTTTTTAAGGCCGAAAAGAAAACGTAACCTCTAAGAAAATTCTATCCGTTTCCTGTTTTTCTTACACGAATTAATCAGCATAATCTTTCATCATAGCCAGCATGCAATTATCCAAGACTAGAGCAAAACAATATAGGGTTTCTGCTTCTCCCTGTGTGAAAGGTATGCCACTAATTGGTGATTCATCGAAGGATATGTACTTAGATGAATGAAATTCAACTCTCTCCCCAATATCCATTCCTTCCGTCTTACATACCAACGACGCCAACGCAATTATGCACGTGTGTTTAAATATTTATTTAGTTGGCAAAGTGGGAAATACAAACAAAATTAAGTATTTGCATTTGTAAATAATAATATTAAATGACCATTGAAGGATTTAACGCGTCTGAATTTTACTGGGTTTCTCTAAAAATAATTTTGATATGATATATATAAAATATGATCAAAGTTATGTGTTCATTTTCTTTTATGATAGCATTAGTATGACATGTTTAACTTCTAAAATGTATTATTTTACTAATTATTACCTTTTTGCGCGTTATTTTTATGGATTATTGGTGATTAAGATTTCTGGAAAAGATTTTTATGAATAAACATGATTTATCTACCAATTTATTACAAAAAGCTTAAGTAAATTCTTAATTTTTTTTTTGCGAGCTGTTTATATATCATGAATCAGTGGTGTAACGTAGAACATTTGGGCCCCCCTGCGAAGTCAGGTTTTGGGCCTCCTAGAACTATGACCCCCCCCCCCCTCCTCCGCGATGCGGGGCAGTACGCTACGCCATTGTCATTAATTTTTTTAAAAATCTTATTTCATTTCTTCTTTTTAAGATTTTTCAATATTACTGAGTACAAAAATGATAATTATAAAATAATAAAAGAACGCATTGAGTTAAAATATTATTTACTTTATTATTTATGTCCCTGTGAACTATTTGTAGAGTAATTAACAATGAAGCTGTTGAGTATATCTATATGGATAAAGATTGACTTCTCCCTTTTTGATCTGGTAACTTCTCCCCCCCCCCACCCTTCAGAATTTCTAAACTTTCCTGGATGTATATAGCATGCAACTATAGCAATTATTTCAAAAAAAATTCTCATATGAAATAAAAATGAACAAGTGATTTCTAATTACAAAAACTGACTTAGTCAAATGGCAGCGCTTTCTTGTTGATGAACGTGAGAATGTTTATTAACGTCACTCTCTGAAGCAGTAAGAAAGGCTATTTATTGGCAACGGATCTCGTACCTTTAAATCTCAGTCAAATGACGAGGACGACACACCCTCTCCTAGTTTTCACACGCCGCCAACTAGAAGATTTTGAGCCATGATATATTCAACACGCATTAGCCTCTATACCAGGGATGGCTAACCAGTGGCACGCGACACAATATTTTTGCACGTCAGTTATCGAAATGGTTTGCCTTTTATTTCAAAATAACAAAGTTCATTTTGAAGTATTACGAACAAACGCGAGTGATCGATCGCGGGGCGGCGGGGAGAACACTCATTTGTTGTCTTGCTTCAGTTACATCGTGGACTACAATTGATTATAATGCCAAGTTTATCTACGTATAGCATAGTCAATTTTGTTGACACAATTATATTTTAGTTTATTTGTGTATATTTACGATTTTAACTGTTATTCAACATGGCTAGTTCAGAACAAAAAGTGCTAGATAGTAAGGGTAACAGAGAATTTCAAACTTGGTGATTCTGGAAATATGGCATTATTAGTAAAGGCGACAAAGCGGTGTGTGTTTTATGTTCTGGAACAGTGATATGCAGAACATCGTCTGTGTGAAACGGCATTCTGAAACAAATCACAAATGCTCTTGTCAAAAAAGTGAACCTCAGCAAAAATAATAAATTGCTTAGAAACCATTTGGCAGATGACTCCAACTCAGCACGCATTCTACTATAAGTAATATCTTACAATCCTAATATAAGTTATTTGTCAACCAATCTGCAACAACAGAAGTCTCACACTCATGTTACATACTTTAATTTGAATTACACGTATAGCTAAAACATTTACTACTATACAGTACAAAAGATATTTTTTCGTAGTAAATAAAGAGTTTTGAATTGTTGGTATTTAGATTTATACTTTTCCCAATAATCACAAGTCAAAATTATTCGGCAGCACGTCTGTACCTCATTAAACACTTCTTCAGAAAAAATGGCACGTTGATCCGTAAAGGTTCGCCACTCCTGCTCTATACACAGCGGGCCTTCTCTCTCTCATTGGCACTTTGGCTCAAAAATATCCTAGTTTGAGCCCCAGTGGGTGGGTCTTATTGTTGATATGAGTATTTAAAATGAAATTAAAAGGTTGTTTGATTGATAACTAATAGGTGAACATGGTTCTTGATTTCCTTAAATCACGTATAAATTGGCATTTTATTATCATTTTAGTGTAATTTAATTAAATAAGCATTTCAAGGTTCAACTATTTGTGAAAATCTCAATAGAGAGTAATCAGAACACAGAATTAAAAGGATGATGAGCTATGAAGATTATTTAATATTGAAAAGATATTTAATAGTTTTTTTTAACAAATATTTCATAAATACATATTTCAACGATGAGTAGTATATTCCCTGCGGATTTATATCCATGTATTATTTAAGGCATTCAAAGCTATTTTAAATGTTAGGAACTGAAAACAGGATAAAATGGTTAAAAAAGTTTTTAAAATTATAGTTATCAAAAGAAAGTTTTAATGGACATAAGCATGAATGGCTTATTTATTCTTCGAGACTTTCATTTAATAGGAAAGGTTCATATAAACAACTTTCACTTGAACAAGCTTCTGAAACCACTTACTATGTGCACGTTCGTCGTAAGCAATATGCTTGAGTGATTACTCATTGATTCAAATCGGATTTTCTTCCACTGACCTCAAACAATCGGCCAGCGCATCACGAAACAGCTTCTTAAAAAAAGATTAATCGTTTCACTTATGCTACACTATTCTAATCAATTATATCCCAGATATAATAAATAGCCTCAATGATATGATGGTATCTTAAACTATTCATGGTATAGAATTTTGTAAAGCTGGCAGACTGTAATTCCGCATTGAATGAAGAATTTTAAAATATATAGTTAAGAAAATTAAATGAATTTATATGGGTTTAAAAATAGGGCAAAAAGATAAAATAGTGAGCATGAAAGTGTTTTATATTTCCGTGATATGTTGTTCATTGAAGCAATAATAAATTTATTTAACAAGAATAAAGTTGTAGAATAAAATGTTTGAGTGTAAGATTCTTAAATGATATTCTCATGATAAAAATGTCATTTCTAAAATGTAGTGAGGTGACGTCATAGACACATGATAAATGCAATAACGTGTTTCCAGCCAATCAGTTCACGCCAATCAATCAATGCCAATTTTTGTTTCTTTTGCAGAAATATTCTTTTAAAGATACAAATTTGTCAATATTAATGATGCATAAAGATTAAGAAAGTGAACTTGATTGAAAGGTATATACATATACTATAAAAATTCGTTATTTTAATTGTGGAATACTTTTTGAAGAATCCGAACACGAAAATTTGTACTCAATTACCAAATTCGAAATTTTATCTAAATTTTACAAGTAGAACAAGTATAGAAGCCCAGTGGCTGAATGGTTAGTGCATCGCGCTTCCACACCACAGGTCCGAGGTTCAAACCCCGGGCTGGGCAAGGTTGACTCAGCCTTTCATCCCATCAGTGGGTCGATAAAATGAGAAACAAGCTTACTTGGGGACCAAACACTGGGGGTTTCGCTTCAGGCTGACCACCTGATCGGAACATCTGCTCATGCACCCCAGCGCCCAATGGTCACGTATACTGAGATGGGGACAGTAGGCCTTGGCCCTCATGGGCTGTTGCGCCACTGAGTTTGAGTTTGAGAACAAGTACAAATCAATGAAGAACACGTGATTGCATTTATCATGTGACCGTCATGAATTTAGTCCATTTTGAATTTGAATACATAGTTTTTTTTTTCTGGAATTGATAATTTTGAAACTGCAAAGAAATGTTTCAGAGGTATAGTTATCAAATGTTTCAAATCCGTATTTTTCGAATCTTGCAATATTAGTTTTGTAAAAATCAAAAAATGCATACACACATTTGTTATCCATTGCTGTTTTTATCAATGCCTACAAAGACATAGATTGCGTGATTCATGCTATTTTTTTTAATAAGTAGCATTAGCATCAAAATTACTGTTGCAAGCCATTCAGCAGATTTTTTTTAATCGTAATGTTTTTCAACTGTGTATGATGAATGGATTACCTTCGTATATCATTAGACATTATTACTTTCCATCGCAGATCATTCATATCATAATCTAGTGTGGACTAAATCATAATCCGCCTCTTAACGATGAATTTATTACTGACCTTATCTGGTTAATGACTTTCCATCTGCTTTGCATCCAATTGTATGGAACGAATCATTTGTCATGTTAATGAATCTTACTTAATAAAAAAACTAATTTAGTTTTAATCATCTTGGAAAATTTTTTCTTCTCTTTATTAGAAATCTTCTTTCATCAACCCACAGTACTTCATTTTATGTAATGTGTGTTTAATATAATGTTTGTTAATTAATTATTGGTAATGTATCTCTTCAAGGTGGTCGATCTTTTAAGCAGATGCACTTGTCCAAGTCAATTTCCTATGATACGAGTAGCTGACGGGAAATACCGAATTGGTGATACCAAAGTGCTCATATTCGTTAGGGTAAGTACTGGCTTATAAGAAATACTGTTACCGAGTTTTGTATGAAACAGTTTTATATTTGGATGTGTAATTTATATATATATATATATATATATATATATATGTAATAATTCCCACTAAAAGAATCCTTTTAAATATCTTTTAATTGCCAATGGTCCATCCCTTCAGGACCAACGTTTTAGTAATAAGTTAACCCGCCGCCTAACGGCAGTATTTTAAATTACATCTAGCTACCCACTCAGATCATGTGATTTTAGAAGCCTATAAATATAGAGATTCCTGGAGACCAACTCCCGCTTTCGCTTCTGTATTTCGTCTGCGTAAACATGTAGCCGGCTGCAGCTCATTGTGCATTCGTTTTCTTTGTTATGTGATGTTTTATGTGTTTAAGATGTGGAATTAAACAGATTTGAATAACCCCATGACTGCCTCTTGGATAATATTTATTATGCCTCATCAATCATATTATAAAGAAATTATGTCAACGGTCAACGTCGATTATATATATATATATATATATTGTTATTTATACAACTATGTTGCAATATTCATAAGCAACTCCGTCCCTTACGTTATAATAGCGATTCAATGGGAACTTGCCGGAGAGAGAACTAAGTTGGCATCATTTTTGCGAATTCGGGACCCTATGGATTCTTTTACAAATTAGTGGAGAAATCCACTGATTTCACGATCCATGATGCATTCGGCTCTTTCCGAAAGATCCGCGAGGTCTATAAATAGAGAGATATTCGCCGAAACGAGTTGGTATTAGAGCCAGCGATAGTGAGAATTGTTTTGACAAGCGATTGGTAGACTTGTCTGGACCGTGATTACCCATTAGCTCAGCTATGCTTGTGAATAATCTTGAATATACGTGTATTTTAGACACTGATAATTGTGCTGCTGAAGGTGTGAAGACTTTCTGAGATTTATTCTGAGAATATTGCTGCTGAATCCTGTATTTCAAGGATTGGATTTTCGGCAATAAATTCCCATTGCTCTTAAAGAACTGTCTTGTTTGCCACTAATTTGCATAAAATCCTCGAACCCCGATCAGCGTAACAATATTTTTCTCTCTAAGTGCATTTTTGTATTAACTTCAGCATAGGGTTTATTGTTAAATATTTATTGCTTAATCCTTTAGTGTAGTAATGTATAGAATTTATTGCATGTATGGATTATAAAAATGTTTGTTGGGCTTGTATTAATATATATTTCAAGAAATTAATTTTAATACATTATTTATTGGAAATCTGTAAGGAATTCATTGCATGAACGCGAAAATAAATTCTGAAACATTTTGCAATATAGCCAAAATAATTAATATTTTTCAGAATGGTATGCATCCAAAAATTTAGATACGTATATGTATGTACGTTGTGATTTTTAATTTATCACTTAAATTAGATCTTGCTTAAATTATGCATGTAAGCAGGAACTGTTTTGAGTAATTTTCAAATAAAATCACTAAGGATTAAGATGAAATTAATTTTGTGTATATTCAATTTGTCAAAAAAACATGAAAATTAAATTTTTTTATATGCTGTTATTTCCAGAGAATTATTTTTAATAATTTAAACATTTAAATTCGTCTAAAATTTTGTTACAATAAAATTACAAGATTGTTTTCTCATACAGATTCTAAATACAGTATTTATCATTTATTTTACTCTTGGCATAATTTTAATAAATATTGTTAATTCACATTTATGTTCGAAAAATACGGGTTTTTTTTTCAAAATATCATATTTTAGTCACTTTAAGTTGGATATAAAATATACCGTAAAATCCTACGTATATAACCCGCACTTTCAACTTAAGAAATAAGATCGGAATTTACGGGTGCGCAATACCTTTAATAATAAAAAAAAAAGAGGTGAGCCTAAAAAATTAAACTTCCAGTTAGTTTGAAATACTTTTTTTTTTCAAAAGCTTTTGGGATAATATCCGTAAGAGCCATTGCACACGTCGATTTCAGGTTTCTTCTTAATTACGGCGAATATACGTACCTTAAAATTAAAAAATGCAGCCTGAAAGTACAGCTGCGTGTTATATATACCGGATTTTACGGTAAGCAAAACTTTAAAATTAAATTGTTTTTTGAATAGTTCAGTAATTTACAAATTTCTTTCGAAATTTTTGAGCTTTCAGTACTTAAATAAAACGGTTTTTTTAAAACGTCTTAGTATGAATAGTATTGTAATTCATATATATACCGTAAAATCCGGCGTATAATGCTCATCGCTGTCGCACCCCCTTTATTACGGAGAAACCTGAAATGCACGTAAGCAATGCTCTTATATTTTGAAGTCATTTATTCGAGTTATTATTCTAACGTCTAAAGAAAAAAATAGTATACAAGTTCATTTAGTATCTTATTTCTTTTAAATAGTGTTTCGATCCATGTAGAAGTCTTAATTTTTTTATGCGCATTCATTTTTATTTTTTATTTTTGAAGCTTTTATTTTTATACCCGACGTATAGCGCGCACCTGTAAATTTCCACCTTGCTTTTTTGTGGTAAAAGTGCGCGTGTTTCCGCCATATTATACTGTATATATGTTTGTGCGTTATTCAGTTTCAAATATTTTGAAAATTATGCATGTAAAAATTGTTTTAATTCCAGACGATGTTAATTCTTTTTTTAAAATTTTTATTATCAAAATATCCACATTAAGGAACAAAATAGATAACAGAATTATTTCCATTAAAAAAGACTTTTTTTTTTATTTATATGTATGTGTATGAACGAGAAATTTTTAAAGGAAAATATATATCTCTTTCTTTTCCTTAATGCAAGTATTCATTTGAATGTAAAGGTAATGCTCTCCTCTTCATACATTATGCAACAATCATTGAAAAGATTTAATAGATTCCAAATATGCTGAGTAGATTTAAATCATTCACGATATTTCTGATGAATCATCAAAAATATCTTAATAGTAAGCAAATTGTTTTGTGACGTTTCATTGATAAAGAACTAGAAACGTATTCAAATTCTTCGGATTATTTACCAACTCCTGTTTATTCATCTGGTTAGAGTAGTTTCGCAAATTCGTGAAAATAATGTTTATTTCATGCAAGTCGTTTTTAGATCGCCATTTTAGGAAAAGTTTCGTGTTTTTTCTTTGAAAGGGTATTTCGTCTTTATAATATTATTTATACATGACTTTAAGTACATTTTTTTATTTTTTTTTTTTTTTTTTTTTTTTTTTTTTTTTTTTTTTTTTTTTTTTTTTTTTTTTTTTTTTTATAATTTTAGATTAAAATAATACATTTGATACATGCTTTAAGAATTTTGTATTGTATAATTCCTGTTTTATAAGATCTTTTAGAAGTTGAAGTATTAATTAGCTTAAGTTTTGAAACATTCTATGGAATACATCTCAGTTACTATACATAAGAATATTTTTCTCTCTCGTTGTAAAAATGGTTTTTCGCAATGCTGTAATAAATTTATATTACATACTATCGTAACAATGGAAACGCTCAAGGTAACTCGCCAAAAGTTGGCAACCCCAATTTCGGTTGCGATAGTACATTACTGCTAACTCTCGCTGAAAAATATCGCAATGATTGCCAGGACTGGAGTCGTTTCATGAGAATAATGAAGTTGTCTCTTACGAAGATTAATCAACAATCAACGGAACTTTTTTTTTTTTTTTTTTTTTTGAGACTCTAGGTAGACTTCTTGTGTGCCAACAAGTATAACACAAGGCTTACAAACGTAAGTCAATACTCGATCAATAGTGGTAGGAAGTTTTAAGTACAGGGATACAAGCACAAATGGGAAATCGAAAGGTAAAAAGAAACAAGACGGGATGCAAATACAAAAAACACCAAGTTACAAAAATAACAACATTGCTCACATGCAAAAACGGAGACATTCAGTAAATAACAATTTATGAAGCATATCAGACTACGCAGGTTTTTGAAGTTCCTTTTGTTAAATTCATACAAGCCATGTTTAAATTTCATTCATTTAAGTCTTCAGATTTTGATGAGCTGCTTAATGGAAAATTTGAGAAATAGTTCCGTTGATTGTTGATTAATCTTCGTAAGAGACAACTTCATTATTCTCATGAAACGACTCCAGTCCTGGCAATCATTGCGATATTTTTCAGCGAGAGTTAGCAGTAATGTACTATCGCAACCGAAATTGGAGTTGCCAACTTTTGGCGAGTTACCTTGAGCGTTTCCATTGTTACGATAGTATGTAATATAAATTTATTACAGCATTGCGAAAAACCATTTTTACAACGAGAGAGAAATTATTATTAACTAATTATTACCGGAATTTTAAAAAAATAGTATGTATTATAACTATTTGAACTGGGGGGAAAATGGCATAGGTACCTGTGTGCTAATAACAGAGAAATGCAATTATTAATTCATTGGATCAGGAAAACATACAAAAGACAAGTAGCTTGGGCAGCTGTCAGTTTTTATCGTTTCAATTGCAGGTGATCAACAATGACTAGTAGTCAGCGTGTGAATTGGATCAGTTTATTTTCGAGGTAGAGGTGAAATTTAATTTTTCAACTCAGGCAATGCAAGAATGAATCGCTCAAAGCACCAAATCTCTTGACAGCGGTAGGGGCAAATGAAACACCCGGAAGAAATGAAACCATTGACGGCTGACGAAAATTATTTCTTCATCTCAAATTGTTACAAATTTCTATGTTAGAACAGCAGCAGATATTGTACGAATTGTATTCCCTCTATGATACGGGCTTTCAGTGCCCAAGACCCTCCATTCGTACTTTTGATGACTCCAACACACAAAATTAAATACCTTGCTTAAACTCGCCAGCATCGTCACTGGACTGTTAAGGAATGGAAACACATTGCTTGTCTGATGTTTAGTATTTCCAGTTGTCGGGCAGATGAAGAAGTGCAGGTACGGACAATGCCGATTTAAGTTCATTTCGGGCCCTGGGCGCAGATGATCTACAGGCCCCTTTGGCACTTGTGGATCGAAATTAAAACCAGAAAATCTGGTTAAGTCCAACTTATCCGAGCCCCAAGCACCCAGTGAATAAACCAGCACTGGGTATGAAGGAAATCCATGAAGTCATGAACTGCTCATGTTACCATTGGACCTTTCAAGCCGATGGAGTCTAATGTTACGCAAGGATGTTTTTAGGTATATGCCAATATAGCTGAGAATCTTGGCCTCTAAGTTTGGACCTTGTCTCGTTCTCGACTCGTCTATAAAAGGTCATGATTCGAATGGTTCTAATCGTCAAATGTTATTCCCGGATATATTCTCCAAAAAACTGATAATTTCGTTCTATATGCCTACTGGCATCAGTGGCAAGACTGCATTATTATGTCGTGTCTATCAGTGGCGTAACGTACACTCTCGCATCCCCTCGTTGCGGGGGTCCAGGGTTCTAGGGGACCCAAAGCCTGACTGCCACAAAGCACCTATCCTTTGTAAAATCCAGCTAGGGGGCCTAAATGCTCTCCGTTACGCCACTGGTGTCAATCCTCCGTGTCTTGGCTTAGGTCTACCACCATATAACTAATATAGTGGAAAGGAGACAGCCAATCGTGTCAAGTTGTGCCTAAGTTTGGGTGATGGAGAATCACGTACATTAATTTGTTACGGGTTACTTTTCGTACGTACATTTGTCAAAGCATGCCAGATATTGTCTACTTAAAAGGGTTACTGGTGTGGTCTACTTTTGTATAGGGGGCTCAGTACCTCAAGACGTCGTTAACGGTGTGAGATGTGAAGAGCTAGTAGTTGTATTGAGATTTCTTTGAGCATGAGAAGTAATGTATGGTAGAGAAAACTAGTGACTCTGGCGCTGCAGTTGAATGGAACATAAGCATTCTTTTTGATCATTCATACCCATGAATGACCTGTGCTCATTCCAATAGTCATAAGACTATTCTAATAGGACAATGCGATACAATACACATACACACGTCAGTTTAAAAGTGTTTTAACTGACAGTCAAAAATGTTGATTATTGATGAGACAATTTATAGGTTTCAAGAAAACGAATCATATGTTCAAAATGTTACACTTTTTAATCTTCAAAAACAACAAAATGTACTGCTCAATATGATAATGAGACAAATCTTACCTTGTAGTTTGAAATTCAGGTCATAAAAATGAAGGGGGAAAAGTTAGTGTTGCTAGTTAAAGAAAGAACGTAGTCCTTGAAAAAATCAAACCAGACAGAGGAGCAATGAAAACCAATTTTTCTCTACCTACTTTATTCATATTTTCTGTCTGTTTTTGAAAGAAAAAAAAACCTCGCTCTTTAGTTTAGAACTGGTTGCAGAGTGTTAAAGAACAAAAGACTGTAACAGAAGTTACCTTCGGTTTCTTTGTTCTAACCATTCTCTGTCTACTTGTATATCTAAAAACTATCCATAAAAATTCTCACCGAGTGGCGAGAAAAATCAAAATAATTACTTTTCCACATATTCCTAATTGTTTCTTATCAGGAAATGTCAAATAAATGTCCTGTTCAATTATAAGTCATAAATTAGAGGTGACACTCTGTGCTGCAAAAGCCTTGATGATCTAAATATATTCGGTTGTATCTCAGCCCAGAGTTTTCCTCATACCTGAATAAATTAAAACCGAAAAACTGATTCGCTTCAATTACGTAATCAGTTAAGAAAGAAACGTCCTTGCTTGCAGTCAGAAATTTTAATTTACGACAGCAATTCTGCAATCCTAAAAATTAAATCAACGCCATTAACGGTACATATATATCTTTTTCTTTGACGGTAAATCATCTTAAGAAGGAAAGAAATATATTTGCTGAAGATATTTCGTGTTTCACCTGTGTCCTTCAAAGAAAATTTTATGTATTCATAAGTGTGTGTCACGCATAGCAGTAAGTTGACATAATAAAAATTTTCGATGTTTCAGGACTTAATTTTTTATAGTTTACTCATGCACATTAAAAGTTTTTCATTTAAATATAACTAAAAAATAATATAATAAGAAGTTAGAATACTAAAATTCGTTTCCCACTAATGTATGTCGTAAATTAAACTTACGGTCGATTTACTGGTGAAATATATTTATCTGATTTAAAAGGCCATTGTGTTAAAAGTTTATTTATAGTACAAAAGTGAATGAAATTTGATATAATAGAGAATAAGTTTTAAGGTATTTTCATCGAAATTTGTTCTCTCACTATATATTGCTGGTACTATTTGTTTGCCTCTAGAGTGGTTATATATAATCCTTTTCATAAATTTATATTCTTTAGAAAAGATGTAAAATGTACTACTTACTTTTCATATATTAACACATTTTTGTGTATAATATTTTTGTTTATTAGAAATAACACGCATATTATTTTAATATTATATTTTAAATAATATTGGGAGACCTTTTTTAAAAGTAATATCACATAAAGTCAGAGTTTAGAATCCAGTTTTCCCAAAACACACTGGCCTACAATTTCCGTTTTTAAAACCCCTTCAAATTTAAAAATATTTTTTTAATTGTATAAAATGGAAGGAACGTAGTAATTTTTTAAAATATACAAACTAATTTCGGAATTATTTTTGCTAGAAAACTTCATTTCAACATTTTGGTACAAAAAAATAATAGTGTCTTTTTTCACAAAAATGCATTTTTAAAAGAAATACATATGTTACGGAACATGCTTGTCTGAGAAAGGGATAAAAGGACAAAAAAATTTTACCGTGGGTGATTGTTGTGACTGGAAACCTGTTATTGACTGAATATACGCACCTGGAAATACATACAAAAAAGAAATTGATCTAGTGTAAAAAATAAAATAATATCGTCAAATTTTAAAATGAAGCACGTGTGTTCCGCCTACAGAGATCAATAGTGTTCCTTCACTTAAACCTTGGAAAATATAGACATAAAAAAATAAAAATAAAAATACGTACAAGAAGGCATAAAAAAATAAATCCAGTAATAAAACGTGGTTATTGAAATAAAATTTGAACACATCAAAAATAAAAAAAGTAATTAAAATATTTTTTTTTCCATCTTATCGCAATTTTTGGCATTCTCTATTATAAGCATTTTCTTACTTTTTTTATTTTTTCTAACTACAATTATGTTATCATAAAGTAGGGGTCTTCAACCTTTCACACTCAAGGGCCAAATTAACAAATTTACAGTGATTCGCGGGCCCCACGACTGTATAAAAATATTGTAGCCAGGAAATATTTATATAAAAAAAAAGAGGTTTGCTTTATTAAACTACAATTGATTCTAAGGGAAGAGATGGTGTTTATATATAATATCGGTTTCAAAAAAGTTTGATGGAAGTCGAATTAAAATACTTTGAAAACCTATATAAGATAAAAATCCCCCTTTTTTGAGAAAATTTTTGAGATTTATGCATTTTCACAGATTTTTTTTTATATTTAAAATTATTTAAATTACAGTGAAATTTTTGAAAAATTCGTCATTTTCAGAAAATTTTATCTCGAATATCAAACACATCAGTGGAATGTTTTTTTTAAACCCCGTGCACCACGCAATGTATAACACAGACAGAATTACAACACAAACATCCATGCCCTCTCCGGGATTCGAACCCAGTCCCTACGGCACCGCAGTCAGCTTCACTGACCACTATAACGGATGGGCGGCAGTGGAATGTTTTAACTGTCAAGAATAACAACACAAATGGCGTTTTTTACTACAAAAAGCAGAGAAGTCATTTTTTTAAAAATTGCCTCAAATTCAAATGAGGAGGCTTAAAATGGCTTCAGTGGGCCGTCCGTAACCCGCGGGCCACGGGTTGAAGACCCTCTATCGTAAGCAATTAAAAGAATGATAACAGTATGTGGAAAGTTTTCCCCATTCAAAAAAGTCTGAATATGATTCAAATATAAATGTGAAATGGGAAACCCAGCACTTTCCCTGTCACTACTTTTACAAAGTAACTCTTAGTTAATACTAACCTATTCTATGATTTCAAGAATTCTCGTTATTGAGATTACCCACCTTGAAATCCAAATAGATCCGGCATCCAACAAAGCGTAGCCTTGTAACATCTTCCGCAACATTACGCACTCGGCGCTGCGGAAAAATTCTGATAATTCTGGACTATAATTTCAATCCCATTCTTTACAGATTCTTCGAAGTCATGTGATGGTGCGAGTCGGAGGTGGCTGGGACACCTTGGAACACTACCTGGACAAGCATGACCCCTGCAGGTGCAGATCCGGTAAGTAAGATTTTTGTCAGGATTACGCTTTTTGATTACTATCATCAATATGCAATCTCGGAAACTCTCTTGAGTTATGTAATACATTAGTCGCGAGTTCTTTATTTTTAAATTTATATTACGTCTTTGTGTTATTCTAGTTGATAAATGTGGTTGTATATATGTGTGTGTGTATAAAAGAGAGATTCAAAAGTGCAAGTGCAAGCATTGCGTGTAAAAAGATAATAATGAGAAAATAATTAAAACTTTTTAATTTAATATAATTGTATCCCTTTTCAATGGGGTAAAAATCAGGATGGTCATATGATAAATGTAATCATGAATTCTTCATTAAATTAAAAGCTGCCATTAGTCTTGTGCTTGTTATTCCACGTGTAAAATTTAGATAAAATTTCAAAATTTCATAACTGGTGGAAGGTATTTAAGTATTAAAGTTCTTCACAAAACGTTTTTCAAAATTTAAAAAAAGAGCTTATATATGAGGAGCTGAGAGCCAAAGTGGACCAACCTCACCGGCTGTTATTTTGAGGAAAACGCTTTACAAAATTGCAGTAATATATAAACTGTTGTTTTTTTTTTTGGAGGTTAGTATTTAATATTTTTTCTTTATCTACATGTGATCTGTCTTAAACCAACAGATGTCTTCACGTTCTACTGAAAAATATAAAAAAAATCGTTTTGTCATTTTTTGTGGGTTGGCCCACTCTGGCTCTCAGCTCCTCATGTGTACTTTGATATAACGTGTGATCTGTTCGCCTATTTAAATTATTATTGCTGACAAATATGTACTTTTTGAAAGAAGTTTCTGTTAAAAAGAAAAATTGGCAACAGTGAGGCGTATGAACCAATTGGCTGGAAACACATGATAGTATTTATCATGTGATTATGACGTCACATTCTGATGGTTGAGTTTCCCCAATCATCAGTGTACGAGAGTTAGAAGGAAGACTAGCCATAGGTCAAAACAACACTATTTATTTTCAAGTCTCAACAACCTAACAAACGTGAACAACCCGAGATTAGGAAATGCCCCATAAACTAATTAAGGGAGCAAGAGTGAGGAAGACGATATAAGTAAATTTAGTTATAAATTTAATAACTTACATTAAGCCAACGTAATCCAATTCAATTATCTAATTGACAAACCGTCAGTCTTAAATATTATAAGCAGATAATCTACTGAACACTCTTTCGTCTAGCTTTCTATTACCTTACGTTAATCCTCACAGCTATCATTTAGCAACACTCTCTCGAACCCGAAAACTAATACTTAAATACCCGACATAATTTACGTAGACCTCGTCATCTTCGGGAGGTAGTTTTCAACTGAATAATATTTAAAGAAAGAATTTCCCCAAGAGGATTAATAAGAGGTACGTGGATAGACCCGTTACAACATGAATTCTAACCCATTGTATAAATGCTTACAAAACTGTGAAAGAAAATCTTAATTTTCGATGGGGGGGGGGGGGCTCAGTGTTATAAAATGAACACGCAATATTATAATATAATAATAAAAGGTATGCAATGGACATATCTTTTGTGTTAGAAAATAATTTTGGCAAAATAAATTATTAAAAAAAACATTTCAACAATAGTTCAAAAGAGAGATTCCCTCCCTCCCCCCCCCCTTTAATTTTTATGGAAAGCTTTCATTGATGACTTTCCTTTCCTTCTTTTCTTTCTTTTATTATTATTGTATTTTTTACAATGAATAAACTTCTTGGCATCTGTTCAATTTTATTATTTCTGTAATAAGTATTATTTTAAAGTTACATCTAATTGTGTACATTTTTTTAAGATTTATTCTTCTTTTATGTATCATTCTTGAGATGTATCTTCAGTTAATATTACATATCTTTCTTTCGTCATTGTCTGTTGATCCTGGCTCAAAATTATAAAAGCAGCACAGCACGATCGACAAAATGAAAAGGATTGATAATGGTTTAGTTTTAAAATATAAAATTCTGTTGATTTTTTTCATTTATCATTTTATGATCAGCATCAGTTTATCGTTTTAAAATTATTTTGTGGTTTTACAAAATTTATCAGTTACTTTCCTTTGGATAATTAATGCTAAGGGTATCTTCATAATATTTTCAAAATATCACATTAGAAAATAGCTTATTATCTATTCTAATCTAAATTATTAAAAGTGTTTTAATATTAATTAATTAATTTTATATGCGAAGGGAATGTAACATTACAAAATACCACAAAAAGCATAAGATTTATATCATAAATTTACATACAGCATTAAAAAATTCATAAAACTTGGCTGGGTGATTATTTTTAAAAATGTTTTCTATGTATTCTTTTGCTGAAATTGTACACCCCCCCCCCATGTGTTTGTACTGCCCTTATATTGTGAAATTTCGGACACCGTTGGATAATTCGTTATTATTAATAAATCTAAATTATTAAAAGTATTTTAATCTTAATTAATTTTATATGCGAAGTGGAATGTATTATTACAAAATACCACAAAAAGCATAAGATTTATAGCGTAAATTTACGTACAGCATTAAAAAAATCATCAAACTTGGCTGTGTGATTATTATTTAAAATGTTTTCTATGCATTCTTTTGCTGAAATTGTACCCCCCCCCCCCCTCATGTGTTTGTAGTGAAATTTTCGACACCGTTGGATAATTCGTTCTTAATATATGTCTAAAACACCTTCTTTAAAACATTTTCAAAAAATTGGCAAACTATTTCACTTATAGATTACAAAAAAATCGTTAGATATTATCTGTTTCTCAAAACAAGCTTACACATTTCAACACCCCTGTACAACCCTCCCTATATCTTTCTTGGGCGCTGTTCAGATAAAGGCAGCTATGCGTCAACTTCCCCTTTACCGATAACATCCGTCAGAATGAATATATTAGGGTGTGGTACATCATAACCGTCATTAAATCGTGAAAGAAACTATTGACGCGCTTCAGCAGTTTCTTTTTTCCAAGTGTGATTGCTGGAACAGACCCATTTATGGCTGATGCACGACAAACGAAGCATGTCAATCTTATTAGGTTCAATTACGAAGATGACGAATAGGTTTGACGACCCGTTATTTCGTTTAACATCTTCGTCAGTGGGTACCAGTTGGAATTGCTGCCTCCACACTGCTTTCTCCTGAAGGGGAGGAATTTGAATCAGATTCTAACAGGTAAAATTGTAATCATTTCTTCCAAATCAAAGTTGGCCCACTCACAGATTATCTCAATTAAATTCCCTGGGTGGTAAGAAATGGAAACGTAATGACTGTTTTAAACTGTTAAATAGGCGAATGTGGAAGAGGGAGCTCAATACAAAGTTCTCCTCCCTTGACCAAAAAAAAGAAAGATTACATTGGCTTTTTCTCTTTTTACATGACACTTGTCATTCACAAAATTTTTTAACTTTGACATCTAGACTTGTACTCCTCCCAAACAATTTCTACATCCACCTTCTCTGTTATCCATTTTGGCGCGTTTCAGGTTGGCATGATTTTGTTGTTGTCAACCTTCCACAGATTTGTACGGACTCTCTTTCCTCCTTGGATTTTCTTAAGTGTATTTCTTCATGTAACAATATAATCGTCGAGATCCAAAAGCAACTTAAAAGCCTAAAAGATAAAAACATCTCAATAGATTTTGCATTTGTTCGCGGACACACGGGCTTTTTTGGAAATGAGCGGGCCAATTGGGTTGCAAAGGCTGGAATCAAGCGCAAAATTGACATTACCTTTAATATTCCTAAATCATTTTACAAGAAAATTATGAAAGAAAGAGAAGAGAATGGCGAAGTCTTGGAACCAAGAATGTCTCACGTCAAATAAAGGGAACGTAACAAAGTAATTCTTTCCAACCATTAATAAGAGACTGTCCTGCCATCATTTTTATACAAATAACAAAATAACCCAATTTCTAACTCGTCATGGCAACTTGAAAAGCTACTTGAACAAATTTAATTTAGTTCCGTCATCTTCCTGTGATTGTGATATTGGTGGCGAGGAAAATATAGAACATGTGCTCCTTCTGTGTTCCAAGTTTGAAAGAGAACAGAATATCCTAAGACTGGCGTTCAAGGGACAAAATGTAAATTGACCTCCAAATCTTCCTCGACTTCTTTCTACCAAAAGTACTTCTAAAAAGTTCTGTGAGTTTGTTGTGAGTATTCGTAATCCTTCCTAACCTCAAGGGATTTTTTTCTTCATCCCTTTGTACTGTGCGATTAATACTTACGTCTGTGAGGCGTGTGTGATACTTTGTGGTTCAGGGGGGATTTTATCATTGTTTTCAACAACAACAAAAAAAATAAATTCCACAGAACGATATTAAAAACTTATTTTCCATAAAAAAACATTTTTATTAATATTTTTAATGACTGGTATAAATATTGTTTTCTCAATATGTTTGTGCTAATTTATTTTCTCTAATTGGTTTTATAATTGACACTAATTAATATTTTTCTCCTACAATCCACAATTCTTAAACGCCCTTTAAAATAGTGGTTTTGACTCATTATCGACTTTGTATTTCTTCCTTCCTGTCTAAGATCCTTTTTGCCGAGGCGCCATTAGAATTGGTGTCATCAAATAATGTCTCTTTTTGTGTCATGCTCACAGACCTCTTTCCATATCTAACATATGCAAAACTAATGACTATACATATTTTTTAACTCATTTTTATGGTAAAAAAACGCAACTCATGTTAAATGACAAAATGCAATGGCAGTGATAACGATCTAAACACAATTGCTAAACATAACAGTTATGTATGTGAATTTGCATAAAAATTCATCTTTTGTAATTGTACTACATTTGAATGCACTGAAGTTTCAGGAAATCAGAAAATTTCATGAAAATACGATGTGGTCAAATGATTTTTTCATGTGTAATACATACTCTAAGAACAGTGATGGGCAAATAGCGGTCCGCAAACAGTACCATAAAATCCGGCGTATAACGCACACTCACTTTTTTACGAAGAAACATGAAATCTAAGTGTGCAGTGCTCTTATGTTTTAAAATAATTTATTCAGGTATTATCCCAGGCTTTTAAAAAAATAGTACACTTCTAGAACTGCAACCCTTTAAGTTTATATGGTATGTCATTTCTTTTAAATAAACAGTATTGCGTTAAATGTAGATGTCTAATTTTACTTATGCTAATCTCTTTTTTATTTTATTTTTAAAGTTATCATTTTTATATCCGGCGTAAAACGCGCACCCGTAAAATTCGATCTTTTTATGTGTTAAAAGTGCGCAGTATACGCCGGATTATACGGTATACATATTCACGGCCCGCCAAGACTGTTAAAAATATACTGACAGAAAATCTTCTGTATATTAGGGTCAGCATACATTTGTGAGCAATATTTTTCTTGCATGGCGATCATCAAAAGTAAATACTGACGCAAGTTGGGCCAACATTTACTTGCAGATTGGGACGAGAATTACAACACTCAATCTCACTCCCAATTTCTATAAAATAGTAGAAAAGTGTAATAGGGTCTCATTATACTGATTCTAAAATTAAGTGTCCTTGTGCACACTATAGATATGGAATTAGCACAATGAATAAATTGAATAAAACTGTCACTATTTTATTTAACTTATATTTAATGATTTTATGGTACAATTTATAACTTTTCTAATGCAAAGTTAGCTAATGAAGGCAATTATTTAAAAAAGTGCGCCCCTCTGGTATCATCCGCCGCTTCCACAAAGTGTAACTCGAGCTAAAACAATTGCCCATCCTTACCTTAGAGCAGGGGTGGGCAGACTTTTCCTTGGTACGGGCTGCTTCTAAATTTTTTTTAGGTGTTGCGATCCACCCAGTCTCCAGATTAGTTGGACAGTGTGCCACAAATACGTTTTTTTAGTATGCACATCTTAGGTATTAGTGACGCGAAAAAGTCACATTGAGTTTAACTTCCACGTCAGCTATTGGAATGAAAAATGCAGCATGCCCTGCCCATCTATAAGTTTAACTGTTAAAATATCCATACCACTTCCCCTTATTATCCAAAATACTGCTAAGAATATTATTATATATCTATAAGAAGAAAATGCAGTTCACGCCAATATTTAGAATATTTTGCATAAGCAACTTTGGAAAATGAACAAATACGTGCTAAAATAAATAGAAGTGAATAAATTCATAGATGGTGAAAAAAGAAAATGAAAGCTGATTTCACACAATGACAATAAAAGGATGTTTTAAAAAGATTTTGAGGAATAATATGATTAAAACAATTAAAAACTTTAAAATCCCCTTTTTATACAATATCTTTTTTTTTAATTTTTTATTTATTTATTTATTTATTTTTACTTATTGAGTTATTTGAATCTGTTATGGATGCACTAACATTTCACCTATTCTTTTTTTATGAATCTTCATTTCAGTTTTGTAAGCAACTGTCTTATTTCCATTCTTATAAAAAAATAAAGTAAGGAGGCTAGAACGAATTAAAACATGAGAGCTGACATTTTTTTCAAACCAGGTTGGATTTGATTGATATAAAAAGCTTTTATATAATGTTAGAAAAAATAAAACTTTTGTTGAAGTATATATATATATATTTCTGTAGAACTCTTACTGATTTTGCTAAAATACTTCAATATGTGTTTTAATAAAATACTGTGCAGGGGCGTTGCTACAGCTATATCAATGATACGGGACCCCCACGCTTCAGGGGCCCCAAAATGCATAAGCAAAAATTCGTAAACTGCCCCCGACGAATTTTGACACAGAGCTCATACAGGACTAGTTACGCCAGTGATATTGTGTACTAATAAAATACTGTGTACTATATTTGTACCAATAAAATACTGTATACAATATGTGTACTAATAAATATTAAAAAAATTTTGTAATTGTAGCTGACAAAATGAAAACTATTTCTTTAAATCGAAGCCTCAACCACGTGAATTTCCCATCGTCCTCTCGATTCTCAAACGTTTTAACACTTAGTTGTGTTACCTACTTATCGTTTTTAAAAATGAGGTTTTTAATTCCCACTTACTGTTCATCTTTTAACAACGTCGTTAAAATTGAGAGTTAAAGGAAATAAAAAAAATTTTAAAAATCACATAACAAAAGCCAAAAATGAGAAATTGGGGTCAGTCATTTTTTATCCTGTCTCTTCTTTTCATCCTTACCAAATGCTGACCTTGTTGTCTCACTGTTTTTGTGGCTCAGGGCGTTTGTTTTGGTGCTCTTGGGTGGCGAGCTTTTTTTTCTTCTTAGTTTTGTGTGTGACATCTTTCACGCCGTCACAGTTCCGATTTCACTTTCGCTTTTTCGACGCCTAGGTATGTGACTGTGTCAATGGACAACGTTTACGCAATCCTCAAGAAGGGAATGTAATTTGCACGCTAGAGTTGAGACTTCTGTATTACGAAACCACTGTTCCTTCTTTAACTGGGATAAAACATTGCAAGATCTACGTTCCACGAATAAATAATTAATTTTTCAGTTACAACAACACGTAATCTTGAATTCAGTTTCGAAGCGCTGTTATCAAGGATGAAAAATATGAAAATTAAAAAAAAAAAAAAAGTTGACGAGATATATTACTGAGGCTTCCATCTGCCGATCATTCTGAATCCGTGAAAGTAATATTAATCGGTATCATATCTTACGTAATATACCGTCGACCAATTCCGCCAATTAAAAAATCGTCACCAAATGCTATAATCTTTATTATGTTTGAGCATTCACGGGAACAGTTTTCCGCTTTTGGCAGCATATCGCGCGTGGCATTTAGCAACGTATTTTGATTTGATCAAATGGACTAAATTCGTGACGTACCAGCAATTACAATTTTCCAATCAAAAAATTTATTCGTTTCGCTGATGCCGAAATTGGTTTTATACCATAGGTTCCCAACCTTTTTTGAACTGGCGGCCCCTTTTCTAGTGAATATTTCGATACCGCCCTCTCCCACACTAGAGTGAGTGAATATTAACGTCCCCCTGTTCAGCTACACGAGGGCTTTTGGGGACGGTCCGCGTAATTTTGAACCATGGCCAAGTGACGCGGACTAATTTTTTTACTTGCGAATCTGAAATATCTATTGCCATAAATTTATTAAATATGTAATATATATTTTAGTCATAGGTTGGATATTGTTGGAATTGAAACACTACTGAATTTCTTCATTTAAAAGAGTGGAATAAAATTTTTAGCTTACCTGTTATAAAGACAGGCAAGAGTTTTGATGATACAAAGTAATTCTTAATAAACTAAATTGCTTTCAAAATAAATATAAATTGACAGTTTCAGCCTGTAAAGAATCGCGTTAATTCCTGGTTAACATATTTAATTATGTTTCTTGGATAAGATACGTAATGAAATGCAGTGGACGAAACATGTTTCCTATTGCTCACAGACAAAGACAACACGTGCACTACAGAAATTAAAATGCAATGTGTCATTCAATTTAATGTAGGTCTGAATGCAATGTCATCTTTTAAGTTTTTCATCCACTTTCCGAACAACCGAAATATGTGAATTTTCGTACATTTGATACAGAAACGATTTAAATGCATACAATCAACATAAGTAAACAGTATTAAAGTTTACTCTTGTTAGTGCATAATCAACGTGTTTTTTAAGTCTTTTTTGGTTAATCTGCTCAAGCCCCACCGTGCCATCTCAACGCTCCCTAATTTCCACTGGGTCTTTTACTGCCCCCCCCCCTGAAGGGCTCAAACGCTCACAAGGGGGGGGGGAGGCATTATCGTCCACGTTGAGAACCTATGCTTTATACAGAAGTTTTCTCTTTTATAAAAATACAAATTTGTCAATGATAATAATGCACATTGGCAGTGGCGGATTAAGCGGGTGGCGGACCTGGCGGCCGCCAGGGGCCCCCAGTGCTGGTAGGGGCCCCACGCTCGATGAGTGCAGAAGGCCAGCGACAAACCAACCACGCCCCCTTGGAACAAGAAATGAAAAGAAAACAAAGATACAGTGAACCCCCCGCTAGAAATATATCGAGATGCAAAAGAAATCCTAATGTAGAAAAACTTTTGAAAATATTTTTAACAATACCGATATCGAATACCTAAGGTGTATGATCTTTTTTAATTTTAAAACGTGATAAAAATAATTTAAGAAGTACTATGGGAGAAAAGACAAATTGAACAACATGACCATATTATATACAGAATAAAATGTTTTGGACAAAATAGATATGGTAAAAATAATTGAGATGAATTTGCCAAAGAGAAATCAAACTGTAAGCTCTTAAGTAAGGTTTTTAATTTTTCTTATATACAGTTATGATTTTCTTTAGCCGATGAGTTTTTTCGCAGTCCATTTTATTTTGAGAATTTAAAGAAGCGACTCTTTTCATTATTTTAGTTTTTCGACTCTTAAGCCCATGGGCCTCAAACCTTTTACCGCCAAGGGCCTCCAACTACCTTAATCCGCCTCTGCACATTGGTTAGGAAAGTGAAGTTGATTACAAAAATATACGTATATCAGGGGTGGACAAATAGCAGCCCACCATGACAGTCAGAAAACCAGGTAGACAGAAAATGTTCTCTATATTTGGGTCAGAGCTCGGGTGCCTCCATCTGGGGAGGAGACTGGGCGTCAAAATTACTTACGGCAATTGGTGTCGCCTATATGGTGCCGCACTAAAAAGTGATACCAGATACTGGGTAATGAACTAGGTCTGCAAAGGTAAGAAATACCAATATGCAGCCCCATTAGGAAAAAAAAATTAATTGGGTCAATATATGTTTGTGAGTAAAGTTTTTCTTGCATGAAGACCAAGGAGAGTAAATATAGATGCAAGTTGGGTGACATTAACTTGCAGGCTGTGATCAGAATTTCAACGAGCAATCTCAATCCTGATGTAAAAAAAAATGTAAAAAAGTGTGATGAAGTGCATTTGTCTCATTAAACTGATTCTGAAATTAAATGTGCTTTCAGCTACGAATATAAAATTAGCACAATAAATGAATTAAATAAAATTGTTACTATTTTATTTAACTTTAAAATTTTCCATAAAAATCAATTAATATATCTTTTCTTAGGTATAAAGTTAACTTATAAATGCAATCCTTTTAAAAAGACATAGCCCTCCGGCAGTGGGGGTCCGGACCCCCCAAAGCCCTTGATATTTGTTTTTAATAATTAATGTTACTAATTAATGCTAATTATTCATTTATTAATTTATCTTTTACCGTTTTTTGTTTCCGAAAATCGACAAAACTAAAAGAATATGTTGGGCTGCCTATATTGAAGCATGGTACGAGAACAGTGGACTTTCGACCTTGGACTTTCCCCTTGAAAAATTCCTGTGTGCGCTACTGCCCTCCGGTATCCGCTTCCACAATGTGGCGGAGTCGCGGTAGCCCAGTGGTCAAGGTATTGGATCGTAGCTGGCATGTCATGAGTTCGAGCCCGATACCACTAAAGGCCCGCCGTCTAGGGGAGCGATGCACGTTTAATCTGTCGAGCTCTTGCGCCAATAAACCCCAAAATCACTCACTTAATCTGTCGAGAGCTTAAACGTCCTCCCATTGGTGTGGTGTGGTAGTTAAGAGAGGGGTGCCAGCTCAGGTGTCGTCCTCGTCACTTGATCACTGTTCAAAATTACGAGGTCCGTCGCCAAAAGGCCTCGTGTAGCTAAACAGTGCGACGTTGATATTCACTCTCTCACTGCACAATGTGGCCCTGAAACGAAAATGTTAACCCACCCATATAAGATTTTTTTAAAATTTTGAATTTTTTTTCAAGAATCATATTTTTTGAACTTGTTTATCCAATTTTCAATTTTATTTAATTTTTACAAGTAGAACAACTACAAATCTAATGTCAAGTTTGGAATTCATTGAAGAGCACTTGATTGTATTTATTATGTGACTATAAATTTAGCCCATTGGTCGATGATATACAACGTAAGTACCTATTAATCCAATATATACGTTCTATTTTCTTCTCAAAATAGAGCTGAAATGTATCCGAAAGAACAAAAATGTTACCTCTGATATTTGAAAGCATTTCTAAATATTTCTTAAAAGTCTGCAAAATCATATAAAAATCATAATATTTAAAAAATATATAAAATATTTTCAAAAATCGAAAAGGAAATGCATTTAATTCAATATACTAGTCTAGTTTTGGAGGAGAAATGTTAACGAATTCAAAATGGCCAATGAACGGGAACTTAAAGAAAAGCTAGAAGAGAAATCGAAATTGAAAATAAGAAACAAGAAGTTATATAAAAAATATGTAGTATCCGTCTGCACCAGTTGGCTCGGCAGTGACTATTAACTCGAACCATCGGATTGACTGTGACTGTGATTCTAGCAGGCAAGTTGGATGTAAAACTGAGCGCTAAACGATGTGTGGTGAGAGAATGGACATGTTTCGCGGATAGTTCGCTAGCTGATATTAAGAGCAGTCACCGCCCTCCTTTTTATTCATTCTATTTTAGTATTTGTCTTTGGCCGTCACCTTTTTGACTAATTAAATGTGTTTCTATGTGTTTGTATTCTTTATCTTCATTTTTAACCTGAGATGAGGTGTGAACCCTCACCTCAGATATAATAGTAGGAAATTTAATTAATTGATCGAGTATTTAATTTAATAAACGTCATGTATTTGCATTTCATATTGAAAAGATAAGAACACATCTCTTAAAAAAATATGCTTAATTTGACATTTTTTCTGAAATATCAGTTATCTTCTATTATTCAATGATAATGCTGTCATAAAAGTTTCTAAAATCTTATTCTAGCGTAAGTAGCAGTTCATAACTATTCTTACATACTAATTACCATTATTGACAGCTTATTATTCATCAGTTTATTACTGTATATTGTTATGGTAATTTTAGACCTTGCTCGTTTCTCTGTTGTAAAAGTATTGTGGCCGAAAAGAGGATTTGCTGGCAAAGAGAAAATCCTTCAGTATTGATTTGTTAAGGTTACCTTTGCGACAAATATGGTTACAGAATGTCACTAAATTTGGCGATAGATTTTTTTAAACTAGAAGAATGTAGGATGATTATTTGACGAGTAATCTTCTAGAATGGATTCCGTGCTGGAGTAAAAAATTTGACACTGACTGTGCGTTTCGATTGCCTTATGCGATGTAGGTATCTTAAAAAAATCCAAATGCAACTAAATGAAAAAACATTTTTTAATTGTAATGAATCTTAAAAAATCATTGAAGAGAAGATGTCTGATAGAATCAATGTTTAGAAATGTAGAGGTTATTCGTATTGTGTATCAAACGGTTGTAATTACGTAAAATTCTTTAAAATTTTATGGATATTCTGTCTTTATATATATATGTGATAAAAAGCATGATCCCCCCCCCCCAATATATCATTAAAATATATTTGCCTGGTATTGGCTTGTGAATATTTTCAATGTTTCAAAACTGCACAAGAAGGGAAATATAGATAGATTGAATAGAGTGAAAATCATCTTTTTTTCAGTGACATACTTTGTACATTAATTAATTTTGTTAAAAATGGAGAAAATTCACGTTGATTTCAAACTCCTTGCCATAAATTCTAAAAGTTAAAAGAATGAAGATTAATGTTATACATTAGTTTTCTGACATACTACAATTTTCTCATTCAAAACTGATGTCATGGAATCTTTTTTTCTCTCTCTCGAATCATTATTTTGTAAAAGAATCTTACGAAAAAAATTATAGTGTCCTGATTACAAAGGTACAATTGTAATCTGGAGTATCAGTACTATTGACAGAATCTCTTATTAGAACCATTTGACGCGATCTAACTCACGTAGACCTTCGTTCTACATTTTGATGGGGGGAAAATAAAACCCAGGTAACTCACTGATTCCAAGAAAAAGTATTTCAACTAAGCATTATATGTTTCCTTTTAACCCTCAACATAAAATGTAACATACGTATCTTACTTTTGTCTTATATCACGTTTTGTTTTGTAACTTTCTAGCTGATCAGGTTGAAATCGTAACTGGCTCCGCAATCCTCATCAGAGCAAAGCGATTAGGTATAGAATAAAAGAGAAAAGATCGCGAAATGGAAAAAGTGAACGAGAAATCCTTTTTGACATTGGTATGCAAAGAGCATAAAATCGGCTGAGCTGTCGTGCAGCTAGCTCCCACTTAAGAAAATCTCCTGTCAACCTTGAAGGTGATGACCAGGAGAACAAGTATCTCCTGACCTCATTTTTCGTCTTTTTATGTGTTTTAGGCGAAAAAACGAACAAAATCTGTCTACTCTTTCAAAACGGCAAGGACTTGCGAAATATTTTACTCGGACCCGTTCGATATATTAAAAAAAAAAAAAGCAACAACTTAACAGTTGCAGTCAAGAGCGAGAATCACGTGATCTGGATGGACTAAGTTATAAATCTTTTCGAAATACCACTGAGAAAATGTATCGGGTCATCCCATTGGTTCTATTAAGTCTCCATAATACCCCCCCCCCCCCTTGTTTTACTTGTCAGCGCGAACTAGAAATTTATCGTGATGCGTTGATCTTTTCGTTCTTGTAGACCAGGCATGTCAAACTCATATGATACTACGGGCCGCAAGTTCTAAAGGACCGCATGTTTTTTAATGCTTAAAAAAATTAATAAATATATTCGAAATAAATGTACGCATTTTGTTTAATAATAACATAACAATGAGTTTAATTTTTTTAAAAAATTAGCGAATCCTACCTATTTTGTTTTTATTTTGCGTCGTTTTGTTGTTTTGAAAAATATTATTGTGGGCCGATGTATTAGTCGAACCGCAAAAATATACGTTGCGGGCCGCGAGTTTGACAACCCTGTTGTAGACGAATTTCCATTTTTGCACAACTTCTGGATGAAATATATTTTCTATGGGGTTAATTATCTATACAAATAAATAAAATTGAAGTGTCTGTTTGTAATTTCAAATTAGCAGCTTTTTACTTAATGCACTAAAAGTATATACGGTACTCATAACAAAAAACCAATTTTTAAAATTTTTGTCTGTCTGTTTGTTCCGGCTAATCTCGGAAACGGCTGGTGCGATTTTAAAAATTTTTTCACTAATTGGAAAGCTACATTAACGGGGAGTAACATAGGCTATATTTTATTCCCGTATTCTTACGGGAACGGAAACTATATGGGTGAACGTGAAACTGAATGCCAAGATGAACGCCAAGCTGAGCTAATGAAGTCGTTGTTTTGGTTACTGGCGACCGATGCTCTTCATGAGACATAATAGTGTTACGCGCACATGATAATACGCTGACACGTGCCATAATTTTTTTTATGATAGTTACCTCACTGTTCAGTTAAGTAGAGCATCGGCTGTTTCGGATGCACTTTTAAAAATAATAAATCAAGGCTTCATAAGCAAAAAGCAATGCAGGAAACAAAAAATTTATAAGTTTTACGGTTAGTTTTAATCCTTTTTTTTTTTTATTTACATTTTTAGTCACATTTAAACAATAGTTATTATAATCCCAATCTATATCTATACAAATAAATAAAATTGAAGCGTCTGTTTGTAATTTCAAATTAACAGCAATTGTTTGCGGGGGCGGGGGTTTAAGGGGCGTTAGAAATTCCGATTTTTAAGTTATTAGACGTACAGTCTTGAAACTTATTAAGTAGATTCCTCTCATAGGGTAGAGATACGCTACAAAATGGGTTTCGTGAAAATTGCCCTCAAGTGGCGTTGCGGGACTTAAGGGGCGTTATAGATAATTATTTCCATTTTTAAACTATTAGACGCACAGTCTTTATATTTGATAAGTAGATTTCTTTTATAGAGTAGAGATCAGCTATAAGAAGGTTTTGTGAAAACAGACCTCTAAATGGCGTTGCGGGGGATTTAGTGGCGTACTAGATAAATATTTTCGTTTTTAAACTACTTCACCTCCCTGCTTGAAAATTGGTAGGAATGTTTCTTTCATGGAGTAAATATCAGCTACAAAACAGGTTTGGGAAAAATTGACCCCCAAGGAGTGTTAAGGGCAGATATAAATAATTATTTCTATTTTTAATCTATTAGACGCACAGTTTGAAATTTGGTAAGCAGATTCCTCTCATAGGATAGAGATACACTACAAAATGTGTTTTGTGAAAATCGACCCTAGGCCGCGTTGCGGGGGTTCAAGGGGTGTTATTGATAATTTTTTTTTTTTTTTTTTTTTTTTTTTTGCATTTTTAATTTATTGGACGCACAGTCTTCAAATTTTGCTAAGCAGATTCCTTTCATAGTGTGCAATTCCCCTACAAAATTGGTTTTGTGAAAACAGACCCAGAAGTGGCGTTGCGGGAGCTCAAGTGGCGTTATAGATAATTATCCCCATTTTTAAACTATTAGACGTACAGTCTTGAAATTTGATAAGCAGATTCCTTTCGTAAAGTAGAGAACCGCTACAAAATGGGTTTCGCGAATATGAACTACCAAGTTTAATTTCGGGAGATTAAGAGGCGTAATTGATAAATATTTCCATTTTAAACTATTTGATCATCCTGCTTGAAAATTGGTAGGCATGTTCCTTTCATGGAATAGAGTTCCTCTAACAAAGAGTAAAACGAAAATTGACCTCCAAGGAGGGTTGCGAGGGGTCAAGAGGAGTTACAGAAAAAAATTCCTGTTTTTAATTGTTAGACCCAAATACTTGAAATTTGTTAAGCATGTTTCTTTTGTTGAATAGGGATCCACTAAGAATGTATTTTATGGAAATCAAGTTCTGGGGGGATGCAGGGGGTTACTGGGACGTATTGACGAAAAAAATTACTTTTTTCGAGCTACAAGGACTATAATAATGAAATTTGGTTTGCATTTTTCTTTTGTTGAATTGAAATCCGCTAAGAGAGGTTATTTTGGAAAACGGCTCTCAACACACGGGATTACGGGTATATTGATAGTAAAACTTTTGTTTTTTTTTTCTGTTAGATTTAGACTTGAAATTTGGCTTGCATGTTCAATTTACGGAGTAGAGATCCACCGAAAATTGGTTTTGCGGGAATCCACTTGGTTTTTGGGTTACGAAAGAGCAAACATCATTCTATGCTTCAATTTTAGAGATTTTCAGAAAACACAAATTAGATGAGTTCTGCCCCCCTTTTTTTTATCGACAGGCGACACAGGTATAAGTATATTTTTCAATACAATCGATTTCTTAATGCAGGACTTAGATATCAATAATTTATACATATATATAAGCAGTAAAAATTTATAAAACATCATGAAATTCCCAGCGAAGCGAGCGGGTAACAGCTATAGTAGCTACAATAAGATTTAAACGTTTTAAATAAATCCATTTCTCTTTTGTAAATGCGATTACTTCCAGAAGAAAATTATTTCTTTTTCTTTCATGCTTTCAATACACGCATAGCGGGAAGACATCACATGAAGAAGTTGAAATATGTATCCATATTAATATTACGCATTTTTTCTGAACGAGGGGGGGGGGGGAATTAAAGGCCAACGAAAATCTTTTTTTTCCCACAGCTATGCATCTGAGTTTTATACAAAATGCAAACAGTTTTAACTATTCGTAACAAAATAACTATAGCAAAAAATATTTTTTTTTTAATTTAAAAATTCAATTTTTTACACAAGTGAACAACTGGAAAAAATGATAATGTAAACCTCAGTTTGAAAGCTTTTGCTGTTTTATATATTTTCTGCGGATTTTAATCAAGTTGTGAACCTGCTCAAGCCAATCACTCGCACGTACCACAAAGAAATTGTAATTTTTGTGAGTATGGAAAGATATATATATGTAATAGACGATATTGTTGGAATGGATTCTTTATATGAGATTGATAAGGCAGTACGGTGATTGAATAAACTTCTTTATTATCCATCTTGAACACATAAAAGCAAGACAAGGACAACACATCACAAAAACACACTGCAGCCGGCTACATGTTTTCGCAGACAAAATACAGAAGCGAAAGAGGAAGTTGGTCTCCAGGAGTCTCGGTATTTATAGGCAGCTTAAAATCACGTGATCTGTGTGGGTGGATGGATGTAGTTTAAAATCCTCTCGTTAGGCGGCTGGTTAACTTATTACTAAAACGTTGGTCCTGAAGGGATGGACCAAAGGTAATTAAAAGTTATTAAGAATAATTAATGGGGATTATTATATATCTTTATATATATAATCTCGCGTCACAATGTTTGTCCTCAATGGACTCCTGAACCACTTAACCGATTATAATAAAATTTGCACACCATGTGCAGTTCGATCCAACTTGAGAGATAGGATTGTTTTCATTTCAATTTATCACGCCATAATTTTTTTATAGCCGGAAATGTGAAGAATCCTGAAAAAACGTTGCCAGATTCCCGTAAGGGAATTCGGTACTCTCGACGTTATTTCTGAATTTCGTCAAGGTCATTCACGTTGCGTTAGCTTTGTGTTTGGAAGATGGGAAAAGTTGAGGTAGTTTTGAGTCTCGCTGCGTAGAAAAAGGGGAATTCCCTCATATAACCCATCACAACCGATGGTTTTTTTTTATTCTTAAAGATTGATTTATTGAAGAACAGTAGAATATAAGAAAAAAATATCATAAAAATTATAAGGAAATATTTTATATATATTTTTATCACATAGTATTATTTTCTTTTTGAATTTCATACTGTGAAATGAATCAATATCGTTGCGTTTAAATAAAAATTATTTTTAAAACTTTTAATATCAGTGATTTAAAAAATAAAAAGCCAAAAACTTTTTTGAACAAACTTTTTAATAAAACACTCAAAATACTTAATAATTAATAATTTTTCCCGTGTGTCGAACATTTCAAAAAATCCTCACAAGACCCCCAAGGGGTGTTGCGGGGGCGGGGGGTTTAAGGGGCGTTATAAATTTTTATTTTTAAGTTATTAGACGTACAGTCTTGAAACTTAGTAAGCAGATTCTTCTCATAGGGTAGATATACGCTAAAAATGGGTTTCGTGAAAATTGCCCCCAAGTGGCGTTGAGGGGACTTAAGGGGCGTTATAGATAATTATTTCCATTTTTAAACTATTAGACGCACAGTCTTTATAGAGTAGAGATCAGCTATAAGAAGGTTTTGTGAAAACAGATCTCTAAGTGGCGTTGCAGGGGAATAAATGGCGTAAGAGATAAATATTTTCGTTTTTAAACTATTTGACCTACCTGCTTGAAAATTGGTAGGAATGTTTCTTTCATGGAGTAAATATCCGCTACAAAACGGGTTTGGAGAAAATTGACCCCCAAGGGGTGTTGCGGGGGGTTAAGGGCAGATATAAATAATTATTTCTTCTTTTAAACTATTAGACTCATAGTCTTGAAATTTGGTTAGCAGATTCCTCTCATAGGATAGAAATACACTGCAAAATTTGTTTTGTGAAAATCGACCCCTAGGTGGTGTTGCGAGGCTTCAAGGGGCGTTATTGATAATTTTTTTGCATTTTTTAATAATTGGACGCACAGTCTTCAAATTTTGCTAAGCAGATTCCTTTCATAGAGTGCAATTCCCCTACAAAATGGGTTTTGTGAAAACAGACCCAGAAGTGGCGTTGCGGGGGCTCAAGTGGCGTTATAGACAATTATCCCCATTTTTAAACTGTTCGACGTACAGTCTTGAAATTTGATAAGCATATTCCTTTCGTAAAGTAGAGAACCGCTACAAAATGGGTTTCGCGAATATCAACTACTAAGTTTAATTTCGGGAGATTAAGAGGCGTAATCGATAAATATTTCCATTTTTAAAATACTTGATCATCCTGCTTGAAAATTGGTAGGTATGTTCCTTTCATGAAATGGAGTTCCTCTAACAAAGAGTAAAATGAAAATTGACCCCCAAAGATGTTTGCGCGGGGTCAAGAGGAGTTACAGAAAAAAATTCCTGTTTTTAATTGTTAGACCCATATACTTGAAATTTGTTAAGCATGTTTCTTTTGTTGAATAGGGATCCACTAAGAATAAATTTTAATCAAATCAAGTTCTGGGGGGGTGCAGGGGTTTACTGGGACGTATTGACAAAAAAATTACTTTTTTCGAGCTACAAGGACTATAATAATGAAATTTGGTTTGCGTTTTTCTTTTGTTGAATTGAAATCCGCTAAGAGCGGTAATTTTGGAAAACGGCTCTCAACGGGATTACGGGGATATTGATAGTAAAACTTTTGCTTTTTTCTGTTAGATTTAGACTTGAAATTTGGCTTGCATGTTCAATTTACGGAGTAGAGATCCACCGAAAATTGGTTTTGTGGGAATCCATTTGGTTTTTGAGTTACGATAGAGCAAACATCATTCTATGCTTCAATTTTAGAGATTTTTAGAAAATACAAATTAGATGAGTTCTGCCTTTTTTTTTTTATCAACAGGTGACAGTTACAGGTATAAGTATATTTTTCAATTCAATCGAATTCTTAATGCTAGGACTTAGATATCAATAATTTATACATATATATAAGCAGTAAAAATTTATAAAACATCATGAAATACCCAGCGAAGCGGGCGGGTAACAGCTAGTATATATATATGTATATATATACAAACAATTAACCTTGATTGAATATGGTAAAATCCTTAGTTTTAAAGAGTATAGTTCAAACACACTTGGGATATAGACAAAACATTAATGAGATCTAAGACTGTACGGAATAACTTTTTAAGACATTTATGCAAAGATGAAGAGTACAGACTGTTCGTCTGCAATGACTCCGCGTAACCCTTGTTAGTCGAGTAATATTTGATAAGCTTTCTTCACAAATGTGAATATTTTGAACCTTTTTTATATCAGTCTAACCGTGTGTAATACTCTTATCAAAACATTCTTGCCTATAATTCAGTAAATTAAAACGCCAACCACCTCTAACCAAGGAAGATGAAATGGTGCACCTAGAGTTCACACAGGGGCATGTTGCTTTGGATATCAGTGGCACAATTTTTTTTAGAGTGAAAAGTGTTGTCTTGATTTTAGATATTATTACTTAGCATGATATCTGGCGTTCACTATCCAGGTTCTCGAAGCTACAAAGGAGTGGGGAATCTGTGATGATTCAATAAAAATAGGAAGAGGCTAGTTACTTGTAGTGATATAATCTATATAAGCCAGTAACAACCTCCGCACCATGGTGATCATTTTGGTGTAGTTGTTAGGTTACTCGGTTTCGGTTCTAAAGTTCCGGGTTCTGTCCTCCAGATAAGCACGCCCCTTCCTACTTATTTAAAGTAAAATCTAATCAAAAGACTACCAAGGCACATCCTTGGAGAAAATTTATTGCCGAAGACATCTCTGATAATATTTGGAGAGTACATATTCTATCACAGGACAAAACATCCATTCACAATTCTGTATAAGTTTGGCTTCCAGTTTGATAATGTTCCACTTCTTGAATGTCTATCAAGAAACCGTGACCTGAAACCATAGGAAAATTTATGGGGAATTTTGGTGGTTGAAATTTACGAAAATTGTAAAATTTACTCCACGAAAGATGAACTTAAAGTGGCCATTGAAAACAGTTAGAAAAACATCTCAAAGGACACTTTGAAAAAACACTAATTGTACGACCTTAAGAATGATTCAATTGATAAGAAGATTGTTCGAAGTTTTGTAAATAAATTCTCATATGGCCTTAACACATTTTCCAGCTTTCTTCATGTCTAGAGGACAAAAATAAATTTGAGGAATAAAAAATAATTACATTTTTTATTTTTATGGATATGATAAAACTGTAATTTTTCTTGCTGTGTGTTTCAATTCACTTAAAATTCAAGTTATTGAAGATTTCCAATTGTGACCTTATCAATTTTTCTGGAGCTGTAGTTTAATTATTTCCCGTTTATAATCCATTTATTAATCAAGTTATGAATTCAGTATTTTTTATTCTACTAAATTCTTTCTTTTCTGAAGTCGAAGTATGTAGCTAAACCTACTTATTTGTCAAATAAATAAATTACAGTTTCAAAAAAAAAGTAAACACCCTTTTATAGTCAATCGAACTAAGATGTAACTTAACATTTTGGTCGCCCAATCTGAAAATTGTAAATCATTAATCCTGATGATCCTGATCAGGACAATGGAACAAAATTATTAAATTATTGTATTGTCATCTGTCATGGACAAGCGAGCAAAATTTCGAATTAATCTGACCTATTTAAAGTGGATAAAAATTGAGTTCAAAGATTTCTTGTTACACATAAGTGAGTTTATAAAAGGGTGTTAAAATCGAGTATTATTTGAAATATCCGATGGGGAAAGTACACATCTTGTATATGTGTATATGTAGTAGTGTACATGTGTATATCTAGTGCTTGTGATTAACTGAAAGAGAAATCTGTGTTAATTTTTTTTTATTTCAAGTATAGGAATGCTTTAAAATTTCCACTAAACAAGATTGCTTTGTGTATGTTAAATAACTCTCGACAATTGTGGTTGCATTAAAAAATTTTCCCCCAAGAATAGGCATCCCTTTTAGACCTCCTCCCGTATTGTAAATTATCAAAAAACTTATTCAAACCTGCAACTCTTGAAAAAAAATTTTTTAGTTGTAATATAATTTAAATAAATGTATTATAATAAAAAAATATATGATTTTTGTGTGCCAAATTTAAGGGGTTGAAGAACAAATGTGGTAGGAAAATATATAATGAAAATTTTTATTCTACATAAATATTAGCTTTGAGCACCGTGCATGTGACAATACGATTTGGCTAAGTTCATACACGATTAATGGTGATACCACCTATCTGCACCTCCACAATTTAGGCATAGACTGAAGGGGAGGGAAATATTGTCCATCCCCCTGTACCCGTGGTTGCTGCTATGACCGCCCACAAACCTTTCGGACCCACTGATTTAACGAGCACTTACTCCGTGTGTACTAGGAGGGTATTTCGTGACATCGGGCATTGAACCCGGGCCTTCCGGTCTGGCGTGTCCAATACTCTAATCACTAGGCTACCCACGGCCCTACTATTATCTCTAAATAACATCAACTTATAAGTCCAGAAAAATAGATCTTATCCCCCTCACTTATTGGTTGGGTTCCAACTCCCTTAGGTTTATATATGTTACCGTTTAAGCTCAAAAGCCGTTAATGTGCAGATTACCTAGCTAATCTGCAGATTAACTTATTAGCTCCGTTAAAGTGAGGAATCAAGAGTTTTCCGCCTTTTAATTAGGTAATCCTCTCATTAGCGGTTGTGGTATCGTTTTAGTTCAAAAGTTTATCTCATTTCCTTTCTGTTAGGAATTTTTATTGAACGTTGACTCATCCCAGAATAATTTATCCTAAACATTTAGAAAGAGTATTAATGTATTCGATAAAAGACTTTTTGAATTAATTTAAATTATAATAAATTTAATTACGACGACCAGTGTCTTCTAGAAACAAAATAAATATTAAAAGTTGAAAAAATTACAAAGTATAGCTACACATACCGATTGCTTGATTGTATTAATCGATTCTTTAGATATCGAATAACAAGTAACGTTACGTCAATTTCCTTAATTGCAATAATATTTGAAACCTTTTGATTCTTTGTATTGTAGTTTTTCAATTGATTGGCGGTTGACTCTGTCAATTTATATGTCTTGATTGTTCAATTGCACATTAACTTGATTCTTAAGATATCAATAAATAAACAACATTTAATTTAAGCGTTCAGAAACATTGCTAATGTTCCATCAAAAATATCTTATTTTCACTTTAACAAGTGCCTAGTAGGTAATGTACGGATTAGCGAGTGTCTAGTTGGTAATTTGCAGATGATTATCTAAGCCATTCGAAAATTACATTCGTAGATAATTTGATAAACGATACAGTTTCTCACACTTCAACGGATCCCCGTAGTTAATGTGCAGATTATCTTGATAATCTGTAGGTTAACTGATTTCAGCACTTAAGCGGTAAAATTTTTGTGGAATAAACCGCCATCATCTGAATCAAATATCACATTTTTCCCTATCTTCTACTTTTGAAAAGTATATTTATTTAATAAATGGATGGCGGCTGAAATATATAAATTTATCATACTCTATTCAATTTCAAATATAATCAGAATTAAAACAAACCTTAATTTGAAATATAACACGACAGTTGCCCGTAATAAATGAAAAGAAATTACTAACGCAAATAAAAACATATTCAATACTTATAGATAGGTCATTTCTGTCCAAAGTAAAGGATTCTATATAACTTGGTTTTTTTTGTTTTGTTTTTTTAGTAATTGAAGACCAAATCACGAATAGATTATTTTCAATACCTTCATTGAACTTAATGTTTATTATTTTATTTTTCAGGCCATCGAACATCAACATCTGCCAAGTTAACGATGGTGCCCACGAAGAGTTCTATCCCCAGCATGCACGTGACGTACAATAGGTAATTTGAAAATACTTCTTTCCACTAATTATTATTTTCTGCCTAACATCATTTGTCTGTTTACTCTGCCTCATTACTTATTATTCCTTTCTAAGCTGTATTCATGCCGTAATGTTTTATATTGTTATTTGTTTGGGCAGTTTTTAATGTATATCGTTATAT
Source organism: Trichonephila clavata (assembly GCA_019973975.1). Taxonomy (NCBI): domain Eukaryota; kingdom Metazoa; phylum Arthropoda; class Arachnida; order Araneae; family Nephilidae; genus Trichonephila; species Trichonephila clavata. The sequence continues at coordinate 303,327 of BMAO01013271.1, read as the reverse complement.
TAGCATAATGGGTATCCATTCCACTGCTGAACGAGCCTGATTTTTGCGGTCATTGTATTGTTTTTCGTATACTGGGTAAGCCAAAGATTCGTTTATATATAAACTTTAACAATTTTTTTCTAAAAAAAAGGAAAAAATGATGATAAAGAGGTGCGGTTCGCATGAAAGGATCACAAGCAGGTCGGATTTCTTGTGGCAGCAAAAATATTTTTAACTAAAAATATCACCGGTAGAGGGTACTCACGATCCGATGGCACACGCGATGTAGGGTACTACACTACGTCCATTCATTTATTCTTATACTAACAGTTGTTCAACATGACTTTCAGAACATTGTCCGAAACAACTAAGATGGCTCACAACGCCCATTATAACTGAACGACATATTGGAATAAATTGCAAAACCCTCACGACACATAGAATCTTTGAGTTCGGCCATTGTTGATGGAGATAATAAATGGTATACTATTGATTTCAAATAATTAACTTCTCAACCAGAAGTTGATTGCAGTGAGGTCGGCTGAATGTGGAGGTTTGCGATCTTGCTACCTCGATAAATTATTTTGTCTTCACCAAAGGGGTTCAATAGGAATCGTTTTGCTGGATTGGTGTTGAATAGAGTTGTGCCATTCTGCATGGAATTTATGTGTTGCAGATAATACACCCTCTTCAATTTAATGCGGGCATGACTAAATATATTTTTCCTCTTGTGAGCCCTTTCTTTGTAAACTGTACTTTTTACCATTTCTTCCTTTTTTATGAATTTTTAAAGTTTAAACCAGTGATTCCCAAAGTGGTCTATATAGATCCCCAAGGTCTATGACGATTTGCAAGGGGTCCACGACAGCAAAAAAATAATTTGGGGGTCCATGAGGAGTAAATGGGGGCCTACAATAGTGGCTCTTATCAAACCAGATTGTGACTAATATTAACTAGGTAAGTCTAGTTTCCACTTGATTAAATTTCCTTTTAACAGATTTATTTACTAAATTTATGATTAAATTTCCTTTTAACAGATTTATTTACTAAATTTAATGAGGTTTTTAATTGCAGTTACAAAAAGCGACAGCATAAATTTTATTAAAACAAATTCCATTTCAGCATTTATTGCCATCATTAAGCTAAAGGAGCATAATTTTAGACGTCGCCAACATTTAAATGCCCTTTTCTTAGATTTTGAAACTAGGTTTGAGAATGTTTTGACTATCGTAGTATCACAGTAGACAGTGAATTTATATGGTCACTTTGAAAAAAAATGTCAGATTATAAGAATTAAGCTCTAGAAATATGCACTAACGAAGATCTTAAAGTAAAGTTTAGAAACGATGTCAACAATTTTAGCTTTAAAAAGATATACCTGTTATTTATTCCATATTATGGAATATCTTGAGAAAATTTTTAATTGTTTTTCCGATTGAAAGGAGTTCCAGTGCACTTGCCAATCTCCAAAACAAAAAAGAAAGAAGAAAATACTGGACACTATTAACCGAGGAGATATATTTAGTGTTAAAATCTGGTAAGATTGATGCCAAATGTTGAAATTTATTATTGCATCCTCAGATTCCTCCCTCCCTCTAAAAGCTTTTGTTTGTTGCTCTCAGTTATTTTATACATTAATTAAATTTAAATTAACTAATTAAATTAACTAACATGTGTTTTCTTAAGTTTTAAACTCTTCTATACTTCTCTACAGTTAAAATTTTTAATTTTTTAAAGTAAATAGCTCTATATACCATCTGTCAAAAACACATTTAATTTGATAAGTTTGCACAAATTTGATATTAGGTAAATAGGGGGTCTACCCCAAACTGAAAAACCTGTCAAGGGGTCTATGAGGCTAAAAAGTTTGGGAACCTATGGTTTAAACAAACTGTTGGCTTATCCGATACTTCTTTTTTTTTTTCCTCGTGGGTGCAAGCAATTGGTTGCATATAAAAAATTTTGCCATTAAACAAATTGAAATGTATTAATGTCAAGTGAGAAAATAAATCCTACTGAGAGGCCAAATGTCCAAAATCGAATATTCACATCAATATCCTTTCTACCTACCTCCTACAGAAATTGTTCTATTTTTTATTGACCTTAATGGCCTATATTCACTGTGTGGACGTTGAAGGTAAATATAACGAACGGAAGATATAAATAAAGTAATTTAAGTGAAGTGTTTAAATGCCATACGGCTTAACTTGGACGGCTTAAGTGGAGTCAACAAGGAAATCTCTGTAATCGACCAAATAGTAGGAAGAAGGGGAAAAACCCTTAAAAAAATACCAGATTCTTTGTTTTTTCGTCTCTTTTTTTCTTTCCAAATTTGTCATGTGTTGTAATTGAGACTTAGGTCGTCTGGATACGTTCAAAAAGACTACATCGTTTGGAAGAGATAATAAACATCGGGTCGAAATTTGACGAATGACCCGACCTATGCCACCAACGTGTTTTCTGAGAGTAAACAAATTTGAAACACTTATTTCTTTCTTTCCCAACCACGCCTAGTATCCGTTTTCGGATTCAGAAGCCTGAATTAAAGGGGAGGGGGAAAAAAAGAGAAGAATAAAATAAATAGACAAAATAGAGACATACGACTTGGTGTTATGAACTGTTATCGTCCATTCCTCAGCTGGGGACTTGTTTTTTCCCCTGCACACTTCGCCTTCCCCCATCTTTCAGTTAGTATCAAATTTCAGTAAATGTCTGCATTTTGTTAGGTTATTTAATTCTCCACATGCTGTGTCAACTCTCTCCATTGGTGAATATTGTATCCACCATATGTGAATATTAAAGTGACTGGATACAACTAGAACTTTAATAAATAAACCCACTTAGAAACATCTTCCTGATACGTCTATAATATAAACAATTTGAAAATCATGTTTTTAAAAGGTTATTCCAACAAAAAAGGACGTAATATCATAGCATAATATATCTATTTGATATTCTTTTCGAAGATCAAAGAAAGCAATTATGTTATCTGAGATTAGAATTAAGTAATTACACAAAAACATTAGAAGCATTTTGAGACAAAATGATGACTATTTCATTTACTCCAGATATACATTACGAAGTTCGACTTTTCTTTGAAGTTATGTAATACTATATCCAAAATAACTCGTAATATTTCATTTTTTTAAAAACTGCATTGATGAAATGATGTGTGAGGTTGAATATTTAAAATGAGTATTAAATACTTTTTATTTATTTTGTCATATAGTTAACGAACTTGAATTATGTTTATTTCAATTTTCATTTTGTTATATATATTTATTTCCGGATATGAGCATAAATTTACGACTTTTATCATTAAAATCAGTTAAACACAAAATAAAGTTAAGCCTCTTAAAACACGTATTTGATTTAATGTTGTGACAAATATTACTACTAAATAATGACGATAATAATATCTGAAATTTCATAAATTTTTTCTAAAGTTTTGTTTTATGCTCATCGTGACCACTTTTCCTTGAATTTTCATCCTAATAATTTTTTTTTTCTAAAGCACGTTTCATTTCATAGAAATTTATTTTGCTGTATATAATTTATGCTTAAGCAAGAGTTTTTATCTGTCAGTCCTGTCATTAATTTCTGCGACATTTTAAATAATAATAATCTCAAAGGAAACTGTAATGTACATCTGAGAATCAGATCATGACTCACTCGGAAAATATTGCACTTCAAGAAAAGTGAAGAAATCAGAAAAGAAAGAAAAGCGTAACCGAACACAGAAGCGAATTAATTTCTCTGAAACAATGCTGCTTTGTTGATGGGTTGGCTGTTGTAATTTTCTAGTTTCTTGAGCGATGAACTGTTTTTATACTCTGTAAAAAATTGTTTTGAATGAATTATAATTATTTCTTTTTGTGAAATATGCGTTCTTATATTTAATTTCGGCATATCTCCTTACTATTTTAAAAAGTGTTCTCACAAATTTTATAGAGACAAAAAATTCTCAAAATTTCAATAATGAGAAAAATAAATTAATTAGCCTAATAATTAATTCGTTTATCTTATAGCTATTCTTTGCATTTCGTTAGTTTTTACATTTACTCTGCGTTTGAATTTCTCTGACTTATAAAATATGAAAGAGGAAGGACGGACGATGATAGCAACATTTCTTGAAATTTTGAAGATTTGATAGAATAACGAATTAGAACAAAGACAAAAATTAGATGGAAGAGGAATAGTAAAATATCTCTTAAAATAGTAAAAATAAATTCAAAATAGAAAGTACAAGCCTGTAAAAATGCTTTTTTTTTTTTTTTTTTTTTGCTTTTTGTGTGTGTGTTTATATTAAAAAATAATTGCATGTCACATCGGATTGAAATATCTAATTTCAAATTATATGTACAGGAATTTTTGAAACACCTAAACGGTAAAAATTATAATTATTAATATAAAATGCTGCTCTGTAGCAGGTAACCATGATAATTTCTTGAAATGTTCCACTGGACCTGAGAGAGAATAAATTTTCCATTATTATTAACTTTTATGTATCACATTTATTACATTAATAATTTTTTATAATGGAAGCCATTTTAACATATTTTAAAATCATTTTATCACATTTTGTATATAATTGTTTGAACAGGGAGATATTTTTCTTATGAAGGAGTTGAAGAAATAAAAATCGTTCTTTCTTAGTAATTTAAAATAACCTTTAAGCAATCTTAGGAATATTTCAAATTTGATAACAGCTCTGTTTTAATAATTCTCCGAATAAAAAAAAAGCTAAATCTTAAACTAGAGTTATAAAAAAATAAAGAAAACTTGTTTGTCAACATAGATGGATTTAAAGAAGGTAGAGAAAAAGATTCAGTAGCCTCAGAGATGCAGTTTTTAGTGTGTGTGTGTGTGTGTGGTTGGTTCAAATTAGGATTCCACCTAAGGGTACCGTGTTCGAACTTTACAACATATTGAAACCTTTATTTGGAATCTTAAATATTTCACGTGTATTGTTATAGAAATTGTTAAGCATTATCATTCGCAAATCATCTTTTATTATTTAATTACAGAAAAGGGTAAAAATTAAAAAATTTATTATGCTACCTCTAAAAGAAATTCTAGTATTGTGCTCATTTGACTACAATCATAAAATTAGATTTCCAAGAAATAAATTATTTACGTAAAGGATTGTTATTTTTTTAAGATTGTTATTCTAATTTTACAAGAATTTCTGTAGTAAAATAAAGTTTTTGAAAATATTACACTCCCTTTATACCCGTCCAGAACTGAAAAATAAAAATCGTTTGGCATTAGAGTTTTAACCTATTCTCAAGTATTTTTGTTCTTTCTATGTTCAAATGATTAAAATCACTATTGAAGAAAGAAAAATCTTCAACTTGTTCTGGATCGGAACAAAGTTCTCGAGAGATTTCATGTTTGCTATTATTATTATGGAAATCGGGATGCATAGTAAATATGTAAAAGGGAAGCCTGCGGAATACATGTCTTAAAATTATTTGATAGTTAAAAAAAATAGTATTCAAACGCCAGTAATTTCAAAGTTTATAATACTTACAGAAAACGTAATTTGCATTCAAGAAGTCTCAAATCAAATATCATACAACAAATAACAATAAAGTATGTCATCTCAAATGAAAAATGTTTATGAAACCTTTTAACAGTTCCTTAACCCAAAACTTTTATTTTCTTTTTAAAAAAATAAGTTTGGTGGTTCAATGAATGCATCACTTTCAAATTCACGATTTCTCCATTGTTAATTGAAAATGTTGTCGTCCTTTTGAATGACTGTATATCATAATTTCCGATGTAGTCATCACTGTGGGTCAAATAGTTCATACTTAATTAAGTGGTAGAAAGAGAACAGCACGGAGAGGAAAGGGAAAAAAAACATTTATAGACAGCCGGAAACGAGGATGTGTTGCAGGAAGTAATAAATTTTGACCCCGTATGCACCGGAATATTATAATGTGCCATTGGTGGGTCGAATAAAACGATTTATCACAGTTGGTAGTAAATTTTTTTCCACCTATTACGGAGTTTCTTGTGCTACCCAAAAAAAAAAAAAAAAAAAAATGAATTTTTTTCTTTTGGAATGGATTTGCAAACAAGGTGACCTCACTCACTTTATTGTTTGTTATGTTTATTGCAAAACAAATATTGAGATTACGATCCTTCAAAGCAAACTTAATTCTGAGTTAAGAAAAATGTGGCTCCTGTGTTTGTAAGTAGGAAGAAACATAAGGAATGTGGGAATGTGCTTGGAAAGATATTCCAAAATATAAAAAAAATTTTAAACGCAAAATTTCTTACCTTTTCAAATGCAGTCATCTGTATGATTTTTTAATTTTAAAGATCCCTTAACATTAATGGGTTTGCGTTACCTTATTGTATTATTTTATTCTTTTAATTAAGAATTTTTGATTTATTTATATGATTAGCTATTTTGATACATTCGATGGAATCTAAAATCCCATTTTTAGCCGTGCATCAAGTATTTTTAACGAAGAGAAAAATCTGCTGGATTTTTTAGGTACCAGTGATGAACTCAGGGCAGGAGCTTTCGGGCTGATGCCCCCCCCCCCCAGTGCTGTTGGCACTTACAAGGGGAGGGCGTTACTTATATATATAGAAAATTCAATTCGGGACGAAACTGTGCATTAGTGATACTCCTTTAGGGTGTTCAACCCTCAATGTAATTCCGCCGAATGGGCAGTCAATTCGGAGAAAATAGCCTTCGAAATTCTGCTTAGCTTTTATACAATTAAGTTTTACTTATTCCAAGCGGCGTGGTCGGTAGGGTACCTGTAGGGTCGGTTCGAGTCGCGCAATCGGTTTTTTTATTGTTTTTTTTTAATTAATTATTTTTACAATTGAATAAACTTATTTAAAAAAAGACATTAAATCTTATATATTATGAGATAGATAGTATTTTTATTATATTAATTGTACAATAATTATTTTATATAAAATATAATTTAATACTTATTATAATATATTTATAAAATATATAATTTTTGGGGGAATACAACCGAAACTAACATTTGACCGTTGAAGTTATTTGAATTAAGATCTTATTAAAGCTGAATCGAGAACGATACGAGGCCCCCTTTTCGGTCGAGGCCCGAACCCAGTTGGCCCATGCCTTATGACGTCCCTGCTGATTAGGAAAATAAAAACACCCTTTCTTTGCTCTGACATGAATTTTGCTATCGAATGAAGGTTGTGTACAAAGTGTAGACGTTAATAGACTATGGACCAGCACACTCTGCACTAACATTCAATTTTTCTTATACTATGCTATGCTATTGTGAAATCAGCCAATAAATATTTAAGTTCAGCATTTTTATTCGACTTATTATGAATTTTATTTTGAAAAATTCGTAAATTTTTTTACCTGATTGATAGAATTATATGCGACCTGCTGCCGCTCCTTCCTTGTCTTGGTCGCCCGCGTGTGCTAGGGTCGGCTCTAATTCTTAATCCTATTCTTTTTTGATCATGAAAAATCTTCAATGGATGGATATTGTATGAATATGATACGATCTGGAGGGCGTGAAAAGAGATTAATATGATATGTATTTAATTTTGCACAATTGGATATATATATAATGCATCAATATTCTACACTGCATTTTTTATTACTACAAATAATTGTTCAAAGCACTCTTTTTTTTAAACGGCAGCATATATGTTTTTGAAAAGCAAACATATTTCTTTTTTCTAACTGGAATTTTTAAATGAAGACTTTCGACCTTGAATCAAAGCTTGAACATCTCATCACTACTTGACAAGTTGCCTCTCATTCCTCACCCCTTAAAAGAATCTGTCCTCAAAGCATGCATTCACTGAATGCATAAATCAGGGCTTTATCAGTTCTTACAAACCACATCCTTGTCATAAGGTTCACCTTTTTTCTCCAAGGACACTTTCTTGACCTTCGCCGTCGATTTCGCAGAGGACCGATTGGGCAACTTATCTGTTGTCTGCTCTCTGTGTGGGTCTAAGTTGTGAATTCTTTTATATGCACTGCCCACCTATTCATGTCCGATTTGTCTCCACATTTAGGCGGAAGTATATATGCTACCTGTTCTCTTAAATAAGTGTTACGCGGTTGAAAAATATTTTTACGACTTTTGAAGAGCGCCACTATTGAAGTGTGGGCGTGTGTACCAGACAAGGAATGCCATATTCATTTTCCAATTGCATTTATCGGAAAGGGCAAGCTCCAGACAAGGACGAATGGTTAAGTATAAATGGATGAAAAGGTATTCAGGACAAGAGGAAAAGTATGTGAAGGGTACCAATAAAAATTCCTTGAAAAAAATATATTCATCTCCATACAAGCTGTTTCCTAGACACAGCTGGATTCTTCTTTTAGAGTTTAGCTCATCAAAATGCAGTACACACAGTGGGTTTAACGTCAGAAATTTTATTTTATGCTTAACTTTTGAATTTGATGGTGGTTGTTCCATATACTAATTTGCAAGTTTACGCTAATGGAACGAATAGAATCGTTTTAGCTTTATTCATTTTTTATTACACCTTTAGATTTATTGATAAAGTTCTATTGCATTTGCTATTGCTGTACCTGTAATAGTAAATTAACTTATCAATAGAATCAATGCAATAAAATCAAAGCAATATTTTAATCTTATATATTAAAATAATTTTAACTCTGATAACATATTTGACTAATATTTAATTTTGTATAAAAAATAAAATGTTTCTAAAATTTTTATGTAATTTCTAAATAGGATTTTTTTAATATTAAGATGACGGATATATCGGATGAAACCGTATTGATATGATAATAAAAAAAGCAAATCTTTGCCCAAATTTTGAAAAAAATGGTCTCTAGTTTTTTATCATTACTTATAAATGAATCACAGAATCACTTTTGAAAAATGCGAAAACTTTTTATCTTACAACTGTAAAATTATTACAGAATTTTAATGAATAAGTTTACATTAAAACAATTCATATGCTTATTTGATGATGAATGGGCTGTCTTTTTAGGATTTTCCTTTTTTAAATGCATTGCATTATTACCTTCCAAATTATGCAATGGGAAATGCAAATTTTGTTATGATTTTACAAGTTACAATCTGCGATTTTTTTGGTTTCTGAACAGTTTCCCTTTTTCTTTGTTTTTAACATATGTTTTCTAATTTTTTTAGAAATGAGTGACGTGAATTACAAAATGTTCAAAATCTGTCATGTCAAAAAAACTTTTTTTTTTTAATCAAGTGTTTGTAAATGGCCCATACTGTTTTTAAAAAAATTTATTAAAATTTTCGCAGTTAAGTTGTTTTTTTGTCAAAAAATATTTTGAGTTGATACTATCTATCAATAAGAGTTTATGTCTAAATGAAAGCAAAATAAAGAAAAAACTCGCATACACATACTTACTCAGTTGTCATCATTTATCTCCCTTGAATGCATGCAAGATAAACTTAACGAAACAATCTGTGAAAAGAAGACTTAGGGCTTTGAACCATGCAATCTAAAATGCTAAAGAACCTAAAATTTAAAGATCTCGCAAGAGGTTGCCAGAAATTTCTATTGTCAATCAATCTCTTATCATAAAAGTAATAACCGAGCTTAAAATATTTAGAAGCTCTGGTAACCATCAAAGATTGATTCGCGATCTTATTCTCATTTCAACAAAGACTATGTATTTTTATTTTACTTATTGTTCATAATTTATCTCTCTCTTTCAGACCAACTCAACCTCCTTCCAGCACTCCATCCTCCCCTCAAGGACATCGCCGTTCCCTATCTTACATGTCTCCAACAACAGCACGTCGATGTCACCACCCTTCATCTTCTCCACCGACTACTGGTCGACCATTACCGCTCCAACCTTTACCATGCAGTGATGACTCATCTACATCTAGTCTCCAAGACACTCTGGAGAGAAAATCACCCCCTAAGAGACCACCACGTCGTACCTCTAGAGATGCAGCAACTTCTTCTGATGAAGAAATTGAAAATTCCGACGACGAAACTTTTAAGAGAATGCCCAGGCGATCGGTGGAAAGAAAGGAATTGGTCTTCAAGGACACTGTTCCGTCATCGTGGAAATACTCACCGGGTTTTCCGAGGAAGGAGTATCCTCAACAACCAGTTACTGTAGCATTTGGAACGGGTATGCAGCGTAAATTGAGTGATGGTCACTCTAGCAGCAGGTTACCAGCTCTTACTCCTAGGACTGAGAATAAACAACCTCCAAAAGTAAGTTTGGAAATGCCTTAATTGTAATAAAGAGTTGTATGTTACAGAGACGACAAATTTGGTTATAATTTTTCAAGTTTGATTTTATTGATTACGTGTGATCCTAAACCGATTTGTAATGCCATTAAAAATGGCTGTTTCTGTTTATTAGTTTGATGCTGTTCTATTTGATATTTTGTCCGATACGTATCTTAAGATTCAATAAATAGTAACTTTTTATTAACATAGATTACGACTATAGAGACAACAATGTGGTAAAGCAGTGGTTCTTAAACATTCGATCGTCGCGGCCCCCGTTATGTTTCAATCTGACATCGCAGACCCCCAAGATTTTTAACACCCCGCCCTGACAGCCAACACATGACTGAATGATTTAAAGGCTCCTCAGTAATCTTAAGACTGTCTCGGCTGCTTGTACAGACTTTTTAAGACTCATTTTTTTCCCCTTTAAGAAAACAATAAATATCTAATTAAAAATATTACAAAATACCAATTTAATTAATTTTCTTGACAGAAATGCATATTCTAATAACGTTTTTTCAATGGGGGGGGGGCAATTTAGTGATGTAGTCCAAGAGGGTACACCTTTCAATATTACTACGAGGCCTTTCAGAGTCTGCAAAAGAAGGAAATCTTTGAGTTTAATTAGAGACCTTCGTAGACTTTTAGAAAGACGTAAGAAACCACCAGGTGTAGGCAGACCACAGTTCAAGAACCGCTGAGGTTAAGCATAATCACAACATTGTAAACTAATGGAAACGAAGTTGCGTTTTGAAGAATGGTTACTTTTTGATTTTGATTATTTCAATTAGTTAATAAGTAACTGATTACATCACATACACTTAAAAGTGTTACTGATAGCAAAGCAGGCCTTTTATGGTTTATAACTTCATTTTTAAATTAGTTTTCCAGAGGATGTTTCCTTGCATAAATGTATATGGTTAAAAAATGAATTTGTATTCGAAAGCTTTTTGTTTATGTAATTCTGATTGATCGCTTCAACCATTAGTTATGAATCTAAAATCCACTGAAAAGTAGGATCAAACTAGGAATAGAGGCATTAAATAAATTGTAAATACCTCATAAAGAGATCCATGAATATATTATCTTAGCCGGGGATACTAGTCCATTGTGTTGCAATTTTCTCTACCTCTTCTAGCATTTCATATAGTCTACGCCAGTGACCTCAACAACTTTTTGATCTCGTACCTCTAAAAGGAAAATAATTATTAGTTGTACCCAACATGACATATAATTCTTTGTGTACAAGCACTTCAAACGCACTACATTCAAGGTGTTAAGCTCCTCAGACCCTTGTGAAATCAAACAGTAGTAAAAGATATATCCTCCCTCATATGTGTATGATACATAAACATACATTCACTAATAATCATGAGTTAATTTTTTTTGGCGTAATCCCAAAATATCACTTTGTGTGTATCCTAGGATACACCACTGGCGTAGTTAGCTCTGAGAGGGCCCTGTATCAAAATTCCTTCGAGGCCCTTTTTTAGATATGGGAACCCTGTTAGTGATACTGTAATTACACTTGTTGTCGCCCTATAGCTTGGGGTCTCGTATCATTGATACGGCGGTAGCTACGCCCCTGGGATACACATACCTTACTGAAGAGAACACTAGTCTATATGCAATGGAAAATCGAAATGAAATAAAAATAAGGTGGATTAACGCGAGATCAGATAATCGTTGGTCATAAAAAATTGACTTCTGAATTAATTATTATTTTTGATACATAGGATTTTTTTCCTTGTGTCTAACATGCAATGTTTATAAATTGTATGTAATCAACCTTCATTTTTCTTGCATTTGGATTTCGCTATAGAAAATTTTTGCAAATAATTAAAATAATGTGCTCATTTCTTTTTCTAGGTTGGAAAAGTGTCACCTCGTCCTCATTATCAACAAAATTGGAATGAACATCGATCTCAAAGTTCGGAAGATTTGTACCAAACTCCTTCATCTGGTCCGGCTCAAAATAGAAACTTGATCTTCCATTCCAGAGGCCCATCTCCTGTCAACACAAAAGGCAGAAATCCAGCGGATAGTGGTTTCCGCAGGAATGACCCTAAGCGACATTCTTCCCCTAGAATTAATCAACGATCTAATGTCAAAATGCAACTGTCCCCACCAAAATTTCTTTCTAGAACACCTATGATGCAACAAAATGTACGCAATGTACAGAATGGTCAACCAGCAAGAAGAATGTTTTGGTCCCCCGAAAGACCATCTCAACCTAAAACTATGTTGCAACGAAAGAACTCTGTACCATCGCCTGAAAAACTTACATCACCTGTAGTGGAAAAACTTCTGCAGCATAGTGATCTATGCACTGACAAGAACTTCATTGAAAAAATCGAGCAGTTGATCGCTGAATTCCAGTCTAAAACGAAGTTCGATGAATCTGACGATTACGGAGTGATCCAATACAATTCCTTGCCAGTGAATCTTGAGGAAGTTGACTCTAAGCCCCTTCGCTTGCAGCCTAGAAAATCTCCCGTGGAAAATAATCCAGGGAAATCTGCGTCTAAAATACCATTGCCAACATGGTATTCCAAATGTCAATCTTAAAAAAAAAATACTTTCATTGGAGTTTCCTGTTATTCATCAGTCATTTGCTTTGTTAACAGATCTTGGCTCATTGCTGATTATCTGATCGGTTTTTTTTTCAATTGAACTTCATTATTACTTTATGAATATTGAAATACGAATATAGTCATTCCAAGAAAAAAAGAATACTTGAAATGTGCATTCTTGGGATCTACCTTTTAGAGACATCCACAGTTCTAGTCAGGAACCAGAGTGAATAGTTCCAATTTAATAGCTTATTTGCAACACTTCATACAGCTTGCCAGAAGTCGAAATAGTATGCAAAAAATTTTATTATGGAAAGAATCCTGGCTATATATATATGTACTCTAAATATAACGAAAAGAGGGTCAGATGTTTACAGTAACATTTGTATCATTTTTGTGCTCATTTTACATTTTATCTTTCTACATACGTTTGATACTTTTTGTAGAAGAACATTTGACTTATCATCGAGCTTACAATTCAGTGTTCCCGTTTGGAACAGTTCTTGATATTTTTATTATTTTACAACTTATGAAAAAATGATAACAGTTATTCTGTTATATAATTTTTCGTTCGAAACCCCTGACTGAAGAAAATGCTCATATATAAACATATTTTTATTGCTTTCAATTGATAAATGAATACAGTCACTTTATTACTTTATGTTATGAATAATGTGATGATTAATTTTCAAGTAATTAGGTCAAAAAGAACGCCTTTTTATTAATTCGTATTACAACTGATTTCGATAATTTTTAATTAAATAGTATTTGGGGAAATTAATTGTTATGAATTTTGCATGTATCAGTCATAAACAATTCTGTATTCAATCATATTCAAAGATTTTGTAAGTTTTTTTGTTCGCTTTTTGAAAATCCACTGAGATTTTAACATAAATAGATATTTGAAAATTTACGTTTCACACATATAAAAAAAATACATATGGATTTTTCATTTTTATATGTTTACAAAAGAAATTTAGAAAAAATATATACATATGAGAGACATAAGGCTGTATTATTTTATTTCCACGTGTATTGTTTTAATGCGGAGAATTATGTAATATTTTGAACACATTCCAATTTATATGTATTTTTCAAGTTTTGAATGTTTTGTATATAACAATAAATGTGTTTGAAAAAATATGAAGCTGATTAAAAGTCGTAAGAAGTCCAAAGAAGTGAGAAAAAACATTTTCTCTTCAAAGTGGACATTAACTATCTAAATAATAAATAGCATTCATTTTCATGTATCCTTATACTAGAAATTAACTAAAAAATTATTTTCTAATCGTAAACATTAAGTGCCAAAAATGATGTCTGCGGGTACTTAAAAGAGTATGAATTGTTATTATAAATAGCACTACTAATTATGTATAATTTTGTAATAAAATATAATTTTTTTCTAGATTTGTCTGTTTGAAATTAATAATAAAATTTCTATGTATCAAGAACATGAAAGCTTTTATTATCACTTGTAGCCAATAGGGTATACGTCCTACATCAAGAGTGGCGAGCCTTCATGGATTAACGTGCCATTTTTTCTTAAATGTTTGATGAGTTATAGACGTGCCGTCCAATAATTTTGACTTATGATTATATTGGTAAATTTATAAAACTAAATTCTGGCAACTCAAAACTTATTTACTACAAAAAAAATATCGTTAGCACCAGGGACGTCTTAAGACTCTTTGAGGCCCAGAGAAGATTCCTGGGCCCTTTTGCAAAAGTAGACCAAACCTGAGATCTTTAAAAGTACACAGTGTAAAGCATGAATTGTCAAATGAAACAAATAAATATGCACGACTCACAATCTCAAAAAACTTAGGCACAAAAATGGCTCGACCTATGGGCGCATTTTGACTAAATGAGTTAGTTGAATGATTGTTAAAATATTAGGCCTAGACATGGACAATGGTCATCATATGATAATGCAGTTTAACCACTTTAGCCTGTTGAGGTGCAGTTGAAATTCCCTGTTTTTCGGAGAATATGTATGGGAATAATATTTGACCATTAAAATTATCCTAATTATGATCTTATTAATACAGAGTCAAGTCGAGAGTGAGGTCCGGGTCCAGTTGGCCCATACCTTAAGACGTCCCTGGTTAGCACTGTATAATTGAAAATGTTTTAGTTATACGTGTAGTTGAAATTATATATAAAGTAACATTAGTTTGATTTGTGTTGCTGCAGATTGAATGACAAATAACTTATATTAGGATTGTAAGATATTACTTTTAGTAGAATGCATGTTGAATTGGAGTCAGCTACCAAATAGTTTCTAGGCAATTAATTATTTTCGCTGCGGTTCACTTTTTTGACAAGATTTGTGATTTGATTCAAAATGCCGTTTTACAGACGATGTTCTGCATACCACACTGTTCCAGAACATAAAACACACATCGCTTTGTCGCCTTTACTAATAATGCCATATTTCTAGATTCACCAAGTTTGAAATTCTCTGTTGCACTTACATCTTGCCCTCTTTGTTCTGAATTAGCCATATTGAATAACAGTTAAAAATCGTAAATATAACACAAATAAACTTTAAAATACAGTTGTGTCAACGAAATTATGTTACGTGTAGACAAACTTTGCATCCTTAGCAACTGTAGTCTACGACGTAGCTAAAGTAAGACAGTAACAAACAAGTGAACTCCACGCCGCTCCGTGACCGTTCACTTGCGTTTGTTCGTAATACTTAATAGTGAACTTTGTTATTTTGAAATAAAATTCAAACCATTTTGATCGCTCGCATGCCCAAAATATTGTGTCGCGTACCATTGATGGCACGCGTGCCACTGGTTCGCCGTGCCGGCATATATAATTATTATATATCCATTTAAAATATATAGCATACATATTTTGAATGAATATATAATAAATAGCCATTTCAGAAAAATTAGAAAAAAAGCAAATTATTATGTATTCGATATAATTTTTTTTATAAATACACATAAAGTGAAAACAATTACTTAAGAATATTTGGTAAATAAATCATTCTTGAGAAAAGTGGTTGAATTTAAGATACATTTCTCCAATACATCATTGTAAGTGATGGAAAAAGTTCGTTTCACGCTTAAATAGTTACGTATGCTGTACAGAAACACACTAAGAGGTTGGTTACTGAACTTTTTGTTGTAAAAAAAATATACGAATCATACATTGTATAAAATAGTTTTGATTTGATTACAAATCGTTATTATAAAATAATTATTTAGAAAATAAAACGCATCATATGTACTGTATTGTATGCATATCAGTGGGTGAAAAAGGTATTAGAACACGTGTTGGGTAATAAGGTTACATTAGTCCTGTGAGTACCCAAACATGCTTTTTGTAGTTTTTTATTCAGCACAACAGAAGAAAACAGAAAAGAATATATGGTTATAGTAAAAAAAAAAACTAAGGGTAGCGCCATGTAATGGGGGAGATAAAAACAAACAGTGAGCCTCTTTCTACAAAAATAAAAATACATTTATTCATGCCTTATATATATATTAAAAAAACCATTTTAAACCACCACATCCGTAACAATTACACACATTACATTTCTCTCCATCTAATTCTATAGCTTTCGCAAAAGACAGTGGCGTTGCCATTCAATTTTTAATACGTTTTGAGAAAAAATTAGTACCAAACAATTTTTTTTGAGTTCTTTATGGCCGAACACAATTTATCTGTTTTAATTTTTTTCTTCTTTTTTTGGAGTATTTAATTTTACAAATATTCTTCTCTTCTTTTTTCAAAGCACTACAGCCGGTTACCGGCCAAGGCAGTCTCAGTCAGCTCAGACCAGGGGTACTCAACCTTTTTTTTATGCTGGGCCAAATTATGTTAGTTATTCACGCGGTCCGCAACATGAAGAGAAATGCTTTAAGACCAAGATAACATTGGAAATTTAAAATGTGGAAAATTGATCAAAATATTATAACTCCTGTTTTACTTTTTTTTTTTATTTTTGGCACTAACACTAAATTAGAAGCATTCAAGAAACACTCCTTCACAATTTCTGCATCAGTAAAGAGGGGTTTCATATGATTACCAATAATATAACAAACTTCATAGGATGCCTTTGTTACCGCTGTGAGATTACCACTGACAAAATATTTTGTTGCTGTTTCAAAGTTTATTCAAGAAAGCCTATTTATCAACTCTTGAAAGAGATCTTCGAGGAAAAGTATCTATGAATGATTCCTGTTTATTTACCGTGGCAAATCAAACAATTACTGATCCATGTTTGTTTTTCACTACAAAATAATCAACCTCCCAATCGTCTTGAAACGATATATTTTCTTTAGATATTTTTCTCATCCAAGGAGAAATTAATTGTTTCTAATTTTATTCAATTTCAAATTTTTTCAAGAATCTTAATTGCATTTTTTATTATTTATAGCCCTTAAAAAGGCTGTTTTCTGGATTTTTTATTCACCCAATGTATTTTTACTACTGTCTACGATCGAGTTCACCTGCTGCATCCCCATTGGTCACTGATCTGATTCTGACTTCATTTTCAGTGCTCTGCACTGTTTTTGAAGCTCTTTTTCTCGCACTAAATGCATTCTTAAATTTTCAAAGTATTATTATTATCTTTCCACCAAAAGTATTCTTAGTTTTTTAAGTAATTAAATCTAACAAAGGGCAAGAGTAAAACGTTACAGTCATTCAAAATCCTAACGATTGGAGGTTAAAGCTTGGAAGAGCTAGGTACTCTGTTCACCCACCCAGCGATTCTTCCAAGGTATAAAAGATAATTAAAAATTAGTTCCACCCATGAAACTGTCACTACTCCACTGTTGTCTAACCGTTCCAAATAGAATATGAATTTGTACCCGTACGACATAGACAGCAAAATTGATATATATGATTTCTTGACAAAGAATTTCCCGCCAAATTTTTAATACATGTTCTTAAGTAAGTGAATTTCTCGAAGCTATGGGCCACTTCAAAAGTCTCGGTGGACCGCAGGTTGAGTATCGCTGGCTTAGACCATGTTGATCTATTTGATGCTATGATCTTCCATCGGTTAATTCCCCAAGTCCTTCAACCACTTTTCTACTTACCATCCCCGCCTTGTTCTCGGTTTTCCTTTTTCTCCCTGGAGTTACGAAAGTTATTTTCTTTACAGGATTTTCATCGTTGTAACGAAATACATGTCCCAACCACTTTATTTGGGAAGTCTTGTTCTCTTTGACTATGCTGGGTTCTCTGTATTTCGATTGAAATTCAAGGTTGTATCGTATTCTCCGGATTCCGTTTTCCCTAACTGCACCGAAAAAAATTTCGTAAGATTTTTCTTTCGAAAGTCATCAGTTTCTCTTCGTCTTCTTTGTTGATTGTCCAACATTCACTGCCGTATAAAACAGTTGGTCTTACTAGTGTCTTGTATAACTGTATACTTTTGTTTTGCTTCTTATATATTTAGAATTAAACTGGTTTCGCCATCCGTGATAACATCTGTTAGCCATCTTGATTCTATTTTTGATTTCAATTTTTATCTCATTACCATTATTTACAATCGTGCCTAAGTATTTAAATTGAGTCACTTGTTCAAATTCATGTTCATTAATTTTCAGTGCTTGTAGGTTTGAGATTCTGTTTATTTTTGCCATGGATTTTTAGTTTTTTCTTCATTGACCGTCAATTCTATGTTTTTTGCTGCTGTCTTGAATGCACTGAAAGCCTCTACTTTGGCTGTCTTAGTTCTTCCCACGATATCAGTATCATCTACAAATGCTAGTAGTTGTTCGGATTTAACAAAAATTGTTTTCAGAGTTTAATTTTACAAATATATTTTTTATTATTTATAAATATATTGCATATCTATAAAATGTGAATTTTCTATATTCAGAGAAGTAGAATCAGCAAATTCGTGTGAAAGAGTTGTGATAAGATTTTATTTAAAACTAACCTTGGTTCCGTTTTTGTAAGAGATTTTCTAATGTCTTAAAGCATAAAGAATTTCGTTGTGGATTTTATGTAAAATTCATATTTACAGTGGTGGTAAAAAGTAATGAAAACAATCTTTTTCATTTTGCTTAATTTTTGTGTTTGATTTAATGTTTCGTTATGAAATTATTGTACTATCTTAACTTTGGTTATTAATCCTAATGTATTTTTTCACGCTGATTTTAAATATATTCGTAGAATTTAGGTAAAGTAAATAGTTTTACCAATATTTTCAAAAAACATCATAAGACAAGTATAAGGCAATTGTAATAATAAGTTATTGTTTTTCCAACCAGCGAAATGCTGCATTATTCCAACCATTTAGGGAGCAATAGTAATGAAGGGTTGAAAACAGAATGTTTTAGTGCAGTGGACTCAACTCCCGGTCCGTGGATCAAATAGTACTGGGCCGCACAAAGAACATTAAATCACTTTATATTCCATGTCAAATCACTTTATATTCCTTTTTTTCGTGCAACTGTTTTTTACTCTGAAGGTATGTTTAAACGCAATTAAAATTATTAAATCAAAATAATCTAAAATATAAAAAACCAACGTTCCTCCTTCAGCTGGCTGCGGTAAAATTATCAAACGTTGACCGGTGATAAAAAGGTTGGCAAACGTTGCATTAGTGTACTGAAAGTAGTTGTCTATTGCAATTAGAAGAGCGTGAGTGGATAATATTGAAATTATGGGTAATTTTTCTTTTTTATATTATAATGGAAAACACAAAATAATACTTTTAAGGGTAGAAGGTTATTCTATGCTCCCAATTGTTACTGAAGTACCATGTGAACTTTCTACTATCATGAGAACGTTGAACAATATTCTGAAACAAATTTATTGTGAATAGAAAGAGATCTGGACGATCCGAGAAAAACAACTTTACTTGAAGACAGATTGTTGCTCACGATAAATGGCTTAATTCACCACAAATTTTTAAATAATGGAACGTTGAATATGAAGGTGTGCCCACAAATTGTAAGAGGAAGACTGCTGGAAATTGGATTACGAGGCTTCAAAGCCCCAAAACATTACCAATTGATTGACGTTGGCAAAGAATCATTCATCCTGGGTTATTAAAGACTTAGAAAAGATAATATTTGGTAATGAAGGTCAGTTTTACATTTCAGCTAACAAAATAGTGCCTATGTAAAACAGCACACTTATAAAGAATTCTGCCTTCGGGTCTGAAGCCCACAATAAAGCATCTGATGAAAGTTATGATATGGTGTTGTGTGTCTTTTCGTGGTGTTAGAAGACTTCACATCGTGAGAAGAACATGAAAAATCAGTGAATATTGCAAAATAATGAAGAATAATGCAAAGTAAATGCTACCAACAGCGGGAAATCCTTTTGGAGATCAGTTATGGATGTTTCAGGACAATAATGCTCCATATCACCCAGCAAATGTAGTCCAGAAATGGTTCGAACACAATATTTTGGAAAGAGAATTAACTGACCAGGACAGTTTCCAGATCTTAATTCTATAAAATGCTGCGACCAGATTGGCTAGGCATCACTCCGCCCACTCCCATCACGAAAATTTTTTCGAAATCCAGATTTTTTCACCAAATTTTATCTTTATTTTATTTTATATAATTAAATTGATTCATATCAAAGTATAATTTTTCTTTTTTATTAATTTACATTAGCTATATATTTTAAATATTATTTATTAAAAAGAGCAATTTTTTTTTTTTTTGAAATCATTTTTATATCATCCAAAATGTCCTGAAAGGAGATGAAGGTTCGGAAGAACTAAGTACTCCCACCCCACCTAACTGCAATTCTATAAAGAACCTACGGAATAACAGTAAAAAATTCGACATTCAGAAACAGTTATATTACGTGTCATGTTTTTTGAAAAAATTGTTCGTAAACGTTTTTAAATATAAATATTCATCGGCTTTAATTAAAAAATAATGAAACATGAAGAAAACGATCATCCTTAAAAGGTATTCATTTGAATAACTTTTATATTATTTTAAATGTGCACTGCATCGTTTTATATTGAAAAGATATCAAACGTTATTTATGTAAGCATATGCATAAGCAGTATTCAGCAGCACACAGGAATTTCTCAAGGTAGGGAGGGGGGGGGGAGTAAGTCGAAAGTCCACCAATCTCTTGAGTAAGTGAATATTAATGTCGCACTATTCAACTACTCGAGGGCTTTTGGCGACGGACCTCGTAATTTTGAAATATGGTCAGGTGACAATGACGACACCTGAGCTGGCACCCCCTTTCCTAACCTTCACACCACACGACCGGGAGGGAGGACGTTTGAGTCTTGTCAGATTTAACGTGCATCGTGCTATTAGCTATTTTTAAATCGAAAATGTAAAGTTAATCCTTAAGAATGTCTTTTCTTTTGAAATGAACATCATCGTATTTATTTTAATATAATACTTGACTTGAACTAACGTAATACTTGACTTGAATAATTAACTCGAAAGAGTAGGAAATGAGGAAAGTTTGCATAGAATTGCATTTTTCTTTCAATTTTCGAATACTTTTTTGTGCTATTTTAAAAAATGTGTTTGGCCGCGCGGTAGCTTAGTAGTCAAAGAATCAGACTCATGGCCAGCGTGTCATGAGTTCGTGCCTGGTGCCACTGAAGACCCGCCGTGTAGAGTGGACCGATGCACGCTAAATATGTCGAGGCTCAAACGTCCTCACGTTAGTGTGGTGTGGAAGTTAGGAGAGGGGGTGCCAGCTCAGCTATCATCCGCGTCACTTCATCGTGTAACAATGTACTGGCATATTCGAGGAGGAAAGTAGAAACTCCGTAGGACTGACATAATTTTTACTACGGATTCTTAATGACTGGTTGAAACGGGAGCATTTAAGTAGAGCAAATATATATTTTCGGTGGATACCGAGGTTAAATTTTAACAATAAATATTAACTTTAAAAGATCTTAAGCCACATTTTACAAATATTGCTAAAAATACACAAAAAATTTCAAAAATGCATATTTTTTTTCGTTCTTAAACAATACAAAGGATCAATGGATTTGAAAAATCGTAACTAAAAGGAAATTACACAGAATTTAAAGCAATTATACATACACTAATCAATAAGTATAAAATACCTGACCACAGTAGCCCAATAATTTTGGTTGCGAGTTTAGAAGACTGTGTTATGCCCAGGAACTCAAACTTGAGTCCTGTAAAATAAAGAGAACTGCTGCTTGTAGAATTCAATCACGCTTCAAAAATCCTCATATGGAGTAATACAAAATTTAGGAAAAAATTAGGCAAACAACCTTCACTTAAAGCAGTTCACCTTTTATGACCATATACTAATCAAAATTACACTTTTCATAAGACAGAATAATCATAAATACAAAATAGGGCAAGAAAAACAGTGGCGTAACGTACCCCCTCCCCTCGCATTGCAGAAGGGGACAGTGATTCTAACGGGCCTCAAACCTAACTTTTCAGGGGGTGTACACATTCTTCGTTACGCCACTGAAGATAAGAATAAAGCATAAGGCAATAAGAATAAGGCAATAAGAATCAAAGCAAAACAAGTGAAATTATTTAGATTAATGTTATGAACGCTTCCGGCTATTTTTGCCCGATACAAAGTTCATCTGACCACAGTCTTAACAACAAGCTTCCTATTTTGCCTATTAATTACATACCAATTCAATGTTTTTGAACTCCGATAGAATCAGCGTCGATTAGTCTCTCTATACGACTGGTCTTTAGTGGAATGAGGACTCGAACAAGCAATTCGATTGATTATGTTGTGTTTTCTATCAGTATTTAGTGAAAAAAATGCCAAGGTTTGCTCAATTTACTACTAAGATTTTTCAAACTTTATTCGATTTCAAGCTAAATTTAAAAAAACTAATCATTTGGCGTTTGCCATATTAAACCGATGTGCGAATAATATTTTGCAAATGATTGTTTGATTGGTAAAAGTATAGGATTTATGGTACGTATGGGAGAAAAGGATTTCTCATAATCGTGTTTAAAATGTCTGTCATAGCAAAATTCCTCTTACAACATAAAAATATTGAACCTGCACTGATATTATAAATATTAGTTATTGCTAGATATTATGTGAAGAAGCATCTTTGCCAACAAGATTTAGAAGTATTGAAAAGTTGAATGTGCCTAAAAATCGGTACTTATGTTTAAGCCCATCTTGACCTTTTTCCCTAAATCAAAAATTGTGGCCAAATGCCGAGGTACACAGTCAATAATGTATAAAACTTGCTTCTACATACTCTAACATAATAACTTTGTTTATAATATGTCTTGCTTTCTTCACCTGTGCGTGCGTGTGTGTGTGTATTTTAAATATTAAAACACAAGGCTTAACTTTCAAGAAAGGGATTTCCAAAGTTACGATAGACATTATTCCATCAAAGAATATATTCATGAATATATCTCTATTTATTTAAAAGCGTACAAGCTATTACGGGAATAGTGTAGATTTTGTTTGATGTTTCCTTTATTTAAAAATTAATTGTTTTCTTATTGTTTAAATGGAATTTAGGTAATGAAATAAATTTTGCATGTACTTATTTATGCAGATAAATTCTAGCTCAAATTCTTTGAAATCTTCGTTAATTTATTAGTCTGCTACTTAATACAGAAGTACCTAAAATTTTTAGAGTTGATAACTCAGACATCGGTCAATCTTATCTTAATCTAATCGTAATTCGTTATAAAGGGAGGTTTAACTGTAACCATATAGCTGTCAAAAATAAACAAACACAGTTGTATGGATGGCGCCAAAATCATATCATTAATAGAAATAACAGCCGTTATTGCTCTATGCCTTTTGAAAGTATACGTATCATTAATGCATTTGAAAACGATTCTGTGAAAGATAATTCTTAAATGTTCAGCTTAAGGTTTATTTTCAAAAAATAATTTTTGTTTATACTGTCTTAGTAAGACTAAAGATGGATTTAACACAAGTTCTAGAATCCGTACCTATTCAAGAATTGTTGCAAACAATTCAGAAGAAAGCAAGAACCGGTAGTAAAGATGTTCCCGCTTACATTCGTACTATATTTCAAGGATCAATTGATGGTAGTGATGAATCAGAAAAACGTTGTTTAGAAACCTTTAAAACTTCATTGCTTATTCTTCAAATGCCTGATACATCTGCCAACGTAATCTCCGATATTGTTAATATATTGTTATTGAAAGTAGATGCATTTCACACTTCTAGTTTAATGAAAATAGCAGAATTTTTTGTTGAATATGCAAAAACTTCAACGAGCTTTGGCAACAAATTTTTAGAAATTTTCTCTAAAGTATTACAATGCTTATCTCATCGAGATAGTATTGTATATCGAGGACAGGATAAATCTGGTGCTGAACTGAAAAGAGACGTTTTAATGTCTTTGATCTCTGGTGATGTGAATCTTTCATGCTTGGTAGAATTAATTTCTGTTCTTAAAGACATAGACTTATCTGAAGATGAAATGAAATCATTGACTGAAAGTCTGTTAAAGTATTTACCAGATATGGAATTTAATGAACTTCCATCTTTTATTTATCAGCTATTATTACTGTCTTCAAAGGGTCAGCGACAAAAAATTTTGAATGGAATTATGTCATATTTCATTAAACAAGATGGTTGTTTTCAGAGAAAAACAGACGAAGAGAGTGAAGGCCTGATTGGAAATGAAAATGAAATACTTTATCGGCAAACTGAAGGTACAGTGATTCTTATGTTATCTGTTAGCTCAAGACATGACCAGATTATTGGGAAAGAATTTGCTATTTTTATAAAAAAAGTACAACATAAAACTGAGTTGGTTTTCTTGCCTTTCTCCTTTGCAGCAGCTTTATCATTATCCAAAGTCCAATCTAACAAAGATGACATATTTGAGTCTTTAAAAAAATCTTTGACTGTTGCATATCAATTAAAAAGTAAAAAGAATAATTCGTTGTGGATGAGAGAGATGATTCCTTTGAGTCCTGATATTTTGGAGTTAGTAAAAGAAGCAATTGCATGTAGTAAGTTCGGATGGGATCATGTCTGTCAAGGTCTTGTTAAGTTTGGCTTTTCTGTAATTGATACTTTTGGACCTAAATATGTATGTGGGAATGCTGTTAAGTCATCATCAGTGGAAGGTTGTATGTTAGGTAGTCAAATTCTTCGAGATACTTTTAAAAATCATCGCCTTGTCAGATCTGAAGTTCTTGAACAAATTCTCAATCAAATTGTTACTAAGTCCAAAAAACCTGTGAAACATTACATTGATATTTTTTCCCAAGTTGTTCAAAGTGACCCATTGTTCCTTTTAGATACTCTTCCAAAAATTGTTGAAATTTTAGACTATATATACCTTATACCTCATCAAAATGCTGTTGATATACTACAGGCATTAGCTCCACTATTGAGAATAAGTATGCCTTTAAAAGATACTTTAATGTTGGTTTTAAGAAAGGCTCTTTTTCACAGAGATATTGAAGCACGAAAAGTTGCTGTAAGTGGTTACTTAATATTACTGAAGAAACTAAATTTTTTAGGTAAAGTATCTCTAAGCCAAAGTCAGACCTCTACTAGTAGTCAAGCATCCTCAGCCTCTTTAATATCCACTCAAATTAAAGCAGATGTTTATGTCAGTGCTGGTAATCCTAGTGCAAGAACTATGTGTTTAGAAATTATGGGTTTATTAAAACGAGTTTTGATGCAGCAAGGTGCTGTGCGCCAGCTTTTGTACGAAGGATTACATGAGGTTGTTCTGCAAAATAAAAATCTCCAAGATATTGTGTTAGAGCTGCTATTAGGACAGTTTGAAAAATACTATGACAACAGTGATGATTCTGATGTACCATTACATTTTAATTTGTGCTTTCAGGAAATAAAAGGCAATATTGTTCTGGATGAACCTCTTGCTCATCTAATTACTTCAGTTCATCTTATTTTACTTGAATCAAAAGAAGTAACAGATGATGATGAATATGATCTGAGTGCTCAAAAAATGTTTGAAGATCTCTTCCTGAAGTTAACAAAAGAAATGAGTGAAATTGATATTCTAAACTTGCAACTTACCAACAAGGAATTAGATGAGACTTCAAGCAATGCTCTTCAAAACACTCTTATATTAAATGTTTATGAGTCTATAATGGAATATTGTTTGTTACAAAACAAGGATTTTAATATAGATAACTGTGAACTATTCTTAAAGTTGTACCGCAAATATGTGGAAGTGCTTGAAGCTGTAAATGACAAAAAACAGAAGAAACCAACAAAATCTAAAATTAATACAACATCTTCTATGTATGTCACTATTCGTTTTTTTTCAACCATTATGAATGGCATGTTTATAGATAACACTTTCAAACATCAGGAGGGTTTAAATTTATTCAGAAATTATAATGCATTTGTCATTCATGTTGTAAAGTCATGCAATCAGAAAATGGTAAAGTTAAGTGAAACTGGTGTAAGTGATGGATTTTCTCAAGTGATGCTTGATTTATTTAATCATATATTAACTATTGGCCAAATTTATTTTAAAATATACACTGAAAATCTTGGTGATAATTTTCCATCTCTAGACTGGGAAAGAATTTCTGGCTTTTTTGCTGAAGGATTAGCTGCTATTTTCACTTATATAAGTACTTATCACTCAAAAAATGCTACTAAATTTATTGTTAAGATATGTGGCAAGGATTCTGCAACAACTACTCAAGCTCTACAAATTATAATAAAATCTATTCAAAAATCAATCATGAAATTATTATCAGATACAGACAATGATGTGAATTTAAAAGAAATTGTACCTCTTTTATCTGTAATCAAAACTTTATATGGTCTTTTCACCAATGATTTTAGCGAGGATGTATATAAGTGGCTGAAACAGCTATGTATTCAGCAAATATTTCAGAATGCATTAATTTCTAAATCTTTTTTGTCTTTATGTTTGACTCTTGGGCATCAGTTTTCAAACATTTTGACCTTTATCAGGGAAATAGCCTTTGATTTGCATTATCATTTGGATGATATAGATCCTGATGCAAGAGTTGAAGGTTCACCAAAATACAACATCATTACTCCTGAAGTAGCTCGAACTGTAATGCCTAATCTAATTTCAAATGTGGATCAATTGTTAGAAGAGACTGAACATGTCCTTAATTACATGAAAGCAGATGCTTTTCTTCCGAGTGAGTTTTTAACCACAAATATTTCTACGATACAAAATATGGAGCAAGGAGTTTCCTCTTGCCTTTCTGATATAGTTTTGGTGTTTCATGAAATAGTTCAGACAAGCATTCCTCCAGACCATATTAGTAGCAGTGTTTTTAAATGTGTTACAAGATTCTACAGAATTATGTGTACTTTGACGAAGTACTACTTGTTACGTCATGCTAAGTCTAAAGCAGTTGTTCTTCATTCAACTTTCGAGAAACTTGTTAAGCTGACTCACACTAAACTTACATCATGTGTATATGGATTCATTACTTATATTCAAATGATGTCAGAAGAAAGTGGAAAGAAAAGAAAGCCAAAGGTCAAATTGCAGCCTTAAAAGCAATGCGAGAAATTCGAACAGTTCCACCTTTAGTTTTCGCCATAGAAACTTTTGAGAAAAATCTTATTCTTTTGTCAAAAAAATATAAGAGAAATTTAGTAAATCACATGAAGTTAAGCACAGCAAGAGATTTCCGTATCAATGCTGCTGCAATTGCTACACCTCAAGCAACCCAAGAAACTGATACTTCACAAAATACAACTGTGCAAAATGAAAATGCCAATGTAGAAAACTCGGACAATGATGAGATTGCTAATGAACAGTCTCATTCTAATGAAGAAGCTACAACTAAAATTAAATCCATTCATGATACTAGTACACGAAATAGTTCTATCAATAATAGTTCTGTGAATAATAAATCTATTCATGATGAACCTGTTACTGAAGAACCTATTGTTGAACCAATGGATGTAGATTGCCCTGAAAAGCCAGCTAAAAATGTTTTGAAAGAAAGCAAAAATTTAAGTATTAAAAGAAAACGCTTGGGAGTGAGGGGCACTATGAAAAAAACTAAATAGTTTCTATGTTGTACACTTAATGGAGGATTGTCTAGATGAACAAAAATTTCAATTTTATCGTTAATATTGTGTAATATATATATAAAGCTTTTTGTAAAAAGTATTCAGCTTGCATAAAATTCCTGTTTCCAAATATATATAATTGTTCTACAACTATAATGTGTATATTGTCAATCTCATAGAATGTGTATTGAATAAATTTGTTTTATTTTAACTGAACATTTCAAAACAATTCCTTTATTTAAAAAAATCATTTAAAATTTGAGGAAGAATGTATAGATTTGGAGGAAAACTGAATGCACTTGAGTTAATATTTAATAGTCGTTAAATTTTCAGGATTATTTTAATCAGAACCATAGCTAAACTATTCAAATCAGCTTGTATCTTTGTGGAAAAAGTTTTTAAAATTTGATAATAATAATATCAGAATGTTTCTTACAAATCTTTTAAAAATTTTTCATTAAAAAACTACATTTTTTTAAGGATAACTTTTATTTTTATATTTAGACCAAGAACAAAAAAAAAAAAGCATTTGGAATTAATCACTGAATTCTTCAACATTGTAATGAATGATTTTTATTCCTTATCAAAGTTACATTGATTTGTCAATAAAGTATACGGAATATATATAAGGGAATTTTTAATGAATGATTATATTAAAATAAATTTATTTTACTTGTAATTTTTTTTTTTTCCCAAAATATGTTTTTATCAAACTTAATAAAACTATATATGTACAATGATGATACCTGAGCTAATAAATCACTCAACAAATTTATATTATGTGAAGACTGAAATATTTTATAAAAAAATTATCAATTTGAATATTCTTGACTAATTTTATCATTTTTTAAAAATTATTTTAAAAGCTTGAATATATTTATGAGTGGCTGCTAATTAAAATGTTCATATAAATGAAAATTTTACATTACAGACTGACCACCTGATCGGAACATCTGCTTAGTGCCCAAGATCATGAAAACTGAGATGGGCATAGTAAGCCTTGGCCCACCATAGACTGTTACACCTTTGAGTTCAGTTTTAATTAATCTTCATTTTAATATTTAAATTCCATAATTTTAACAAAAAATCTATTAAGTTTTAAATATAATAACTTATTCAGATGACAGCTTATCTGGTTCTTAAGTAGACATATTGTGCCCGTTAATGCACATTTTCTTTAATGGAATGATTCTGTAACTTTGGAAATACTTTACGGCATTAAGTCCAAAATTTTAATCATTTTACAAAAACAAATCAAGAAGGAAAAAAATAACTTTTAATAAGGTTATTGTGTTTGAGAGGTAGAAAACTTTTTATTTTTTTATTGGCTGTATATTATGTTTTTTGATTTGGCCAAAATGGTTGATAAGAAAATACTGATAAATCTTGTGAGCACATGAAATAATTTCTATACTCACAAGAATAGTTTACTCTGATTCTGCAAGTTTATAGAATGCAGATGAAATATTGAATCTGAAATGCAAGTTATTTGTTAA
The DNA here is from genome assembly GCA_019973975.1 of Trichonephila clavata. Lineage (NCBI taxonomy): Eukaryota > Metazoa > Arthropoda > Arachnida > Araneae > Nephilidae > Trichonephila > Trichonephila clavata. The sequence continues at coordinate 274,061 of BMAO01013271.1, read as the reverse complement.
TTATTGGGGTTTTTTTTAAGTGAAATAGATTCAGCAATTTAAATAAATTTAATTCCATATTTTTTATTTTACAAAATACACTTTAAATTATCAAAAAAATACACTATTTTACATTAATTCAAAAACGTGGAAATTAAATTATTTCCAAAAATATTTAGGTGTAAATGAAGTATAACCATTGCAACAAATGAGAAGAAAATACTAAGATCGGATTTATGTAAACAAGCAAAAATACGTGATAATTTTTGAACTTGATTGATTGATTGTTTTTTGACGTCGTGTTGTGAAATTGACATTTTTCCGGGTAAACCAAGTTTTGTCACCATATTATCACTCATATGAATAGTACGAAAATACCTAATAAATATATAAAATTTCTGAAAAGATCAGATTGAATAAAAATTTTAAACTTAGAAAAAAGAAAACAAAATTATTTTCAAATTAAAATTGAGAGAGTTGAATATTGATATAACACAAAAATTAGCAATCCGAAACTATCACTTAATGTTGTGACTGTGACTGCTCAAATTATTTACTTCACTTCTCATGACGAAGTCCGTGTTTTGATTGTGATTCAGTCAGTGCTGTGTGTTATTTTTTAATAAACAAGCATGCTGGGTAAGAGCTTTGAAATTTATTAATATTTTTACAAAACATATTTTTTACTTTCAGATGATCAAATTTAATTGTGTTCTGAAAGAGAAGAGCAAGATGATTCATTTTGTATCGGTTTTTTTAAAAAATTTCTTGTTAGTTTAACTAAGGGGGGAAAAAAACTGCCTCCAAAAAAAGTACATAACATCTTGTATTTTACATTTAGTATTGATAGATCTATTTGTTGTTGTAACCTATTACATTTATTTAAAATTGTACAATCCTGAGATAAGGAAATAATTTTATCAAAAATCCTTATCGCGTAAAATTCCAAAATACAAAGAAAAAAAATTTTGTCCGTATTTTTAAAAAATATTCTGGACACAGAATTATTATTGTGCATGTCTATTTAAAAATAAGCAGTTAAACTGTTGCTTTAAATAAGAATTGACATAATTTATAATGATTGTGTAATTTTAATCTGCATCTAAAAGTGATATTTTGGATTCTATTTTTACCATTTTTTACTTTCCGTCAAAAAAATTGAATGAATTAAATTCTTAATTTTAGTTTTTCATCCAGAAAAGTAAAGTATTTTTTTAAAAGTTTTAAGAAACCTTTTATTTTTTATTAAACGAGCTAAAAAGAAAATTTAAATTCATATTTGTTCTCTAAAGGAGGAAAAAACTAATTATGTTACAACATTTTAAGAGGCATTCACTGTGAAATTGCAAAAAAAAGAAAATGTGTTCATGAAAACTATAATTAACAGTTTTAATTTTTTAATTCTTATATTTTTCAAATAATTGTAAAAAATGATAAATTAGAGATTTAAATTATAATTGTTATAGCAGATAGATGCTATTATTAAAATTTATGGATGTGAATATTTTTTTGAAAAGTTATGTTTATTAATAAAAATAAGTAATTAAAATTAAATTAAAATTTTTTTTTCATTGTACTTAAAAGTTTTTAAAATATTTAACTCATTTTTTTTAATGTCAATCTGGTGAATTTATTATTCAATTTATATTTTTTATGCAAATGTAAGCTAAATTCAAGAAGAAATAAGAATGAATATATTCAGTTTATTGTAGTGCAGAATAGAAATGACTACCATTATCATCATTTACAATTTGTTTTTGAGTGACATAACTTCTCTCAAATCTGTTCTAGAAAAATGCTGGAGAGTTGCAAGCTTAAACAGACTCTATGGTACTCGAGTTGCACCCAAGATCACTACCCATTATACTATAGTACCTCGAGAAACAGATCAGAGATGGAAAGGTAAGTGAAATGACCATTATTGTATTTTTTTATGTATATCTTTTTCACTTGTTAATAAATATTAATTTTTTATTAGTTATATCTATATAAATACTTGTAATATACATTAAATGATATTGGTCAACTTTAAAAATTTAGTATTTGATTATTTTGGAGTAATACCATAATTTCAGTAGTGTAACGAAGAATATTAGAGCCCTCTGCAAAGTCAGATTTTGAGCCCTAAGCCGTACTTGGTGTCAGTCAAGCTTTGGGCCCCCCATGATGTGGAGTGTACGTTAAGCCACTGCATAATTTTCTGTTTGCAAATCCAATATTTAAAGATAAATTTTGTGTGCGTGATGTTTCTAAATGATCAGGATAAAATTTACTTAATTGTGTATATATTACCGGCAAAGTATGAAATCCGGCATTCTATAGGATGCCTAAATCTAACCGGCAATGCATGAAATGATTCCTATTTCACACATTGCCTAGGCATTCTATAGAATGCCTAATGAGAAACTGGCAAAGTATGGAATACATCTCAGATTCGTTTCGAATATTGCAATTTGGCAAGACATAAAACTTTTAACGCGTATCTCAGGCTCAGAATTTATTAGTTGTACATTGCTGTTTGTTTGGAAATGTCAAAATACTCAATTTTACTTAAACTTGTTCAACAAAAAATTGGTTTTTTCCTGTGCTGCCTGAAAATGGAGGACAAGCTATAGTATTGGTGAAGGTATCATGGTCTATAATAGGGGTCGGCAACCTATGTCATGTGGCACGCGATACAATTCTCAGAGGCACTTTGCACTACTCAACAAATTTGTAAATTTTTCAATTGTTTCAAAAATGCTCTACTGTGTGGTTCGCTGAATCATATTGGTAGATTAGTTTGACATGCAACAGCTAAAAGGTTTCCGACCCATGGTCCATAGGCATGAAACAACTATTCGACGGCTAGTTGCCCAAAATTCGAGTTGATGCTGCCAAAAAAAAAAATGGTTTTCTCTTAACTGAAATTGCTTACTAGAAGTTGATAAGTGATATACAAAATGCTAAAATGACTACTAAGAAGGAACCCAGGGACTATTGGTTGCTGAATAGCTATGATGTGATGTTTACGGAAAATAAAAGTAAACTCATTTAACCTGTTAAAAAAGGCGTCAGTACCATAAAACAATGTTCCCCAACCCCTGGTCAGAGACCTTGCAATGACAAAACAAAAGTATACAATAGTACAGTGAAAAATAAGTGATTATTTTCCACAATAAAGGTAAAATTGCGCCTTTTTTCTCGGCCGTGATAGCCAAGTGGTCAAGGTATCGGACCCGTGGCTGGCGTGTTATGAGTTCGAGCCCAGTATCACTGAAGACCCACCGTGTAGGGGAGCGATGCACGTTAAATCTGTTGAGAGCTCAGAAGTACTCCCTTTGGTGTGGTAGTTAGGAGAGGGGATGCCAGCTCAGGTGTCGTCCTCGTCATTTGACCATGGTTCAAAATTACGAGGTCCGTCACCAAAAGCCCTCATCTAGCTGAACAGTACGACGTTAATATTCACTCACTCACGCAACATTTTGCACCTATTTTGCTTTACTTCAAGTACGTTTCCCGCATGTGATGATTTTCAATATTCGTATAGTGTCCGGTTTCATATACTGCATGGCTCGCTTTTGGTTCTCCATTATCCAAACAACCTCGTATCCGAACGGTGTCCGGTCCCAACTGATTCGAAAAATGACGTTCTACTGCAAATTATAAAATCAGAACAATTTAAAATATAAGTAATCAACATCACACTCTCAGCAGACCCCCGTAAAATTATTAAACGATGACCGGTCCCGAAGATAAAAATGTTGGGAAGAACTGCTATTCTGTATTACGTCATGGATTCCTTTTTTCCCCAATGGGACTACAGATTGGTATTTTTACCATTTTCAAACCTAGTACATTCCCCAGGGGCTGCTATCCCTTTTTAGTGTGGCACCATGTAGGCGATACCAATTGCCGCCGGTAATCATGACACCCAGTTTTCTTCCCAGAGGAAGATACCTGACCTCCGATGATGTGAACTTGTTCTAGGAATTTAATTTGCCATGAGCAAAATTAAATTCCGAATTCTGGGGATGTGATAGAATTCTGAAAGAACTTTCAACCAAATACAAAAATGTTACACGTTATGATATTGAACTTGTACATCCACCTTTGTGAGCCTTGCCAGAAATTACTTAAAAAAAGGCATTGTAGTAAAAACTTGATTTTTTTCCGAATGCCAATATATTGGCACTGGTAATGAGTGGGATATACGATGGTTTCTATCGACGCTTAGAACTTCTGAAGGAATTTGATTACACAATTTAGAAATCACAATTTAGCAATAATTTTTTTTTAATAGAAGTCTCATTATTTTGTCAGAATAACATTTGTACTTCTAGAAATGTAAGTCATTGATATAATATCCTAATCAAGACCTTTTTTCATACTTTGCCTAAATAGATTTAGGTATTCTATAGAATGCCTAGGCAAAGTATATAATAAATCTCATATTTCATACTTTGCCTAAAAATGCCCAGCATTGTATAGAATGCCGGCATTTCATACTTTGCCGGTAACATATATACTGAATAATACTCTGTCTATAAAAAAAAGTTCACAATATTGATTGTTATTACATAAAAAAAAGTAATTCTGTAATTTTTTACTTAGTCATCTGTAAATATTCATTTTTCTTTAATTATGAAAAATATTTTTTTCTCACTTTCATTGCTGTACATTGATTACATAAGCAATCAACATACATAAGTCTTGTACATTTTTATCTATGGGATTAGTTGTTTGAATTATATATTTTTTCATGTATCTTTATTAATATGGAATTAATGAATATAAACTTAATACATGTACAAAAATTGTAAGTTACATATGAAAAGTATTTTTGAAGAATTTGAAACTTATTATTGCCAAAATATGATTCTTGAAAATCAGTAAATTTATTAATATTAAAGTAACAAGTACTTGTTTTTTTAATTAACTTTGAAGGTACTAGGAATATTAATTTAATAGTTTAAAATCTCTAAAGAGACATACAAAAGAGCAGTAAAATCATCTATTTGAAATTGATATCACTCAGATATTACTGTAGATCTGTTTTTGTCTTTTATTTTACATTCATAAGGACATTTATAGTTTAACCTGAAACTCTTATATTGAAGCATTTGTTAGTTTATTTTCATAATTCTTATAACATCTACTGTGCTAGAAATATTATACCTGCTTGGTTTTTAAACTTTGTAAAATAAAAAAAAATGCTTCCATCGAATTCTACAATTTTATCTAACCTTTCTAAGTTCCTTTTCTTTATAAGTACATATAGATAGTTTAATGTATAAACTTCAAATGAATATTTTGTGAGAATTTTTTCTAAAGTTAAATTAAAATTGTTTTTCAGTTTTCATATAAACTTCTACACCATGTCTGTTAACCTTTTATTTTCTTTCATGTTATCATATAATTGTGAGAATACTCATTTATGCATGCTGTTCCACAAAAAACAGGCTCCAAAATTCCATTTTTTTTTTAAATTTCAAAATGTGTGGGAAAAAGAGTAATAATAAAAAAAATTAGTATTCTTCACTAAAAAAAGGGAAATATATCCCTATTGGCACTAAATTATACCACTCAGAAATAACTTTTGTTTGCTGAAAATGACTGAAAGGTAAAATACATTAATATTAAATAATTATGGAAGTACTAATTTAGTAGAATGCTGATTTTGTAGCAAAAAAAAAACTGTTTCCTCATATTTATGAAATATATGAGCTGTTAGTCTTCATGACTTTTACGAATATAAATTTTATTAACAGATTTTCTCTTATAACAACTTATCAATGATTGTTCTGTATTGTTAAAACTCTATTCAGAATGTGGCCCCATTAATATTTGATTTCATAATGTTATAATCTCATCCATGTTATGAAAAGTGAGAGAGTTCTTGTGGACAAACATTTCTGTTATGAAAGAAAGTGATGTATGATTAAATTTAAATTTGAAACACTTTGCCATAAACTTTTAAAGACTAACAATATAGGAGACTTAAAAACAGATATTTCTGAACATATCAAACATTCTGAAAAACCAAAAAGTTTATTTAAATTGTTTTTTAATGACTTCAAATGACTTTATATTAAACATTGTTTATTAGATGTGTCAATGGAAAGAGTAAGCGATGAGGCAGATGTTGTCATTGTTGGGGGAGGGCCTGCTGGTTTGACTGCAGCCATCAGACTAAAACAATTGGCTGCTGAAAAGCAAAAAGATGTGCGAGTATGTTTAGTGGAGAAAGCTTCAGAAATTGGTTAAGTATTTTTATTTATTCTTTAAACTTTATTATAAAAAATTATTAATTTACAGTGACATTAAAATAAAAGATCTCCTGTTTACTGTCTGGATTGACTGGATGTTATTTTTACTAGATTGACAAGTATATATATAATTTTATCAAAGATTACTTATTATGATCTTTGATGTAAGATCTTTAAAAGATGTTTTGAGATCTCAAATATATCGGCACCTTCTTACATGATATAAAACTGATTAGAATTACAATTTTTAATTTATGTGATTTCGTTATATCATATTCATTACCACTGAAAAAAGTAAAACACTTTTAGAGCATGTATCTTAAATATATAATTTATACGGATTATTAATATATACATGTTGAATTTGTAGATAAAATTTTTTTTTTAAATTTGCACTTGAGATAAAAGTTTTGAATATTCATTTTTCTTACATTTAATCATCCTACTGTCATAGTGATTATTAGAGTTTGAATTTATCATAACATTTTTATTTAAATATTATTGTAAATTTCTAAGTATAAGTTTTATGACTTGTTTCAGGTGGCCATACATTATCTGGTGCTTGTATAGAAACTGATGCTTTGGATTCTTTAATACCTGATTGGAAAGAAAGGGATGTAAGTTTATTTTTTCATTCATTTTTATAAATCTTGAAGCCAACTTTTCTTCAAATTAAAATTGTAATTCTGTAATAAATCAGCATTCTGATAGATCCAAAATGTTTATAAATGAGATGAAAAACTACCTGATATGAAAATGAGTTTATCAAATAGTAGAAAATTGGATACTTTCATTTTAACCACAAGCCATCGATGAATTTAAAGTTTTATTTGCCCTAAAAATGTTAGGCAATTATTTTTAGGATGACATCAAACATATCCATTCACACGCATTTGCTGTTTGTCTTTTCCTTTAGATCAGAGGTCTTCAATCTGGGTTTTGCAGACCCTAGGATTCCCTAGAACTATGACAGGGGCTCTGCAAGTGATCACTATTTGCTTAATCAAAATTCCAAAATGTTAGTAAAGCTTAAATTTTTATGAAACATTAAATTCTTAAAGGCAGTCTGCTTGTAAAAATAAATATTTTATGGATAAAATAAAACCTTAAATTTCATAAAAAAGTTACATGCTTCAAGCTTGAATGGATTAATCAGGAGTCTTGCCAATGAAGGAGAAGGAACAACTTATTAACATATCAACAGATTCGAAGTTAAAGTCTAAGCAGGAACAGCTCCTAAATTTTCGGTTGCAAATTTGCAGAATACATTGAAGTTTATCACAGTTACAAACATTTTAATGCCAATCTGAACAATGTATTTAAGTTAACAAATGGTAACAAAAACAAAATAAAGAAGCAAACTAATGCAGAATATGAAAGCCAGATTCAGATAGTTTCAATATAGCTAGAATTTGATAGTGTAAAAAAATACAAAAACATATCCCAATTAATAAATATAATACTATGGTAGATACCAGGAGCACACAAATTTATGAATAAATTATATTAATATTATGTTAAAAAATTTTAATAAGAAATACAATATTTTTTTAATTGTCTTTACTTAAAGTAACTATAACATGTTGATCTACTTTAAATATTTTAAAATATATTCTTCTAAAGCTTTTTTTTGGATAAGATTTCCCAGAAACACTGTATAGTTTCAAGGGACACATTTCAACAAAGTTTGAAGAACACTGCTCTTCATAAAATAGCTTGCAATAAATCTGAAAACCTTTGGAAATTAATCTGGCATGTTGTTAATGTAAAAGTACTTGCTGAAAACTGCTTTATTTTGGAATATACTTCATTTTTATGTTTTAAAAAGTTTGTTTTTAATTTCTGCATTTTCTAGTGTTCCTAATGTTCAAGCCTGTGTGTTGAATTTTTAAGTGAAAAATTCTGTTATGAAAGATTAATTATATATTTTGTTACTTTTAGGCTCCAATCAAGACTCCAGTTAAATCAGACAGGTTTGCTTTTTTAACTCAGAGTAAAAGAATACCGATACCTATTTTTAAAGGTTGTTACTATTTTTACATATTTTTATTTTTTTCTTTAGAATTATTTTATGATCTTAGTAAATTTAAAATAATTTTAATTTAATTTTATTATCTTATCTTTGCACTAAAAACTTGCCTTTTTAAAAAGTGAAAGAAAAAAAATTATTATTTGTATAATAATTCTTCAGCACATTGCAAATGTGAAAATTAATTTGTATAATCATACTACATGTGTAAATCATTTTTTCTATTTGCTTTAAAGACTGACATATAAAAAAATGTATTTTATTTCATTTGATAAAAAGGGAATTATGTACAAAAAAAACCTATTATTTTAAAACATTTTTATATCAAAATAATATATTTACTTTATTGGGAAAATGTTTAATATAGGTATATATTGTATTTTTATTTTCTTTACATGCATTTTATCAATTTAAATAGTTTTAAAAAATTATGTAATAAAAACTAGTTTAATTTGGCTACTTTTAGGTTTACCTATGTACAATCATGGTAACTATATAGTAAGACTAGGAAACGTTGTAAGGTGGCTTGGACAACAAGCTGAAGAATTAGGAGTTGAAATTTATCCTGGTTATGCTGCCAGTGAAGTAAGTCAATTTTATTTAAATTTATTTGTATTATGTGAATTTTCTTTATCTATTTTCTTCATTGCTGATAGAAATCTATTTTAGGTCCTCTTTCATGAAGATGGAAGTGTTAAAGGTATAGCTACAAATGATGTTGGAATAAATAAAGATGGATCACCAAAAGTAAATATTTATGTATACTTTTAAAAATTGTATTCGAATTCATTTTTAAAATACTATTACTTAGTTTTAGAATCAATTAAATTTTAATATGAAATAAAAAAATTTTATTTCCATTTCAAAACCTATAGTTTTTTTTTTTGATTTCTATCTTTTTTTAAGAAAATGAAAATAATTAATTCTATTTTATAAAGATTTTGTTTAATTTGTATAGTGTACTTTGAAGTAGTAATTGTTAAAGAAATGCTTAGAAAGGAAGTTATTTTTTTTTCCTGTGCATATTTAAATTTAAAAAGATATCCACAAGTAATTTTTAATAAATGTAGCTTAACTGTTTGAAAAATAAGAGAATGAAATATAATATTTAATGATTATAATATACTTACAGCTTTAATGTACTATTATACTAATGAGTTTTCAATATATGTGTTTCTTTAGGATTCTTTCGAAAGAGGTATGGAGCTTCATGCCAAATGCACAATATTTTCTGAAGGATGCCATGGTCACCTTGCTAAACAACTCTATCAAAAATTTAATTTAAGAGCTAACTGTGAGCCTCAAACTTATGCTATAGGATTAAAAGAATTATGGGAAGTGGAACCTTCAAAGCATAAGCCAGGCACTGTTGAGCATACTGTTGGATGGCCATTGGTAATTAATTTAAACTGTGATAAGTAGTGTTCCAAATTATCTTTAGCATCATTTGATTATATTTTTTCTAATAGTTTTGAAATATATATTTATTAATCTTCCTAAACAATTTTTTACTTTATAGAATCATAAAACATATGGAGGATCATTTCTTTATCACCTAGACGAAGGTGAACCCTTGGTAGTTGTAGGATTTGTAATTGGCTTGGATTATGATAATCCATATTTGAACCCTTTTAAAGAATTTCAGAGGTTTAAGTTACATCCTTCTGTAAAGCCTCTTTTTGAAGGAGGAAAACGTATTGCATATGGAGGTAGAGCTTTAAATGAAGGCGGGTTTCAGGTGAGTATTTTATTTTTAAATCAGCTATCTGAGAAGGAAAATTCTCATGTTCAAAGTTAGCAGCCAGACAATTCTGGATTTTCTTGTATTTTTTAGAGTATTCCAAAGCTGACATTTCCTGGAGGATGTCTGATTGGTTGCAGCCCTGGTTTTATGAATGTCCCCAAGATTAAGGGAACACATAATGCTATGAAAAGTGCCATAATAGCAGCAGAAACTGTCTATGATCTTGTTACATCTGAGGAGAAACAATCACAAACCACCAGTACATATTTTACTATATTATTTATTATAACTGAAATTTAATTAAACAAATTAAGTTATTTGTAATCATCTGCGTAGCTAGTTCAGAGTGGGTCCTGTATCAAAATTCCTTGGGGGGTCCTTTATTGAGGCCCCTTAACATTTAACGATTTTTTTTGCTTACCTTTGTAGCTTGGGGGCGCTGTATCATTGATACGACTGATACTGCAGCAGCTATGCCCTTGGTAATCATCCAACATTATCTTCAAAGATATAATTAACAGATAAAACGAATGTAACAATATACTTCATGCATATCTTAGAATGTTAAGTATGATTTATAATTTACTAGTATTATTTAAGGAGTAACTGCTTTTTACATTATATCATTGGCATTTTCATTGCAATAAATTTTAAAATTTGATATCGCATTTTTCATTAAAAATTATGTAACAGTGTAATTAGTCAGAAAATATATACATATACATATTTTTTAAAACATTTTAAAGAAATGTTAACATTTTCAGATTTAGTAAATTATATTTTAATTCAAACACTTCACTTTATATCTTTTTAACTTAAAATTACACTAATTATAAAGCTGTTGTTTATGTGTTTAGTAAATTACATATTTTTCTTTCACTTCATTTAAAGTAATCTGTATTAATGCACAGTTTTTTTTCCAAATTAGCTGCCGAACCTACAGAGTATGAGAAAAAACTGAAAGAGAGTAGTGTCTGGAAAGAATTGAAATCAGTCCGTAACATTAGACCTTCATTTCACTCTCCTTTGGGCATTTATGGAACAATGCTATATACTGGTGTCTTCTACTTTTTGGGAGGAGGAAAAGAACCATGGACGTTATCACATCATGGCAAGTGTTATGGAAATTATTATAAGACATTCTTCCCTACATATCTCAAAAAATATAAATCATTATATTCACATACGTTAGTTTGTTATTTGATTCTACATGTAATCAATTACTCAACATCATTTGACCAATTACTTAAATTCTAAATTAAAAAATGCAACTTGCCAGAATTTTTTTTTAGTTCTGCAACAAAGTAAAAATTTTATTTTGCATTAAAAAATATTTTTCAATTTAAGATATTTTTTTGATAAGTGTGTAATTTATATAACAATTTACTCTGATGTGTTATAAGACTAGACGTACCTTGATAACACCCAGATCTGCCAGCTGGGTGGCGTAGTTGGTTTGTTGCTGGCCTTCTACTCACAAGTCGGCGAATTTCATGATGCAGAAAATCGACAGCATCCATGTCGTATAATTATGCGGCATGTAAAAATTTTTTTGAATGTCCATTTGGCTTGGAGGCTCTCGGCAAAATTAAGTTCCTAAGTACAAATTTTGCATCAGCAGAGCTCAGGTGCCTCCCTCTGGGAAGAAAACTGTGGCCTCGGTAGCCGAGTGGTTTAGGCATTGGATCGTGGCTAGTATGTCATGAGTTCGATCCCAGTACCACTGAAGACCCGCCGTGTGGTGGAGCGATGCACATAAAATCTGTCGAGAGCTCAAACGTCCTCCCGTTGGTGTGGTAGTTAGGAGAGGGGGTGCCAGCTCGGGTGTCGTCCGCGTCACTTGACCATGGTTCAAAATTACGCGGACCGTCCCCAAAAGCCCTCGTGTAGCTGAACAGTGGGACGTTAATATTCATTCACTCACTCGGAAGAAAACTAGGCATCAAAATTACTTGCTGCAATTGGTATTGTCTTTATGGTGCTGCACTAAAAAGTGATACCAGCTTCTGGGGAATGTATTAGATCTGCAAAGGTAGAAATACCAATCCGCAGCCCCATTAGAGAGGGGAGAAAAAAATCCAGATTTTAAGTACAATAAATAATGTAACTTGATTTTCACTGGAATTATACACTTCATCTCTAATTGATTTCATTTTTCAATGTTAATGAAAACCTTTATTATAACTGCAATTTGCCATGTACTTTTTCCAGATATTATTCATCAGTAATTAAATATCTTTCTAAAAATTTCATTGTTGTAGGTGCTGATTATGGAAAATTAAAACCAGCTTCTGAATGCAAACCTATTGAGTATCCAAAACCTGATAATGAAGTTACATTTGATCTGCTTTCTTCAGTTTCACTTTCAGGAACAAATCACATTGACCAGCCTGCTCATTTGACGCTGAGAGATGATTCTGTTCCCACAGAAAGAAATCTGAAATTGTTTGATGGTCCAGAACAAAGATTTTGTCCTGCAGGTAAGATCTGGGTTGAAGTCCATTTATGTTTTAATATATTTTCCAGGTGTTTGTACTTCTAGTAAGTGAAAAATTTAATGAAAAATGCTTATATTTTATTAAGTAACAGTTGATAATTGAAACTTCATCCTTATGCTAACTTTGTTCATTTTTACTTATTGTGCCATCATTTTCATCTGTATTAACTGTGTGTTACTTCTGTGCCCTACAAATAAATATTTCATTTAGGAATATTAAGTTCCTCAAACAAAAAAAATTGGAATTCTTTCTGTAAGTTACATCCAGCCATTGTTTATTACTTTGTTTTAACTTTATCTATTGGTTCTTTCAAGGGAGGGGTGTGTAAGGTTGAGATAGTTGAGAGGATGTTGTATCAAAACTAAAAGCCACCAAGACAGCATGGGCTACTACATTGCCTATTGGTAGTATTTTGTTTGGTATTAATTAAATTTGAGAATATCTAAATAAAGCTTTTTCAGTATTCCTTAGCATTAACTTGAAGTAAAATTGAATGTTAGTGTGTTCTTAAAAATTTACAGGTGCACATTGTACCTTTCAGTTAAAGCTGAGAAACAAATGACATGTAATATATACTTACTAGCTGCATGGCTCGGTGTTGCACAAGCTTTTTTTTTAGTGTATAAATTTATGCCCATGTGGAAATTTCACCTTCCCGACTCAGTATCAACATTTCCTGGTGTGTGTGCAATTTCTATATCAATGCCATTAGAATTCCCTTTTTTTGAGATTTCTTCCACCTGTTTGCTCCATTGGATGTTTTCATTTCCCTTCAGTTTAGCAGGTGGGACCTTTTCCATGAGTCCAAAGGAAATTTCTTTTTTCCTTCTTGATGCCAGCGCTTCTGGGTGAGGGTGTATGCACAATATGAGTGTTTTCTATACTTATGTCATTAAAATTCTTTTCTAAAATGTCTTCAATTTCTATTCCTTGACAGACAGGTTTCTTTTCTCAGTTTAGCCTGGTGTTACAGGCTTTTTCATGTATAAAGCTCTTTTCCCATCTTTTTTCCCCAGGGATAAGATCTTTCTTTAAATTTCTATTTTCGATTTGTAATTTACAAAACTAATCTAGTCTTATCCACAAGAAAACAGACAATGTACCATTTTATTATTAATTAATGAAAAAATTACCATTAACTATTGAAATGGTTTGATTAAAAATATGTAATGATAAGGGAGAGAAACCCTAGGAATTTGTTTGCACTCATTGTATAAAGAGAGTGATTTAAAAGGAAAGTAATCCTATCTGATAAACATATCAGCCTTTTCTTATATTTTTAAAAAATTTCTGTGAATTTTTTTTTTAAGAATAAAGAAAACTATCAGTTGTGATGTGTCAGAAAGTTGTCTTTCTGCTCAAGCTCCGTAAGCCAAAAACCCATGAATTCTGTTGCAAGTTTACCACAATTAATTAATAATGGCATTTGACAATTTTTTTCGTGCCATTTTTGTGGCTCTTTGAAATGGAAAAGTGCTTTTTTTATGTGTAGAAAAAGCAGAAGAATAAAAATTTACAAAATTCTTTAAAGAAGTTGTACAATATTCCATCTCAGTTTAACTTGGTAGCATAGATAATGTACCCAATCTACTTGAAAAATAGTTTTATCTTTTTTTGAATTTTAAGCTGTAGAAATTGAGATTTTAATAATATATTTCAAGTTAATCATATGTTAAAAACATTTATTTTTAAGACAAAGTGAATTTATACAGTCAATAGAGCAAGGTCATAAAATTCCTGTTAGGTTGAAAACCGATTTTCAACGCCAACTTATGTCATTGTTATAACAATAGCAGTGTTACAACAATGCAGACAAATCGAAATTGGCATTGAAAACCGTTTTTTTTTACTTTTTTAATATTAATCTTTTTAATTAATTGCAATTTAAATGGTCAAAATGGATTCCTAGATCATTTTGTACATTCAGTGGTTCATGAAAAGATATCCACACATAGAAACGTTTGGTATCTACACCATTAAAATCTGAAGGTAAACATTCTATTCTGGCAAGAAAGGGGTTACACTACATACGGATGCAAAAAATGGTGATCAAAATATATGCAATATATCAACTCGTCTTTTTTTTTATTATATAATAGGTGTGTATGAATATGTGCAAGAAAATGAAGGAAACTATCGATTGCAAATTAATGCCCAAAACTGCATTCACTGCAAAACTTGTGACATAAAAGATCCTAGTCAAAATATTAATTGGGTAACACCAGAAGGTGGTGGAGGACCAGCCTATAATGGAATGTAAACTTCTTTAAAGGACAAAAAAAATATAACCTTAATTGAATTGACAGAATCAAAAATTTTCATGTCTAATTAAAATATTTTCTCATGATAATAAAATCTATGCATTTTCTTGTCATTTAATATGAAAACTTATACCTTTGTATAAAAGTATAATTATAAAAGAAATATTTATTTTATGTATATGTATTTTTATAAATAAAAATTTTATGTGAAATTTTTTGATGAAAAAAAAGTGTTTTTCAAAACATTTATTATAAAAATATTTTAATGCGCACACAACTATTATATTACATACATAAAACACATCACCATATATATATAACAGATTTAAGGAAAGGCACCATATTTTAAGGCAGAATAATACTAGTCCTTTTTTAAAAACATTGAGCTTTTTTTCCCTGCTACATTCATTATATTTACAAATTAAAATTCTGCAAGTATCATAGGTAATTATCAAAATACTAACTGAAGTATATACAATGATATGTGCAGTTTTTCAATTATCACGTTTACAAATTGATTGGAATGACTATATAACAATTTATAATTTAATTTGAATATTATTCATAAGTGCCTAAGTTTTTAAGCACATAATGAAGAAGATTGAACAATAATGCAGCATTTTAATACTTATTATTGAAATGTTAAAAAGTGATTAGAGAAGTCTTGATTTATAAAATAATGAGATTTTAGAGATATTTTGAATAAAAGTATAATATAAAAAAAGATATTTTATATACAAGTGCCTGAATATCATAGAAGGTAATATTTTTGGTTGAAAAATTAAACATTAACATAAAATCATCAGAGAACATGCTACAGAACAACTGTAATATATCCCATAATACAATTAGAAATCAAACTAAAAATAGCAAACATGATATTATAAATATTTTGAAAAACTGATTTGATACAAAAATAAAAAGTGCATATATAACCAGTCACCAAATAACAAAATATTTATACAGTTAGAAATAAGTAGTAACTAAACATATATATTCTTAAGCACCTGCTAAACTCTAAATTAAAAATATAAGTACTCATTGCATTTATAATATTGAAATATATAAAAGGGGGAAGAAAAAAAAACTTGTGACTAGAGAAAACATAGTTTTTATGCTAAGAAATATAAAGATTAAGAAATTAAAATAAAGGGATTTGGGAGAGAATTAAAACAAAAAATATCTAAAAACAAGCTTTGGTTTTTAAAAATAAATTATATAACAGTACTTTCTATACTAATAACTAATTAAATAAGTCAAATATTCATTCAATACAATGTAATACACAAGATTAAAATTCACAGCTGTATAAATGACTTTTTAATTCCTGTGTCACACACCTCACATATAATACTGCATTTGATATAATTTAATAAAACATTGAAAAATTTAAAAAGAATTTAATAAAAAATTACTAATTAGTTCAAAAATTTTGTGCAGGTGAGAAAGATTTATGATAAATACCCAAAAATTATGAATAGGTAGGACCAAGAAACATAAAGCAAGCTAAGTAATCTAAAGATTTGCAGTAAAGGCTTAGGATTTTTAGATTTTATCACTGGGAAATATTAGTAGTGAAATTTTTTCCATTCAAGGAACCATGCACATTCAAGACGAACAGAGTATAGTGAGAAAGTATTTAATATACATATCAGGATACTTTACTGATTAGTAAATTCCATTTCTGATAATAAAAAAATTATTTACGTGGTGAATATAGTTGAAGAACTAATAATACTTTTTACCACAACTTTTTAAAAGAAATTTTGTTTAGCATGTTTGTTTATCACAGGTATGAAGATAAAAATTTTAAAAGCGAATTCAAAATTGTTTAACAGTAGAGAATGAATTTTAATATATTTACAATAATAATTATTTTAATTAATGAGATTGTTTTTCTAAATCATGAAATGTTTTAAAACTACATTAATCAATGTATCTTATTTATAATTAATAGTGATTTGCACTTGAATCAGATTATTTATTAATACCTTAATCTATATTCAGTAGTAATATTTAAAATTGCATCAAAATTTTTGGCATCAAAAATAAATTTCAGATATATAATCTGCTCAGGTTATAATTAAAAAAGTTTATATATTCTGTATTAGTCCAAATACAACACAACATCGAATTTAATGTGACATCAAAATTTTTTATAAAGATATTTAAGGAAAAATATAATCTTAATTTAATGGGATCCATTCATTTTTCATAAAATAATTCAAAAAAAAATTTAATAGCTTTTTTACAAGTTACATTCATGGCAATAAAATTAAATAACAAATAAAAAATTAGGTAACAGAGAAGTATCAATGCATGGGTGTACTAATAAGCAGAATTGTTACATTCCCATTAACTAGATTTCAAATAAAACCCAAGTAAATTTTTAAAAGGAAATTATTAGTCAAAAAATAATATTGTCGTATTTGCGCTAATGGTATATAAATGTAAATTTTTAACTCCAACAAACTTCATTTATCTTATTTAAATAAATATATATATATATATATTTGTATAACATAAAAAATATGTTAAAAAATTAGCAGGAAAAGAAAAACATGTAATGATATTACATAATTAGTTAAAAGAAACACATGCAATGATGAATCATTAAAGTAAAGAACTTATAAAACAATCTCCGAGCATAGTTATTCAAAATTGTTGACATATTTCGAAACTTAGCTATCATAAACCTGGTAAAAAAAAAAATCTCAATGACAATAATTTGCAAAAAAATGAGTAAAACAGAAAATTTTTCCTTTCAGATCTGGGAACAAGTTAAAGTAAAATCAAAACCTTTTTCTTTTGTTTCTCAGTTTGTTATAAAACTAAGTCAGACTTTTAATTTTATCTTCATTTTTGTTGCTTTTAGTTCAAAGTAGCTTGCAACCCAAACTGATTATAAAATTAAGAAAAAAATAAATAAAATTCCAAGCATGATAAAATGGTACATTAAAAATAAAAGAATAACAACGTGCAAAAAATTAAGCAAAACTATGCAAATTAAATAAAATAGTAGGCCATTAATAATAAAAGACTCAAGCAGTCTAAATAAATTTTTTACAAAAAGAAAAAATAGTTATAAATAAGTATTCCTAAATGTGACAAAATTCCATACATATTATGTATAAAAAATATCTTAAGTAGTCACTGCAATAAATATTAAAAAACAGCATTATATATTTGTAACTGTATCATAACTTTGTTTAATGACCTTTTTTTATATTGCTGCAAAATTGCACTTTTAGAATAGATACCTTCATAAGTTTACAGAAATATATATTCTTAAAAGCACTGTTAGCATAAATTGTACATTGATTGCATCACTAAAACACACATATTTTTTTTGTTTCCAAATTTTAATAAAAATTGCAAAATTTATAACATTTGTTGCCTATTTCATTGATGATATATTATTTCATATATACACAATATACAAATTCAACAATTCCCATTAAAAGATATTTGTAAGATATTCATTTAATTGATATGTATCAATATTGTTATTTTTTTTTTTATGAAAAAAATAAAATCAATGTAAATTTTCTAAAAATTATACATAAAAACAATGAAAAGCAAAGATTTTAACAAAAATGAATACAATAAAAAAAAAAGGTAAAATTGGCACTAAATTCAATCATAATTTTGCAAAAAAAAAATTGTAAAAAAATTCTAAAGTGGAATGTACTGATTAACTGAGATAAATTTGAAATTACAACCTGCAGAGATTTTAAAAAATATATATTAATATCACCAGTTGTCTAATGCTGTACGATTGAAAGTTTGAAAACGCCATTTTTGAGTGATTATTTTGGTATCACAAGGGCTCATAAAAATCTCTTTTCGTTCAATATCACAGTCTAGGCAATGACCACTTATGGGGTGATAAAGCTGTAATTTTTCCTGCAAATAAAAGACAAACTTATATAGATTTCCATAAGAATTTTTTTAAACAGAATTTCTTAATACTATGAAATTACTTCCCTTTTCTTTAAAATTTAGTATTACAGTGAAAAATGTATAACACGAAAATGCTTTACATGAAATATCAATTAATACCATATAATACAGACTACTATGTATTTTCATGCATGTCTTCTCTTAACATGAAACAAAAACTGCTTAACACGCAAAGATTTCTCTTCTGAGAATGAACAAAACACGGAAAACACCTATAGGATTGGACTGTCCTACTGTATCAACATAAAAATTCGTTGCAGTAGATAATGACAGTCTCAATTATGGCAGACAAAGACATTCTGGAGTTGGTTCAAAGCTAAAAAAAATATCATTGATACATATTATGACATCAAAAACAAAATGAATAATCCACAGCTCCTGCTCCCACATTATCGGAAATGAGGAACATTCTGAAACGTGTGCGCAGTTATTTAAAAAACATATTCCAATGGTAAAATGAATAGCAAAATAGATTATATAGAAGAATTTGATGCTAAAGAAGACAATGCAAAGAAAAATATCAGATTATTTTCCTAAAACTCAAATATTTTTTATTTCAAAAAACTTTAAAATTTTGTATTAAGTTTCTTTAAGATCTTGTGAATGTTTTTATCATTGATTTTTATTAAATACATGCATATATACATATCTGTGTAAATAAAATAAACTCAAATAAACTTAATTTTGTTGATATGTTTTTTTAAATATCCTTTAATACGAAAAAATATTTCAGTCCCCTCAGTTTTGTATTAAAGGATTTTCACTGTATATTATTTAAATTTATAATTGTACAACAAATATAACTCTAATGCAAAGTGAAATGGATAGATTATAAAGCAATAATGAAATTTTAGTGATACAAAATTTGCTGGATGCTTTTGAAGCACTATAAATATATAACTATTTTTGTCTACTAATAGGATATATAAAACCGGAAAAATAATGATTTCAGAAGGTAATTGAAATATCATAAGCATTTTAATATACAGAATATAAAAATATATAAAGCTAAATATGACATAGTCAATATTTTAAAATTTTATAGCCTTCTAATACATAATCCTCCACGCACACTTTAATTTTATAAATATTTTATTGTTGCTGTCTTTTTTTATCTAATTAATGTTTAAATTAACTATTACTAAACCCTAATATTGACCTAAATACGATATTTAATTGGATACTTTTTAGACGACTTTATATTTTTAGGTAAAATATTAAATTGTGATGTAAAACTCATACAGTTGGCAATCCAAAAGGCTGAAAAACCATTACACTCTAAAATTAATAAATAATCTGTTCTATTCAATAGCAAGTACATTACCAATTCATTTATTGTTTAGTGATGATATATTTTGGTATTATCCAATTAGAACAAAAATAAGTTCGATAAAATTTTCTTACATATTCATATTTCCACTCTTGGTTTCCTTGCATCCCATGGCAACTCCAAAGAACAACAGGTGCATGATTATCTGATGTTGAAACATCAAAGCAAACAGTTCTCTTTTTTGGTCTTATATCTCTATGCCATGTCAGTTCAAATTGCTACATTTAAGAACATTAAAAAATTTATTATAAAACATTAAAAAAAAACACATTTTTATTTAAAAATAATTAAAACATATTTTATAAAAGTACAATGTAAATGTCTTAAGACTATTATCTCTAGATATTTAAAAATTAAATAATTGACAAATGTAAACTTTTTGAAGAAAAAAAACATTGTTCACACATGGGGTTTTTTTTTTAAATAAAAATATTGCCATTTTTAAAAATATAAAATGTATACATATACATATGTTCTGTAAAGGAATTGTACTCACCTGTTCACCTCCTTGAGCAGGGTAGTCTTTAGTACATTTTTCAAGACCAAATCTGTCATTTTGTTTACGGAACCTTGTGTCAATACACAGATTACTAGCCACATTTCGTATCTAAATTTCAAAACAAAATATTATACAAGTTAACAAATTTTAAAATGATTAACACAAAAATATCTATTTTCAATCTATCAACATATTGCCAGGCAAATTAAATTTTTGTAAGAATATAAATATATTAAGTAAGCATAATTGATGAAAATTAATATTTTTATTGAAAATATATAAATTTCAATTATTGATTAAATTAAGAAATTATGATTCAGATAGATCCGTAGATAAAATCTCAATAGCAAAATTCTTAAAATTTGTATAATACATATGCATTAAAGAAGCAATAAATAAATTATTTTTATAGTGGTTGAAATAATTATTCAGAAATTAATGAAGAAAAATGACTTTTCACTATATTTTGATATCAGAACAAGTACCATTTTTCTCAATGCCAGTCTCATTTCATTTTTCACGTTAGAAGGATTTAGCATTGAGTTTTGATTTATTTTCACCCCTAGAAAATATAATATCTTAATAGCTTAAACTAAAATTTCTCGACAGCCATGAGGCGCACATTTTTTTCCTTAAGCCACCAATGCAATTTCTAAAAATAACTACTATTTCCTTGCATGTGATTATTAAATCCCCAGGATTTTCCCCTAACTGAGAGTATATTTTGATCTGTATTTGTTGTGAAAGGAGACATAATAGCGATTCACTCTTATGTTTAAAATATATTACTTACTTTTTCTACTTTACTTTTCTCTTTTAATGGCTATCAACAAAATATTTTCATTACATAAAGTTGGTAAAATTGTTTCCAATCATTAAGAATTAAAAAAGGTTTTAAAGGAATCATTAAATTAAAATAATAGCAGAGAGTGAAAAAGACACCAGACTCAAGGCAAATGACAAGGATTTCCTTCCCTTAACCACATATAATAACATGAGAGAATATGAACACATTCTTCAGTCTCTTTTCTCAATCTGTACTTATTACAAAAGAAAGTCCAATGGCGACACTCTTACATTTAAAATATGTTTATAAATTCTTTTTTCTACTTGGCTTTTCCCTAGTTGAAAATATCTACAAAACATATTCATTACAATAATATAAACAATGAAATGAAAAGAAAACAGGAGAAAGAAAAAAAAATTTTAATATTATTAACTTACCTCTCCTGATGCAAAATTAGGAGGCTCTATTGGTGGATATTTTTTAGGTTGGTCGAATGCAATTTCCGTCATGAACCATTTAAAGGGTTTGCATTTAAGTCTTTCTCGCAAATTTTTTTGCTCAGAAATATCACCAGGATTTAAATCACGATAGTGAGATCGTCTCATGTACAAATATTCTTTGTATTCATCCATCCAAACTTCAGCCACACGTTTGTAGTTCTGAAATTTGATAATAAATAATGCACAGTTAATCTAAGACAAGAATGAAATTAAGAGCTACTTGATGTAATGTTCAATCTTTTAAGAAAAACTATGTTTTCATATCAATGATAAAGCTTTATGCAACTAATAATGACAATAAAGAAAAGTATATGTTATTACCCTATTAATTTTAAAAGAAATCCCTACATATATTATCAAAGAAGAATTTATGTACTCTATAAAATCTTTTTTTCTTTTACACCAGAGGAAAATTTCGCTATTTAAACAGTGTCATTACTCATGAATCAATATGTATATACTTGCATATGACTTAAAAGAATTTCTATCAATGGTACAACCTTAGTATTTACAAATTAACTGATATATTAGAAAAACTGTTTTGTAAACAAAAATAAAAACAATGCATAAACAAAAATGTCTTCTAGAGACACATAATCTTGCTTGCATTTTGTCAATTAATCTAATTACTAATGTCTATTTAGTTTTTCATAAATGAAATGAAAGCTTTATTTTCATTTTATCTTATTAAAAAATACATGTTCCATAAGATAAATGTGCAATACAATTCAATGCAAATATGTAATGCAAAAACGTAAATATTTCTGATGTGACCATTTTAATATAAAGCTAATAGTGTTTTAATATATATATATATATATGAAAATCAATATTTTTTCAAATGTTACTTTAAAACTAATAGAAAAAAAAAACCATAGGAAAGTATCTGGCATATTTTTGCAGTATTTTCTTAAAATAGATTATAACTCATAATTTTTTAAATTTTGGATTAAGCCCATTTCTCCCAAAAAGTAAAACATGATTTAAATTACAGCTGTTTTACAGGAAACATTTGATTCTAATGCCGCTACTTATCAATTTGATTTTAATGCTGCTAGACATTTTCTTTAAATATCAAATTTTAAATTACATTGCATATAACTGAATAACAAATGTACAAATATGAGATACAAACATATAAATAAAACTTCGAAAGTTAAAACAGTAGGAAAAGAAATAATTCTACAATTACCCTTCCCACAAAATCACCAATACCAGGATTAGGAAAAGGTGGGAATTTCCTGTAAATATGTCCAATTCTTGAGCAAGGTGCATCAACCATTTGCCCGCCACATTGCCAGATTTTAAAGGAAAGTTCATATTGTTCACCACCCCACACATCAAGGCCTTCATCATAGCCACCCAATTCCCAAAAATATGAACGATCGATAGCAAATAATCCACCAGCCATGACAGGACTTCTAATTTGTCAAAGGAAAAAGAAAATTTTTTATAAATATTTTTTTAATAAATGAAATTCATAAAAGGAAAACTTATCATTTTTAAAGTACTTGGCAATTAAAAAATTAATCTTGATGAAACACGAATAACCAGCAATTTTGATGTATAAAACAAAATAGAAAATTAGTTTGCTCTGTTTAAGATAAATTAATTTTTTCCACAAGCATTAAAAAATTCCCTTATTTTAATAATATAGCTATGAAAATTTACAAAAATATTGTTAAATAAAAGTAATACTTAAATAGCATAAAATACCAATGACTTAAAAGATCCTAATATATATATACATATTTTTGGAATGATGATAATGTCATTCTAACTTTCTGAAATAAAACGATAAAAAAAAAAAAAAATAAAAAAAAAATTCTTTTTACTTTTGAGCAAAAAACTTTCAATTAATTTTTTAAAAAATTATTAGCATATAATACAGCTGTTTATCAACCAAATGACTTTTTTTAGTTCCCTTCCTTGATAACTTTTTTTGAATATTACAATAAAAATCAACAAAAGATAAAATGTGAAAATTTTTATTAACATGCACATAACTCAATTTCTTATCCACATACTTGAATGGTTCAGCAGGATGCTCAAGATCTTCTGGTAGTAATGGCAGTCTCTTATAATACAATTCCCAATCGAAAGAACCTCTTGCTCCTTCATCTTGAGCTCGATAAGCAAAAGTTTCAAAATCTATAACATCTATAAATGGGCATACAACTGTTCTTCGATCTTTTGCGATTGGTTCTAGAAATACCACAAAAAGTTAAGAAAGTAGAATTTGCATCTACTTAAAATTTACAGATTTTGTCACATTAAATCTTGAATAAAGAGTTAATAGCCATAAAAATCATTTTAAAAACATAATATAATGAAAAATGTGAACTCTAATTTGCCTAATTATTCAAAATGGCATAAAAAAAAGTATCCGAAATACAGTATAAAAATAATTTAGCCATAAAAAATGAACACCAAAAATTTGTAACACTTCTAATGATGGCTGGATAAAAGCAGTGTTACAATCAGTGAATCAAATAGAACTAAAGCATAAAGCTATTGGATTATGGAATTAACAATTAAATTTTAAGAAGAACTTTCTCCACACAAAATTTACGTGTTTGCAGAATTTCTAAATAACTAATGTTTTTCAATACCATTAGTTCAAGAAATTAGGGGAAAACTGATAGGAAGCTATTAGTTAGCAATGTTTTAGCAATTTTAGTTCAATGTTTTGGGTATTTAATAAAGCCTAATTTTTATTTTACCATCCTATTTTATAAAAAATTAAAAACATTCTAAAATTAATATTGTTAATGATACACAAATCCTCAAACACAAATTCCTATTTTTATTTTTAAACATTGTGCATAAGAAAATTAACAATCATTAAAAATTCATATAGAGCCCCAAAACATAGCCCATTTAGAAATATTATTTCAGTTTTTAATATTTCCAGTGCTATTAGGGAGAAATTTTATGAAATTTAGGGTTTACAAGATAAGGAATCTCAAAACATCATCAACAACAAAACATACATTACAATTATGATTTTTTCTAAACTGTATCTAAAAATATATAGTTTTCATTCCACTTTTCTTTTTGTACATGTTTTGAAATTTGAAATATATACAATTGGTGCTTTATTGGTGCAAATATCTTTTTAAAGGGATGAACAGGAAATTTTCTATACAATGCTTGGGATACTATTTAACATTCAGGGACACATTATTTGACTGCCACACTGAATTTCAGCAGAATTTTACAGAATTTGAGATTTATATTAACTTTATGATGAGAGATGAGCAAAAAGACATGAGAATTCTTCTTGCAAAGTTAATCAACTATGTTAATTAATTCATAAATATAATTTAATTTCCAACTGCTGCTAACATTGATATGATTTTTATTTAGCTGTAATGATGATTGCGAAAGTTTTTAAAGGTATATTTTTAAATAAAAGTTCATAAAAAGTCATCGTACTTTAAAAATTACAATGCTCTTGCATAGCTTTTTTGACAAAGGGAAAAAAATGTATTTTGAATAAAACAGCCATATTTTACTCCTTTTAGATTTTTTTTAATTCAAAAATTTATTTATTCTTTAAGAAAAAGAAAAGATACTTAAAAATATTATAACACAAAATCATGCATTTTACACATTAAAGACAAAATAAAATATAATATTCAATATAGGTAAAAATATTACCCAATAAGGGAGGCAACCAGTTGACATTTGCTTCTGTGTGAGAATCAAGAAAAATGAGGACATCTCCAACTGCTGCTTTAGCACCAATGAGTCTGGCTCGGATTAAACCTTCTCGCTTTGTAGCCCTTAAAACTTTGACTTTAGGCAAGTACTTTTTAATATAGTTTTCTAATTCTTGTTTCAACTCAACTAAAAAAAGGGGGGGGGAATATAAGTTAAATGTAAAAAATATATATATTCCCCCTTAAAACAGTATTCTCTTTTTTTTTTCTGTAAAAAAAAAATAGATTTATAGTGTTAAATGAATTTCTATGCTTCCAAAGAAGAAACTTTTCTGAAAAGGAATATCTTTAAAGTCATTAAATATTTTGAGCGAGAAAATTTTTTCTTGCATCAAAATATTCATTTTATTTTACAATACATTATATAAATTACTCACTTGGTAGAAAACAGCAATTAATAAAATTTAAAAACTAGTCAGTTTTTTTTAAATTGGCAAATAATAATAGATAGAAGTTAAAGTCTTTTGATAAATTATATTACATTTTTAGTTATAATAAATTAGTTGTACAAAAAATTCAGTAGCATTAGAATCTAATGAATTTTACAAAAACTGATAATTATAAATACACAATCCTAATTTATTATTTTTCCCTTATTGACACTGAACTAAAATTGTACAGGAAAAAAATCGTTAGATATTTACTTCAGTAAAATATAAAGCCCACACACACTTCCAATATTATGTTCCATTGAAAACTAAGTAAAACTGTGTTATGTAATAAAGTATAAAAAATGCATGTGTAAGTCTTAAACCCCTTAACTTGTTTGCCTGTACACCATACGGGCGACCGAAATTTGATTTCAGCTTTTTTGCCCATATGCTGTATAGGCCCTGATATTTTCTTCTTTCTATCTTTGATTTGCACATATTTTTAATTCTTTATAATGAGATTATTATTGTCAGTATATTTAAGAGATGCAGTTTGTCCATGGTACTAAAATGCTTCTCATCTAGCACTTTTTTTGTGGTGAAGGTGGGAATTTTTCTTTGAAGTCAGGAATTTAGATTCTTGAAAACTAAATGAAGAACAGAAATTGGCCAAGACAATGTGAAGTTAGTTGCTAGAGAAGAAATGAAAATGAAAAGATGATCCAAAAAAGCCAATGTTATCACTGTCCCCATTGCAGTCTTTAGCATTACACCATGCTTCAAATTGTGTGTGTTTAAAAAAAAAAAGGCAAGAATGAGAAAAAATTTTGTAAGTGCGAGAAAAATTCTTTTTAAAATAAATTAAACAGTCTTCATAGTATGCAGAGTGTACCTATAAAAGCAAACACTAAGGGTTTTTTGTGTTCTACAATTATAAAATAGCAAAAAAACTTTAAAATTGAAAATTAAAATAAAGTTTTTCCATTTTTTAATTTTATTAAGTATTATGTTTAGTTTTATGCAATTAAAAATGTGCCTTTTTTCATAAGCATTTTTTGGGGGGAAATTGACCGATTAAGGGGTTAATCTTGATTTTACATATTCTTGATTATACATATTTTTTTATACAGTATAAAAATGACTTCATAACTTTCACTGTCCTAACAGCAACAGGACAAAACTCATCCCCCTTTTAACAATTAAAAGAGATATAAAATACAATTTCGGAGTAGTTAATTTCTAAACTTATTCTAATAAATAACTTTCATCGGGTTTTGCAATAAGAAAATCCTTTTGTAAAAGTTACATGTGAGGATTAATTAATTCCATTAGTATCATAATTTAATTCTTGTTGATCCAACAACAGTAATATTAATTTTTCTAACTAAAATAATTATGAGAAATTTATTAAAAATGTTGATATTTTTGATGATTTAAAAATTTTTGTAAAGAAAAACATGCAAACGGCTATACACATACTTCACACAATATTTTTAGAGAATAAATGTGGTGTGAATTTGGATTAATGATTAAAAGAGATTCAAATATTCTTTATTTCATTTTGACACAAAGATTCTTTAAAAGATTGATGATAAAATTTTTAATAATTTTATTAGAAATTTCTGGTTTGAAAACATGAATGAGTTAAAAAATTTAGCAGTATAAGGAAGATTGAAGAAATTTATTTTTTACATTTATTATTGCATTTTAAAACAGATTTACAAACATTAAAAAAACATCCAATCTCAAAATTTTTATTTTGAACTAATATGAGTCCTACTGCTAAAAATGTTAAAATCATTAGCTATAATTTTTCAGTTTAAATTCCTAGAAATGATTATAACACTAAATATATTTTCTTCATAATGATCCTTTTACTACAGAAAGAAACCCATCTGTCCTAATTCTTCCTCAAAAAACATTCTTTGAAATTTTTTAACACTAAACACAGAAAACACATAAGAAAATTAAAAATAAAATTTAAAGAAAAAAAAAACTGAGAAACAATGATGATTATTTGTCAATTATATTGTAGTGTCTAAAGCCACCCAATCCAGCAATGTCAGATTGGGCCAACGAAAATCATTGTGGCAAGAACATAATTATCAATTATAGTACAAATGAGTTAGGGACTGCTTTTTTGCAATGTTGCTCACACAAACATTGGCAATATTTTAAACGATATCATACATTCACAACAAACACAATGTTTTCCATTAATTTGGTTTTGAACCAACAAACTACTGGTCTGCAGCTATGCAGTGCATGCCTTAAATGACCAAGACAAAAGGAATCCCTATTTGGGCCAGTCATTAAGGGCCTTTATTCCTGTTCTTTGCGACTTGCAGAAGAAGATGCTACTCCATACCCCCTTCCTAAAGAAGAAAGTTGTTTAATTACTGGAATTGTTATATTTTTCCAATAGGTTTGAGTGTCGTTGGAATGTTTTTCCATTGATGTTGCGAGGAAACTGTTGAGATGGTGGTTTAGATGATGCGTGTGCTGTTGCTATTTTGAATCACTAGTCACGATTTATTGAGAATATCTAATGTTAGACTCTCTAAGGAATTAATGCATTATCAATCAGTATTGTTAGGCTGTTTTGCCATTTAGTGTTCCATTTCTGGGTCATCACTTTGGCAACAGGCTGCTGACTTTGTCAGGGGTGTTTATCTGAACCACCGACTTACCGGTTTGCAGCTATGCTGTTCATGTCTTAGACGACTGAGATGAAAGGAAACCCTATTAGGGAAAAAGTCATTAAGGACTTTTATTCCTCCCCTTTGTTGTTTGCAACTTGCAGAAGGAGGTGCCACTGCAGTTTGAGTGTCCTTATAACAGAAGTACCTGCTGATAATTTGAAGAAAATAATCAGCGGAGATTTAGATTTTTATCACTAGAAAGAAAACAGCAAAAGAACTAACTAATAGGAAGGGGAAACTAGACTGAATCTTTGATTAAAATATGCTAAGGCAGCTATAGACAAAGGCTGCTAGTTACGAATATTTCAGTCAAAATCAGTCGAACCAAACACACATATATGATTGGTGATATGGGAAACAAAATAGCATGAACCAAATTTTATACATGTAAATAATTCAGTCCATTGTAGGTACTCATAAGTTATATACCCTAAAGCCAAGCATAGCAACATGTAGAAAATATGGCAAATTCTGTTTCATTATTGAGTTAATATCCTCAGTTACAGGATAATATCCTCATTATTGAGTCTTACAGGATAATATCCTCAGTACATGTTAGTATGACAACTCAGAAAAGTAGCCCCCAAACCATGGTCCTTATGACAGATAAATTCCCTGTTTTATATAACAAACTTATTTCTTACCTTTTGTGCTAAAATCATCCACCAATATAACTTCTTTGATGAATTCTGGCGGTGCTCTATTAATTACACTGGTAGCAGTTCGGAGAAGAGTAGAAAGATGCTCATTGTGAAATGGAACGACAATACTAGCAGTTGGCAGCTTTTTTAAATAAATTTTCTTTGTACAACTAATGAAAAAAAAATACAAAAAGCAGAGAAATTAAAATAAAAGCATTTGAAAACATTTCAAAATGAATGAAAACCTTTACATCAAACTACAACCAAAAATTTTAATTAAAAAATTGTGATTATAAATAAGATGGAATATAAAATACTGGTTAAAATGGTCAATAGCAATTGTAATATTTATGTTACATCAAAGAAACTTGTTTTATTTTGTATCTAATAACATGAACATTTTAAAATTGTTATATATCTGGTTCCTTTAAAAGGCAAATAAAAATATTTCCATTATAACTTTTGCACAAAAGAAAAAATAAATAAGAAAAAGTAAGCAATCATTTCAGATATTCAAATCATATTTCACAATCAGAGAAATCCCTAAAAAAATTAAATTTTACACATAAGCTCATTTTAACAGTCTCTCAAACAATGATGAAAAATACATATCTTAAGAAAACATCCGGTACTTTTCCATTTTAACGACACAGGTGTGAGTGAATATTAATGTCGCACTGTTCAGCTATACACTAGGGCTTTTGGCAATGGATCTCGTAATTTTGAACCATGCTCAAGTGACGAGGACGACACCCGAGCTGGTACCCCCCTCTTCTACCACACCGTGCCAAAGGGGGGATGTTTGAGCTCTCAAAATATTTAACGTGCATCGCTCCCCTACACGGTGGGTCTTTAGTGGTACTGGGCTTGAACTCATGAGATGTCAGCCATGATCCGATACTTTGACCACTAGGCTACTGCGGCCATCGATGCAGGTGATAAAGTCGCAAAAAATTATTCAACTGAGGCTAAATGGAATATTCCTGCTTATATAACATTTTACTATCACATTTTCAAAACAAGGCATGGTCTTTTCGTATCAGTGATGTCTCTTTCGTAATACATTAAAAATTGATGAAAAACTAATGAGAAGTAATGTTTTTTTATATTTTTCATGTGTATATATTGTGTGTTTTTACCTATAACGCCAACTTGGCGAGATTTGTGCCAGTGAAACCAAAAAGTATGAAACATTTATTTATTCATAAAATTGTGCTTAAACATACTTAAAATGATAAAAAATTAGCTATTTTTCTGAATTAAATGAAGCAAGAAGAGTTTATACAATTATTACAAAAAACAACTTGTGATTTCTGAATGTAAAATAAAATATCTAACAAATGAACAATATTAGAAAAAAATGACAGGGGAAAATCTTACTCTTTATGTCTTATATCAGCAATAGAACGATTAATAGCAATGTAGTCACTAGCTAATCCATTGAAACCATTCACTTTGTACAGTTCATCTTTACGTTTTTCAGTACCTGGTGGTAAGTAAAATGCTGCTCCCTGTTCACCAGGACCTTTTCTAATTTTTTCAATTGCTATTTGAGTATAGTTATGCCAATCTATTTTTTCATTACTCTAAAATAAAAACACATTCATTAAATATGAAATTAATGATCTAATAATATATGAAATATTAGTTTTAAAATTATCTTTTATTTTGTAACACATTTTTTTTGTTAGAATTAAATATTAAGAGATCGTTAGTTAGTATATGCAAAAATAAGATTGAAATACTGAATTATACTTCCCATTTATAAGCTAAACTAAAATTATAATAAGAGATTATGTTACAATATGCATCATTACATATAAAAAAAATTATTAGGGATAAAATTTTGGTTTTTTTTTCCTAATGATTTTCTTAGTGATTTAGAATAATCTTCAACACTTGAATATTGAACATCCAACTTGCCTAATTTATGTATATTATTTAATGCATGACTTTTGAAAGAGACTAACATAATCATGGTATTGTAACACAATACATGCAATCCATTATAACCAACAAAATAATTTTTAGTTATATTGTGCAATTTGTATTCAAATCTTAAAAATATATTTATGAAATTACACATGTTTATGAATAGTAAAATAACAGTTAACCAAGAAATTAAATGTTTTGTAACTATATAAAAAGAAAAATATGTAAAATGAAATTTATATTTCACTTGAAAATTAAAATTTTTCTCAATTTTTTTCATATTTTGAAAAACATGTCTCAGTATCAAAATAAGAAATACTTTACATTACTTCATATACAGTATGTTATTTTTCATAATGATAGAAAAAAGTTTTCTCATTAACTTGGAAAATGTGAAAAAATTATCAAGGTTTATTTTAGTTTTTTACAAAAATTATGTCTTTTTTTTTTCTAATATTTAGAAATATTTAATTCGATGTATGAAGAAAAATTGATCGTACCGTAGATATTTTATTTTTGTTTGGAGCTTTAGGAAGTCCAGAATACTTTGCTTGGCTTTTAATGTTATTGACATCAATGTCATTAACAGATATGAAAGATTTTAATAGCACAACTGCACCAATTAATAGTAGAGAGGCAAAAAATAAGTACTTCAAGAACTTGCGCGCATTTCTCTTCAACATGTTTTATCCCCGTCAATTTCAATTCCGGAAACACGCAAGTCAATTTTCTTTTCTATACAAGAAAATGAAAGTAAAAGTATTCGATATAATTCATCAATTATTATATATATATAGGATCAATATGATGATTTTCGACTTTAAAAAATACATTTGTTACCTTACTGAAACCATCCAGCTTGAAAATTGAAGAATGGCAATGGATTGGCTTGGAAAAATAAATAGTTTTTTTTAAGTGACATCTTTTACAGTCTAGAATTCAAAACTAAATGTACGTTAACTGGAACCATTTTAATGTCAGTTTCGCGCAAAATATAAATATTTGCAGTTTACCGCTAAAGGTAGAGTTAGCTCATTTCTAATTGGTGCGTGTGTGTTCATAGGATTATTTACAATGGTCTGGTTTGGCGCTTTAGCGCCTTTTAGTGTCTCATTCATTGAAAATGCTACTCAAATAAATATTCTACATTTTTTAACCCTTTAGAAATACCTGAATAATTTTTTGACTTTAATTCCGTAAATTAAATATCTGCTGCTTTAGTTAAAAGGGGATTTAAATTGTAAGTAAGTATTAAATAATACAAGTTTTTAAAACGAATGAACTTCTTCCTTAGTTTTATGTAAATATTAAAAATATGTACACAGTGACGTCTTAAGGCACGGACCAACTGGGCCCAGGCTCAAGGCCTCAGCCATAATGGGGCTCGACTCGTTCTCGACTCAGCCTTTATAAGATCATGATTCAAATAATTTTAAGGGTCAAATGTTATTCCCGATTGTATTCTCCGAAAAACTGGGATTTTCGGACTGTTTGTCAACTGGCTATGTGTGATGATCATCGGCCATCATCAGTACTCATTCAGTCAAAAGGTGGCAGACCAACGAGCCGGTTTGTGTAATTGTAAGTCATGCACATTTATTTGTTTCTTGTTGTTTGTGCGAGTATTTAACAACGTGTGTTATGTGCTGTCTACTTTTTAGGGTCATAGGTGGGGCCTCATTTTGGGTAGGGGTCCAGGGCCTCAAGAGGTCTTAAAAGGTCTCTTTATGTACGAATCAAGATAATTTTTCTTCATAGTTAAGCGATTTTGGGGGTTTAAATTATAAAATCAAAATTTATTTTAATTCCTCGAATACTATATTTTCTTTTTTGATTTAACTATGCATTGCTTTAGATTTTGTCATAAAATTTGGCCGTGGTAGCCTAGTGGTCAAGGTCATGGACTCGTGGCCTGCGTGTTCTGAGTTCGAGCTTAGTGCCGCTGAAGACCCGCTGCATGTAAAATCTGTCGAGGCTCAAATGTCATCTCGTGGTGTATTGTGGAAGTTAGGAGACGGGGGGGGGGTTGCCAGCTCAGGTGTCGTTCTCGTCATTTGACCATGATTCGGAATTTTAGATCCGTCTCCAAAAACCCCACTAAAAACAGATGGAATGTTGTAATTTTTGTCATTTATGAAAGGGAACTGTTTTCGTTCTTTTTTTGATTTCTACTTCGTAAACAACAACATTGAGCCGAAACCGAATGACTTTCAATCCTACTTTCGGTGTAATGTTAATTTATGAGAAAACATAGAAATTCTACTGAGTTTTTCAAAATTCTAACACAAGTTTTTGGAAAGTTTTGAACAAGTTTTGAACTAGTATATGGATATAAGATGATATGTAGACTTCATATTTAGGATTGTAAATTATGTATTTCAGTATCTTTTCTAAAATACCTTGTTAATTTTTTTATGTGTAACATCTTTACTCTCGGTTGCTGGATATTTGTTGGAGTGATTTCATGAAAAGGGACGGAAATGCGTAACAGGAAGTTGGCAGAAGCGCGCGCTGTTTGATTTGACCAATTCAGTGCCTGAGGGTGTCTCTTCGCTAGCCTCGTCTCGGGGTCCAACTCTAGTAGAAATTAAGACGCCCGCCTACCGTTCATACCAGCAAGTCTTATTAAACTTCATCCAGAATAAACTTGTGATTCTTACACTCAAATGTCAAAGTCTCAGGGATCGTTGTGTGTGAAATCTGAGGATATATTTATATATGTGTAAACTATATATTAACAATTATATTTCTTGTTAAGCATCTGACAAAGCTCATCATTCTTAAAAAAATAGGAGTTAGTAATATGGAATTATTTGAATAAATATTTAAGTGCTTATCATTTTCATGCTTTGAGATTAATTCCTGTGGCTGTCAATATAATATTTTTAATTGTGATTAAAAAAGATTTCTCGATTAAAAAAACAAACAAATGAAGTTAACAGGTATTTTTGATTTTCTCTAATATTTCTAATTTTTAAGCATGCCCTTGATGGTGTCTCTTCGCTACCCTCGTCTGGGGGTTCAACTGTTGTAGCAATTAAGACGCCCGCCTACCGCACATACTAGCAAGTCATTTTGGTGGTCGCATACATTTCTCTGAATCAAACAGTTCGAATGTGGTTCTGCTCTTTTAAAAAAAACTATCACTCGCTTCCCATGATTTTGAATGGTGATTTTAACGTTAACTTCAGTTTGCCAGAAGCTGAGCCACTCATAGCTTTTCTGAAAGCTGAAATCAAGCTCGAAATGAACACTAATCGAAATGTTTCGACAACTAACAGTGGAACTGTTATTGATGCCGTTTTTCAACGATTTTTAAATACTTTGAAATCACAAGTATATGTGTTATACTTTAGTTTTCATAAATCTATTGTCCCCGCTCTTCCCCAAATTGAACAATAATAGATATTTTTGATAAAAAACTGCATTACTCCTTTTGTCAACTAAATAAAATTTTCATTAAAGATATAATTATTCGATAGAAAATTATTTCCATTAATTAGTCCATTAATTTCTTTCAGGATTAAAGTCACTATTGCGTATTTACCATGATAGCAAGTCAGATGTTACACATCATATGCGACTACTGTAAGACTCGTTTCTTTTTAGCTCAAAGCAATGGTGATTTTGCAATAACCGGAAAAAGAAAAGGGAACGGATGACTGCAGCGCTCCCATAGTAAACTTTACGGTAGAACTTGTCCATACAATTACTGAATCTAGAAAATATACTACACGCTTTTCAACATAAAGTAATGATCTTCTCTCTCAAATGCTTAGGACACCTCTTACACATGTAGTTAAAAAAACTTCTAAAACATTCAATAAAAATTTTAAATATAGATTAACATTAAACCGATAGAAGGAAATGTAACCCCACTTAATTCGTTTTTTTGTCATAATTTACCAAGTGAGTGAATATTAACATCGCACTATTCAGTGGCAAGAGGGCTTTTGGTGACGGACTACTTTATATTGAACCATGGTCAAGTGACGAGGACGACACCTGAGCTGGCAACTTCCTCTCCTAACTTCCACACCTCACCAACGGGAGGACGTTTGAGCATTGCAGATTTAACGTGCATCGCTCTCCTACATGGTGGGTCTTCAGCGGTACTAGTCTCGAACTCATGACATGCCGGCCTCGAGTCCGTCACCTTGACCACTAGGCTACCACGACCACATACTAGTCTATTTACCATTCCCAAGACACTGTTAACTTTAAATGTAGCATAGCCGTTTTTCAAAAGAAATATTTTTAAGTTCATACAGACTTGAATTCTCATTATAACTCTTAAATCGATGAATTCTTTACTTGGTTATATAATATTTTAAATTAATTTAGTAACTTTTATGTATAGTTTCGGAATTGTTTAGCATTGTAACCCTGTAGAGTTCTACTCCTCGTTCCTTTCTTCTCTCCTCAGGGAGAGCAATCACCATATTTAATGACGTATTTATTTGATGAGAAATGTGTTATTTTTCAATTTAAAAAAGTTCATAATGTCATCAATAGTTGCTGATGTTCTGCAAGGGACTGGTACGTGTTTAAATTATTCTCTTAAAAGTTTAAGAAATTTTACAGAAAATCGTTTCTTCCTCATTCCCTATACTTCTGAATTGAGATTAATTTTAAAAATTATTTTTCTGTAATGTACGATGTAAATACGATAATATGCCATAAGTTTATGATTAAATTCTTTGAAATATGTTCATAAGAATTAATCATAAATGCAATTCTAATATGTGCCTTAATTTACGTATCGAATTTATTTATTTGTTGCGTTAGTAACATTAGTTACACATCTGTTACCCATATTTGTCAAGAGGTTGGTGGTCTTGTCTTATGGATGTTTTAGCCTTCTATTTTTTTCACACCATTGTCTACAAAGAAAAAAGGGTACAAAATTACTCCAGTAACTTGTTTCCCCCTCCTTTATGCAAATTATGTTCAGTATGACTATAATAATACTTCAAGCCGCTATGAATAGAAATATGCTGTAAAATATGATCAGAATCATCCTGTATTTTGTGAAGGAAAAAAAAAAAGTTGTGTTCGCATTCAAATTTTATTAGTGAAGCATACCTTTTTGTCTGCCCAAATTATAGCTATGTTTCATTTGATTTTAGATCATGAAAAGTTATGGCATTTATAAGTTAGTTGAACACAGTTGATAATTTTTCAAATGTTTTAATTTTTCAAATGTTATTAGTTAAAAAAGAAGTATTGCAGATTGCAACCATTTTATACACTCTACATGAGTTTTAGTAGAAATTTCATAAAATTTGTTAGAATTAAGTGTATTTGTGTAGGAATGTCACAGGAGCAAAATTGGTGCCACACAAATCTTGCTATTATATCAAAACAAAAAGATTCTAATGTGTTTTATATGAAAAAAAATTGGTAAGATTTTGGTGAAAAATGGCATGATTCGGGTGGCATCAATTTGTTTGCAGTGACCCTAAAAGGTAAGTACTGAATTAGCTGCAAGTAGCCTATAATGGTATTTTCCTTTTTTGGGGGAGGCTTTGTTGATTGTTAATTTTTTTTTTTTGCCAAATTAAACACCAAACACAAAATAAGGTAATAATCTCAGTTCCAGAATCAGTTCTTAAATTATTATTTTGTTGAGGAAGCATGGAATTTTTAATTGCTTCCAACATTGAAGATAAAAAAAAAATTGTTTCAATTTTATGCCTTCTCCCAAAAAGGTACCCCAACATTTTGTATGTCATTGCTAAAACTATCTCATTTGTAAGGTTTGACCTAGCTTGATACAAAGTAATATTTAAAAGTAAAAATTTACTGGAGTTAGTTTCTTATATTTAATATGGCAGTTCTAAAAATAAATTTACATGTTCATGATTAAAAGAAAGGTACTTACGATTTACTTTAATGTTCATTTTTATCCAATGCCATGATTAACACCTAATAATAAAGAAATGGGTTCTTAAATGTATTATCTCAACAATTTGTAATGATCAAGATAACTTGCCAAGTTGATTACCACAATTTTGCTTGTGTCATATGTGCTGAATTGTCAATCATGTGCTTCATTTCATATAATGTCACCAATTGGTTGCAATAATACATAAGTTTGAAAAAATGTTCCTGAACATGCTTCAACACAATAATCTTGTTTATATGCTTAGTTTTCTCCTCATACTTTTTGTAAAAAGCAATTAAAATTTTGGATTTAACCTTCCAAGGAAGCGTATGCAGTGGAGTATTTTCAAAATAAAGGGATCATTCCATTAAAGAAATAGTGTATTTATTTATTTCTGATCAGTTATAAAGACCATGTGTTGGTGACTGTCTTTCTGAACTGTCACTTGACTATCCAATAAGATATTCACTACAAATTCAATGATGGAACAAAATTGGGCATGTGTTGCCATGTCTTGCTTCTTGGCCCCTGAATGTGATAAATACTAAAGTTTAATTACTTTTTTATTAAAATTAAAGTAATGAAATGTGTAATTTAAAAATTTTGGTACAAATTTTTCATGATATTTATCAATTGGTTGATGAGCCAGTATTAAAAAAAAAAAAAAAGGAAAGAATTTTTTTCAAAAATGAGAAGTGGTTAAATAATGCTTGAGTTTATGTGTGGAGAGAAATTTGCTTTATATCTCAGTAGAAAAGAATTTTAATTTTGAATTAATGAAATATATTCAAGATTATTCTATATATATTTTAACTTTCAAATTGTTTATGTAGATACATTAATTCATGGTTCCTATCAGTTATAGCAAAAGACAAACTTTCAAGGGAAAAGAGCGAAGTTGTCAAACAAGATAACAAAGATATCAGAGAATAGTTTGTATGCATCTATGTTGACTTACAAAATGTTCATGTCAGTGAAAAAATAATTTGGGGGTCTATACGATAGTGGCTCTCATTAAACCAGGTCATGACTTAAATATTAAAAGAAAATATAGTCAAATGGAAACCAGATTTTACCTATTTAATAGACTGTTTTATACTAAATTTAATAATTTGCAGTTACTAGGTGACAGTATAAATTTTATTAAAGCAAGGACCACATCATTTCAACATTTTTTGCCAGAATTAAGCTACAGGGTATAATATTGGACAAGGCAAATTTTCCCGGTTTCTCAATTGACCACAGACTATCTACCAGGAGAATGTTTCAACCTGCGTTCAACATTTAACTGCCCTTTATTCAGATTTTGAAACTAGGTTTGAGAATGCATTTGAGGGACTATGGTTATTGCTACAGATGCAATGAATTAGTTTGTTCACATTGAAAAAAAAATGTTATATTACAAGAGAGACTGATTGAAATAAGAGCAAAACAGAGCTCTTAAAGTAAAGTTCAGAAACTGATGCTTGTAACTTTGGCTTTGAAAAAATATGCCTGTTATTTATCCTGAGTTATGGAGTGCTTTGAGTAAGTTTTTAATTGCTTTTCCTTGTGAGAAAGAGGTTCAGCATAGTTACCGATCTCCAAAATAAATTTAAAAAAAAGAAAGAAAGAAAAAGACTGTACACTACTGAAACCTAAGAGATTTAGGATTAAATCTGACAAGATGTTGATACTTTGTTATTGAAGCACCAGATTCATCTCTCTCACTATAAACATTTGCTTGTTAATCAATTATTTTATATATTAGTTAAATTTTAATTTAATTAGCATATGTTTGTTATGTTTTAAACACTATACTTCACTACAGTTAGAAATTTAAATCTTTTAAAGTAGTAGCTGTCAAAAAGACATTTAAATTGATAAATTTGCAAAAGCTCAATATTAGGTAAGCTTGGGTCTACCCAAAACTGAAAAACATGGCAGGGATTCTATGAGACAAAATGTTTGGGAACATCTGGTCTAGACTGTCCTACTCATATTAGTATATTTTGTATTGTGTTGGACGATAATATCTGTAATATTGATTTTTGCTCGTAAAACATTAAAGCATTTCACAGGCATTGATTTAATTCTCGTACCATATTTGAGTTGAATCATGTACTAAGATTTCTTATTATGAGTTTCCTACATTTTTTGAATCTATGATATATATATATATATTCACACACATTTTATAAATGCACTTTTATACAGAGTTTTCCTGCATCCAAAATTCCTTATATATCTATTCAGCAAATGTTCCATTAAAATTTTGAGTAAATTGTCATTCCAAGTTATATACAAGTAAAATTAGACTTCCCATATTATGTGGCTCCAGAGCCGTGGTCTGCGAACCATGAGTTCTAGGGACCATGGACATGTGGCTTTTCCGAGTTGTCCAAATATTGACAATATTATTTGGTTAAATGCACTTGATAACACAATGATTGAAATGAATTTGGCATGTTTTCCACATGTTGCCATGTTTGGCTTTAATGGCCTCTACAATTGATTATTGCTACATTCATTATTGAAAATAATAAATATATATCTAAAATCAGAAAATAACTAGTGACAATTGCTTATTAACCTCATGTCATTGGTGACCAAGTATTTTTTATTTGTGCTGGAAAATATTCAGAAAAATTTTGCTGTGACTCATAAAATATTTGGTGTTTAAACTATGGCATTTTATTTATCTTTAGTGATAGATCACTCATATAGACAGTGCCTGATTACTCATTAGGTGGAGTAGGCAATTGCCTTTGGGCCTCGCACTTTTTAGGGGCCCACAAGGGTGTGTTCTGTTTTCTGTTAGTACTCCAAAAACAGGCTACTGGGCCCTGACAATTCGATTGCCTAGGGGCCTCCATGTCTTTTAATCCAACCCTGGATATGGAGTTAAAATGTATCAAAATATTACCTTTTTCGCATCTATTTTTATGTACTTCATATTACTTAATTTGTTCTTTTTTATGTGGAATTACAGGAGTAAAAATGCTTCATTGGAATTAATTTATTCTAATTTATGTATTTTGTGAATTTTGTTTTAAAATTGTTAGGTTTTTATTTTTATTTCTGAAAATGTTAAAAGTTTTATTTTTTAGTTGCATAATGCACGAAATACTTCATAAACAATCAACGGTACCCAAGTATTATACTGTTGACCAGTGTCAGATTAAACGACATGGAGGCCCTTAGGCAGACTAAATCTCGGGATTCTATAGCCTGTGTTTTTAGTGCTTTAACAGAAAACAGAACATGATCTTGTGGGGCCCCTAAACAGCGCAGGGCCCATAGGCAATTGCTTACTCTGCGTAATGAATAATCCGGCACTGCTGTTGATTAATCTTATTATACATAAGTATCAATATTTGCATGTAGTAGGTTACTTTTGCAGTGATTCTTAAACCATTCAACCTTGAACGTGCCTTGGAAAATTTAACACTTTTGCCTTAGTTTTTGGAAGGGAGTATGATTGTCATTGATTTCAATGATTATAATTTGAAGAAATGTAATGGTTAATCACTCAAGAAAAATATCTGACTAAAAAGGAAATAATACTGTAATTTTAATTTCGTGAATATATATTAAATTTCTGACTTAGGTGTTCTTTCATCATTGTAATAAATTATAACATTTCCACATACTTTATGATAATTTAGAATTGCATAAGTTGAACATTTATTATAAATTTATATTTATTTTTGCTCTTGGAGTAATTTGTTAATTTGTGTAATTTTTTCAGGAAAGTTGGTTAAAGAAAATATTGTGCTAAAAGTTAGTGACCTTAAAAGAAAACTTGAAGATATCAAATTAGAAGTTCAAGAAAGTTTAAAAAGTCGATATATTGATTTTTATCCACAATATGTAAAACTTGACAAACTCATTGATGATATAAATGGTGTAACTTCTGAATATGAAGTGCTTCACACCCAAATTGAAAAAGAGGTATTTATTAATATCAAATATATTTTAAAAATAAAAAAAAACATTGTGATGTATTTTAAAATGATTTTTTTTAAAGTCTTTACAGTGTAGAAAATTCATTTTTAATATCTTTCAAATAGAAATTTTGTAATATCACATTATCTTAGCATTTTATGAATCTTATTATAGAATTCTTTCTATCATTTTTTTTTTTTTTTATTCTTTGAACATAAGTATGGGATTAAAATATCTGTTATTTTTAAATTTTTTACAAAATGTGTTTTTAAATGAAACTACTTTTTTTAGTAGTAAGCTTATACTTAAAGTATCTCTCCCTTGAAAAAACATTTTTATTTTTTGATAAAAACTAAAGCTTTATTTTTATGCGTGAAGGAAAATAATTTTTTAAACTTATGTTTTTACATTGAAATCTAAAGAAGTATTCTGCTTTTTAGGTAATTTTTAAAAAGAAAATTAAATTAGCAGATTTGTGGATATCAAACCTTATATTTTTTAACTGCTTTGTCTTACTTTAGGAAGCTACATATTAGCTTCACTTGAAACTTGGCTCCTGCATTCATTTGAAACTTAACATTTTTCTAGAAAATAAATTAAAAAGCAATGACTATAAGAATTAAAATTTCTTTTTTCATATTTTCAGTGCTAGATAAAATTTCAAAATGTCTTTTTTGCCTCTATTGTACTGTTCTGAGGTTTAAACTAATTGTAATTAATATATATATTTTAAGTTTGTTCAAAATTGTTTGCACCATGTTATACATCATTTAGTTGTTTTAATATTATGGGAGTTATATTAATGCTTAAAAAGTACAGCTCTTTTAAAGCTAATTAGCTCTTTTACCTAGGGTTTCTTAAAAATGCATGTCAATTATTTTTAAATTGCATTATTTTATCTTAAATTAGTAAGATTTATTTATTTAGTGTGAATAACATCAATTAATAATTCATATTTTTCAATTTATAAATACACCCATTAATACTTTTCAATTGCAGTTATTTTATAGATTTATCATTGTTTTTTGAAGCACTTATAATATTAAAATTTTATTTATCTTTTTTTTAGATTAAACCTCTGATGCTTAGCTCTGTTGTGGAATTTAGTGATATTGTGGAAGATCTAAAAAAGATACGAAAATTAAAAACTGTTGGATTGAGTCTTTGTTTGTTGCATCAACACTTGGAAGATGCCAAGAGGTCATTCTCACAGTGTACATATTTAAATTCTGTAATTTGTCTCTTACATTTTGAAAGTGTTTTGAAAGATATTGATGCTGAAAACCAAAAAAATATAGCAATTATATCCGCTCTGAGAACAGAATTTATTATCACAAAAGAGGATGTTATTTATGGTTTGGAAACTCTTTGGCGTGAAAAAATTACAATTACCAGCTCTTTAGAAGAGAAGGATAAAAATATAAAAATAAAGTTTAATAAAACTTTATCTGGAGAGGATGATGGAGATATTTTACTTGCCTTAAAACTTTTGAAACAACTAAAACCAATGCTAAAGGAATTTGGAAAGCAGTTTTTAAATTTAATTTGTGAAACTATTTTATCAAAGACTGTAAAAATAAAGAAATCAGAAGAATCTTCTGCATTAAAATTGTACATTATTAATGAGCATAATCCAGAACCAAGTGAAGCATTTGAAGTATTGAAAACTATTTTTATGTTTTTACAAGAAAAATTCTTTTATTTATCTATAACCTCAAAAGAAGAAGAAAATCCACAAACTTTAATGCATGAATTTGGTGTTGTAATAAATGAAGAATTTTGTTCTCTAGTTATTGAAAGATGTTTAAAAGTAGCTATACCTAAACAAAGTAAGCAGCTGGAAACTTTTCGTAAAGAAATTCTTGCTGCTGAAGAGTTTTGCAAATTCTTGCAAGATTTAGAATTTATATCCTCTTCTGGAAATAAGTTATTAAATTTTATTCATGAAGTTGATACTCTACCAGTTAACAAAATGGCTCTGGTAAGTTTTGTATATGTATAAATATTGTTGACTATAATTATTGGTTTATTTTAGTAGATATTTATCATAAGAAATGCTTAGTTCTATTAAATTTTTTTAAACAGAGTTTAACTTCGTAAGCTGTTAATTTTGTAAATGATCTTAGGTCCTATATGCAGAGTTATGGGGAGATATGGTAGAATTTTTAAAACTGTGTGCAACTTCTAGATAGTGCTGGTTGTTGCAATATTTTTGCTGTAAATATTAATAAAGATTTCTGAGATAGATAATAAATACATATATCTAGCACTTTTTTCATTTGAATCATAGCCTCGATGAAAAAGGAAACGTTATGAAGACTGGGCTGGAAGGAGGGGGGGGGATCTTAGTAGAAAAACTAGAAAAAGAGAAATGCATCATTTCTGACCTCAAGGAGAGAGTTCATCAAGATATTTCTTCTATCATTACAACAATGAAGTACTTAAAAATATCTTTTAATTGTAAAAATTGCTAATAATAATTGTGAATAATTTCCATATATTATTCTTTTGCTGTTCTTGAATTGGTTAAAATATGTTTTGATTAATTCTTTTATTGCTTTAACTAAATTTAACTTAGTATTAATTAAAATTTAATGTATATTCTTTCAGTTTATCTTACAACTATTTTTATTAGGGCATATAATAATTAAATCATTTTGTATACCTATTTTCTAATATGT
Organism: Trichonephila clavata; assembly: GCA_019973975.1. Classification (NCBI taxonomy): domain Eukaryota; kingdom Metazoa; phylum Arthropoda; class Arachnida; order Araneae; family Nephilidae; genus Trichonephila; species Trichonephila clavata. The sequence goes on along the minus strand of BMAO01013271.1, from coordinate 230,357 downwards.
ATAAAATATGATCAAGAGATACATTACATTAATGTAGTTGCAATTAATGAATATGTTATTTAATTTTAAAATTATTTTAATGTGATAGTCAAGATAAATGTTTTTATGTATTTCAACTTATTAATAAAATTTTGAAGATAAATTATACATATATTTTGAAATTATGAGGAATTTGTAGCTGTGTTTTGCTAGTAGTAATAATCTAATTGTACATTTTTTAATTTAAATGTTTATTATTTTGATAAAGTTTTAGATCATCAAAAATATTTCATTGTTATGAATCTATTAAATTAAGAATGTATATAATGATCTATCTTTTAATAGTTTTCTGTTAATTTCAGGACTTAATGAGTCGAGCACGATCTCTTATGCAAAAAAGTTTGCATCAAACTATTTCAGTTGGTACTGAGTCTCCACTTACTTCAAATGCATTGATTCCAAATAGCTTAAATGAAATGACTAGTACACAAAATGGATTAAGTGGAGCAACTTTCTCATTTCCCAAATGTCAAATAAGGTTAGTATCATAAGTGAGAAATTCATTGTTTTCTAACTTTCTTTCACTGATAATATCCTTCGAAGTTTTTTATTTTTAAAATGTCCTTTTAGGAAATAAAATGCCCTTTACTAAGCTATTGCATCTTGCTACTTAGAAGAAACTTGATATTAGGCAAACTGTCTGTTTTGTAGCGCAGAAATTTATAGTTCTTGATACTTGCTTATGGATAGAATTGTTTTTCAAAGCAATTTATAGGTATTGATTAAAAAATTGGAGCTTAACATGTATTTATTAGAAGTAATGTGTGTTCTTTACTATGATAGATTTTTAATTAAAAAAATTTAAAGAGTTAAAGCACACCAATTAAAATTTCAAGAGCTGTTGTTTTTTCAACCAGTTTTTTTATTGTTTTCTCAAAGCATTCACGCACAAAACCCATTGGCACATTTTGGAGGGGGGGGGCACACAAAGTGTTGTTTTAAGCATAAAAGCTTAAGGTAATTGCACCTTTTTTGCTTAACTGCATATATTCAAGCAACTATAAAAACTTGAAAAGGATAAAAAAAATTTTGAAAAAATATGTAAATTATTACTTTTTAGATTCTTTAAGAAAAGAAGTATAAAAAACCTCAATACTAACAGCAATACTTAAGTAATGTGTGATTGCATAAGAAAGAGATGACTTTTACAGAGTTGGCTGACTATCACAAGTTAATAATGAGCACAATATGCACAAACAGAAAAGCTGGAAATCACAGTGATAATGTTTTAGGGGTTAAAGCAAATAAGCACAGTACATTATAATGTGTTTATTCAGTTGTATTTATATAGGATATTTTTTTTTTAAAAAATGCAGGTCTCATCAGTTAACTCATGAAAAAAAAAATCTTAAACCTAACTTAAGTGCACTAAAAGGTTAGAGAGATTTAAACTCTCTCTCTCTCTCTCTGTTAAATTTTTTTTTTCTTTCTTGAATTCAAGTTCTGAAATATGGAGTGTGGCTTCTTTGACTACTGATATACTTTAAGCACATTTGTTATAAGCTTAAGGTTTGTAAAGAATAACTTGTGTGCATTGTCTTTAATGGATACCTTGCTTTAAAATGCTCTCTTCACTTTTTTTTGTTTCAATGTACATAAAATATATAAGCTTGCTGTAATGAATTGAAAAATAATAGGGAATTGAATAATATGAGAAACAAGTTTAAATTAATGCTTTCCTTAACATTTCTCAAGCAGTGTATTAAACTTCTCAACTGAATTATTTCAAGTTTAATCTTCTTAAAACCTTATTACATTATTTGTATGAAAATTAAACATTATTTTTTTAGTTTTCTAATAATTATCTTAAAGCAAAAATTATATTGATATAGATATCATAAATATGTCGATTTTTTTTAAAAATTTGATTAGTATGGTAGCTTTTTTTTTTTCATTTGCAGTGAATCAGTAAGAGATTTGATGTGCCTTTTACTTGATGTAAAAGATGAAGCTAAAAATATTGATTCCATGCATGCTCCCAGACTTTATTATGTTGCAAGAAACATATGTGAACTTTATTGTTGTGTAGTTCCAACTTATCACAAGAAAGAAATTGAAAACATTCCTCAGCAAACAGGTAACTGATATAAGTAAAATAACAGTAAAACATATGTAAATATATCTTGATTTTCCTAGGAGATTTTTAAAAAATATTTGGTACTCACATATACCATCAACCAATTTTGCTAGACCAAACGACAATGCCAAATGGTGTCATTGTTTTTACTCATAAGCAAAAACAAATTCTCCCACATGCTTCTTTCTTCTATATAAGTCTGTTGACAGATAAATTGGTAAAGATTTAGAAGAATTAGAAACTGTATTAAAAAACAAGTACATTTTAAATAAATGAATTAATTTTATTAAAATCTAAGTTTGTGGATAAGGATTGACTAATTTTAGTTTGAAGGATAAAATTGTAAAAGGGTTTTGCTTCTGGTTCTATGTATGATAAAGATACAGTTTTTAAGAGAATAGCTATTCCTCTGATTCTTTTAGATGTTCCTGAATGGTGAATTTGAACCTTCTTTAAATGTTTAGATGTCATACTTAGAAATAAATTGAGATGCTTTTTTAACTAAGAAAATATGTCAGAAAGTCTTATATATTTTTTATTAAATTTTTTATGTCAAATATTATATAGGTTTAAAATTAATTGGTGAATATTTATACATTTTTTGTTTCTTTGTTGTGAGGGAAGTGACAATGATAAAGATTTTTTTTTTATAAAATGTTTCCTTTAAGTATTATATTGGGTCATCTGGGAAGTTCTGGGGCTTTTTGGTGATGAATAACAATAAAGCAGTACAAAAACATTAAATTGTATTGAATAACATAAGCACCCTTTTGTTTTGACTTTCTGCTATTATTCTGGTTGGTAGAAAATTAATTTTATGATGTAAAAGTTGACAGTTTTATTCATGAAGAGGTTATCAAAGCGCTGTTTGATAATTTGGAAAGAAATGAATTTCTGACTGTTCAGAAAATTTGAAAGTGACTTTTAGATGTAAAAATGTGATAGGGCTTAAGGCACTTGAATATAGGCAAGGGGACACAGAATATCCCAACCATACTCAATAAGTCATTACCTAACATTCATTGCAATATGGAGAGCATTGTTATGTTGAAAGACAAATCTTCGACAATTGCTCATTTGTGGCTGCTTTTCTTCTAATTTTGCTTTCAAAACTGCATGTGTGGAAACATTTTTCTGAATTTATTGTCTGATTATTTGGTGGCAAAAGTTAATATATAACTCCTTTAAAGTCCTGTTATACACTAAACATTACTTTTTTGGGATAGAGCCCCCACTCTGTTACTTAGGGATGTTCACTTGGCTTACTCTGTTTTTTTTCTTTTTAACATTATTGTATAGTATTAATTTCTCTTTGCCAGTGATGAGCTAAGAGAAATGAATATTATACAATAATGTTACAATCAGTTGTATAATATTGAGGCATTTAATTACCGTATTTACTCGAATCTAAGCCGCACCCCAAATTCTCAACAAGCTTTTGTGGAAAATGAAAAATAGTGTAAAATAGCTTAGAACCTGTAATTGCTCTAATTTCCCCATCAAACTGTGAGGACATCACAAGGAGTGGCACGCACCTCTATACATGCCAAGTGTGACATCTAGAAAGCAGGTGGCTGGCTTGTGGGTTGGAGACAGAGCATGTGGCTTTGGCATCATTGTCCGGCATCGGACTGTCAACGTCGGTGTGAGTGAGAACACAATGGATGGGACATAGCTATATTGTGGGCATCCATAGGCAGTACTTGTCTGTCTTAAAAGACTGGCATCTCTGTGGGCAGCGGTGGGCCACTTCAAAGAGGAAATGGTGGCAAAGTGGATCATGAACCAGATGTCGGACAAGCCTTTGTTACGGAAAACATTTGAGAGGGACTAGAGCCATTGTTCGGCCTGCACCAGTGGTGGGCTCTTGAGACAGAGGTACAGGGTGCAAAACTTTGAGGCCTGCCTATGAGAGTTGACGAGGGGCATGTAGTTGACCCGCTCCTGGGGCTTAAAAGGGTCATTTCGAAAAAGGAATGGATCTGCTCTTGAGACTGGATCCTGCAAAAAAGACGAATGACTGATATTTCCTGAACTAACGGAAATTGTGGGGGCAAGCACCCTCCGGACAATAGGGAGTCAAAGAACAAAACCAGGAAAGGAAATGGACCGGCGATAGCAGCACAACGGCTCATCAAAACTAAACGAACTCTTATATTTGCATTCATTTAATTTTGCTAAGTAATAGTCTAGATGATTGTGTAGTTCAGAAAATAAAATTCATTTTATCCTATCAGCCAGTTGTGCGTGTCATCTTGCTAACAGTCCACAACACCGCAAAATGCATTTTTTTTTTAAAAATACGATTGTAAGCCGCAACCAATTTTCAGTAGCTTTAATATTGGGGGGGGGGGGAGTGCGGCTCTTTTTTTTCAGGTTCGAGTGAATACGGTAATATGAATTCATGATTTCATATGAGCTGTTTTCCTTGAAAGTGGTGCAAGCTCATTTTTGACAAAAAGTTAATTATAACTTTGAATGCAACCTGTTATGAACTTTTTATCTAGGGACAGTTTCTCAAAAAATCCTTCAAAATTTTCATCATTTTGTCAATATAAATTTACGTAGTTAATGAAATTACAAATATAATTACTTTGAATGTGGTAAATATTTCCATAATATATAATGGATAATTTTAATGCTAAATATTTCTTAACATTTAGTACAAAACAGGGTCTTATTGGTTATTCTCTTTCCATTTCCATGGTAAAGCCATTTACATTTTCTCTTTGACTTTAAAAAAGTAGTTCACTTGGGAAATCAAATGATAAATGGAGCTTAATCATCACTACATAATCACATTTTTTTTAAAAAAAATTATTGAAATATTTTTTAATCCATGTAAGGAAAAAAAATTCATTTATATTTAAAATTCTATTTTATTGAATTTCATTTATATTTATGTTTCAGATTCTTGTATATTAAATATGAGTTAAGGTAATATAATATATTTAAAAAATACCAGATGAAAACTTAGTCTTATAATAATTTAAAAATATAACTTTATTTGCAAAAATACTTGTTTCATTATTTTAAACTTATATAGAAGAATTGGAAATAAATGCTCTATTTGGTGTTCCTTTGGTGCCAAAGAACATCATTAAAAAAAAGGGGGAACTAAGGATAATCATTCATTGGGATTTTTCTCCCCTAGACATCTCCATTTGACATTATTAAAGAGAAATTTTAATTTTTCTTACTTTTTTTTTTTAGCTATATACCATAACAACTGCATGTATTTAGCTCACCGTCTGTGTACTTTGGGCAGCCTTTATCAGAGCGATCTTCAACCACAAATACCCATGACTTTTACAGATTTAGTTCCCGAGATAAGGAAGTTAGGTATTGAAACCTTTCTTGCTCAGATGAGACATCAGAAACAGCAACTTTTACAGCTATTGCAAGACCAACAAGGTATATTTTAGAAAACATAAAATGTAATTAAATTTTTTCCTCTCAAATTTTTTAAAATTTTATTTTGAAATTTGTGAAATAATTTAGTATAGAATTTAGTATAATTTAGTAATACCTCCCTTAGCTAATTGGTGTGTTAAAAGTACTACATTAAATGAATCCACATTGAGTAAAACATTTCTTTAGGAAACTAAGTAATTTGTTCGAATCTAATTTTGTCAAAATGAAAATATTTGTATATTTATCTAAATTAACAGAAAATAATTAAAAGCTGAAAGGTAAAAATAATAGAATAATTTTTTTGTGTTATGCTTCCAAAATGAAAAAGAAAGGCATTTTTTTTTCTAACTGGAAAATCAGCCTAAGTTTTTTCATCCAAATTTTTCATATTTCATGTGATAACACACAGAACATCATTTTCTAATTTTCACTTTTTTTATAGGCTCCATTTTTCATTAGGATCATTTTCTTCAATCAATTCAAATGCCCTTCCAATTTCATTGAATAATTTTCCAGAATTATTCAGTATAAAGTTTTTTGTTGGAACATTCTCTTCAATTTCCCTTTCTTTTCATAAGCTCTTCCGTTTTAAGAAGTTTTGCATCAAGAAACTGAGAATCCGCTTGAATACAATGTATGACATTGGTAGTATCCAATGAGTTGAAACCTAAAACATGTCCCAGTTTTATGTCTGCTGATTTTCATTTCTCATTCCATGTAAATAGATTAAGGAATGATATGTATAATTTTAAAAGAGCAATTCATGTGATGTACAATTCAACCAATGCACACACGTGAGACTTCATAAAAACTGAAGCTAAGTTATATCTGTAAGGTGTGCCATTCTTGGTCTTTTTCTCTTGGAGATCAATTTTGTACAAACTTGTGCACTGATCAATTAATAATTGGTCATGGTTAAAACTGGCCTTGCATCTTGAAAAAGTACTCCAAATGGATACAAATAATATCATAAGATCTCCAAACATGGGAGAAATAATAATAATAAAAAATTTCCAAATAAGAAATCAAAAATATAAGATGGAAACCCACTGAAAAATTTAGCTTCAAGCACAATTTAACTATGACTAAATGTCCAAGAAAAATACAGTCTAGTAGGGTACATGATAACTCCTGACCTACCTCTATACATCTTAAATTCAGTGGTATTACTTCATAATATGTTTCTTGCAAAGATAAATACACTTTTTACTCTGTGGCAATTTTGTTAAAAGGTTGGGGGGGGGGGGATTCTGTTTTATGATTAAAGGTAATTGTAATTTAATTAGCTAAGAAATTTATTCATTGAGTATATTTAGAAAATGTGCCAGTTGTAAGTTGAATATTGACCTTACTACTCATTCTGATATTGATAATAATTTTACAAACATTTCTCCCCAGTTTAAACTTTTATTTTTATTATATTCTTACTTTGTGTTGATTGTGATACTTTCTGTTCTTCTTTTAAGTAACATTTTTAAAATAGTAAATATGTCATCGTTTTAAATCCATGAATCTTAAATTATTTGAGAAAAAAGTGAATACAATTAATTTATATATAAATTGATTATGGCACTAATGTATTTCTTCATTATGCAAACACATTTACTACTATAATTTCTCTGTAAATTATTTTGTAGTGTATGGTAGTATACTTATTGATGATGGAGCTGTCAACAAAGCAGAAAAAGCTATTCGGCAGTGTCTGTGCCAGTTGCAGCTGTTAAAAAAAGTTTGGTCTGATGTCCTTCCTATTGAAGTTTACTTCAAAGCTATTGGAACTTTGTTTAATACTTGTCTGGAGGAAATAATACTTCGTATTTCTTCAATGGAAGATATAGCTGCTGAAGCAGCAGCCCAGCTAGATAGCATTTTTGCCATCTTATTAAAACAAGGCCCTGATCTTTTTAAGGTATGATTCTTCAGTTATAAAAGAGAATTTTATTATGTTTTTTTCCACTGTTCAGTTTTTTTTTTTTGCTTGGAATTACTATAATTTTTACCAAAATTTGCATTATTGAAAATTTTTATTGGAAAAATCTGTTTAGCAGTCTCATACAAGATAAATATAAAATCTAAGCATTTTCTCACATGTTAGTAAAATTATAACATGTAAATTAAGTTTTAAGAAAAATAAATAAGAAGTATTGAAATTATTTATTTTTTTTAAATTCAGAAATGTTAAAAATTTGGTTTAATATGTGGATATCGCATATTTTTTTGCGACTAGATATTTAAATATGATTTCGGAATTTCAGAATATCATACTAGCCAACTTTTAAAATTACTAAGCACACCATAAAAGGGAACAAAAAATAAAGCATGAATATTTTAATTATTATAGAACAATATATGATGTACACATATTTGAAAAATAACATGAAGTTTCACAATAAAGATATTTTGAATAAGAAAATTTTACTAAGAGAAAACTTTTTTTTTTATATTGACTGGATATGTAAAAAAGGTAAATGTGAAGGTATGTGTATAGTAATATACAAGAATGAGAGTAAAAGACTTTATTGAAAGTTGCTTTCATAAAAAGTACAGTGAAGTAATTCAACATTTATATTATATCTGTAAAAAAATTATTACTTTTACAGAAGTTAAATTTAAAATGATATAGGTTATGAAAAGCTCTTGCATATTGATTCTAATGTTCCAGATTATTTGACTCTTCATTTATTACTTTAAGCATCAAAGAAATTAATTCAATAAAATATTTGATGTTTTTAAATTTATCAGAATCAATTTTTTTGTTAGATCTGTTGCCTCAGCATTTTTTGAAATTTCATTAAATGGGTAATATATTTTATAATCGCATGAAATAGTATAAAAATTAAGGATACTACCTCAAAATAATTCTTAATGTTTATTTAAGTGTTGTACTATTTCATTAACTTTGTATATGGCCCAAAGTAAAATCTTTCACCTCTTTCTGATTTTCTTCATCATGGTAATTTAAATTAATTAGTTCTTTATTCTATTCACTGCAGATGATTTTAAAAAGTATATTTCAGATCCTTTAAAAGATGTAGGTTTCAGGCCCCCACGGCAAATTTTTGTGTATATTATCAAATGGTTTCTTTATTGTACTAACTTTGAAAGCTTTGTAGTTTGTTTTCCGATAACTCTTTTTTGTAGATAGTAGAATACATCTCATCACCAACCAACTAATAAAGGCATCATCCTTTTCCAATACCAAATTTATTAAATGACACGGACAATCGTCATTTACTAAATAGGTAACAACTCCATTTCCTTTGTGCCAAATAAATGTGTTTTAAAAAGGTAGCCCCCATTTTTTAAAAATATTCATCAATAATCAGTTGGCTAATATTTTTACCAGTGTAATCCCCAATTAAATTTGGAATTGCAAAAAGGCCATTTGGAATTAAATGTTTTGTTGGATCGAAGTAAGTGACCATGATGGGATGCAATATTTAGTTTGTGTCCTTACAGCCATTGAATACTGTTGGAAAAGGACCATTTCGTGCATTGAATCATACATTCTTTCTGACTAGAAGTTATTTCATTAATCACACCAGATGTTTTAATCTTTGCACATCCCTATTCCATGGCAACTGCAGACTTAGAAAACTTTTTCCCAAAATGGGAATAAGCTGCAGTTCAGAAAGGGAAAAATATGCTCAACAACAGTGGTCTTCAAACTGTGTTCCATGGAACCCCCTGGGTTACTTGAGATAAAATGAAACTTTGAAAAAAAATTATAAATGTATATGTAAAGTTTATTCACATGCTCTACAAAGTTTGCATCACCACTAGTATCTTAAGCCATGTTTTCTTGTAGAGCTTGTTCTTCCCACAGAGGGGGGAATTAAAAAAAATGCATAATTGTACAATCCTTTTTCTGAAAATTTTATTTCGTTGCATTTGTGAGCCATTGCAAAAGTGATAAAAAACACATTCATGTTATTGCCCTTGCCATTGTGAAAAATGTATTGTTCGACAATTAGAAGTTAAGGAATGCAAAGCACAAGAGGAGTAGAGTTCTAGAAAGTTGCTGCAGAGGTAGAAAAAGAGACAATGCTTCAATTAACGAAACCACTCTCGTGAATTAACTAGGAACTGATGGCTAACAAAGTGTGATATCTTTGAGGAAGCAAACTCAATGAATTTTTTAAGACTTGCATGTGATTTACCTAAATTGCATGTGAAATAATTCTTATCTGTTCAGAATATTTCCTATAATTTAAAGGTGTGATGTAGAACATGAGTGATGATTAAATTATTTCATTAAGAAATATTACCATTCAAATTTATAACTTTAAAATGTGTTTAAATTTCAACATTAAATTAAGTTTTGGTTTGTTTTTTTCAGGTAACTGCAATAGATAAAAGCAATTCAGTTCACTTTTATGTCAAACGATGGTTCAAATTTCAGGAATTGCAATTGATTTTAAGTGCAAGTATGAGAGAAATAGTAGATAGGTGGGCAAGTAGTAAAGGACCTTTAGCTGCACATTTTACAGCTGGAGAAGTGAAGCATCTAATTCGAGCTTTGTTTCAAAACACAGAAAGAAGAGCAGCAGCTTTAGCAAAAATAAGATGAACTTGTAAATTATGCTTTAAACACTTATGAAAAATTTGTACAAAACATTTTTTTATAATTAAATATATACAATTTTTCATAAACTGGTATTTTTTCTGCAATATGTTCCTTTGAAAACTTTATATTTCTCCAAATCTGTTATTGACAGTTGTATTTAAATGTTAAATTTCCACTTTTTAGAAAATTGAAAGAATATCTTTTCATATTTAAATTTTCATAATATTCCTTTTTGAAACTTTATATTTCTAATTGTTATTGACAGTTGTATTTAAATGTTAAATTTCCACTTTTTAGAAAATTGAAAGAATATCTTTTCTATTTTCATATTTACCAATAAATTTTAGTGATGTACATTTTTGCCTTTTCAGCATTTCAATTTAGGCAAAATAATTAAGTTACGCTGCTACTAAATGTATTGCAATAAAAAAAATCTCAATTTTAGTTGCAAGTATTTTATTGATAACAAGTAAAACATTTTGTGTTTTCAATAATGTTGAAATGCATCTCGGATAATATATATATTTTTAATTATAAATCATGAAGAAAAATATTGGCTAATTTCAAACGATTATAGTTATGGTGCAGATTATTGATGTTTAATAGCTATTTTATAAATTAATGCTTGTTTCATAAAAGGATGAAATTAAACTTGCAAATAAGCTAAAATATTTAGTGCACAAATTGTCTTTTATAAAAAGAAATAAAATAACATTAAAATTTTGATGTGTAAATAGAGTGTACATTTATCATTTAATGAATTTCATTATCAAAGCTTGGGTTTAGATAGTGTAAAATATAACGATTGAATCTAGCAATAATAAAAATTGGGAAACTCCTCAAAAAAAGCAATCTAATCTTTTCTTGTATTCCTGTTAAATACATTTTTAATAATTCAATAAGCATTAAGGCACAGTTTTATAAGCATAGTAAAAAATAATTTACTTTTAGAGAGTACATTCATTTATATATTTTACTTTATAAAACAAATGCTACAACATAATAAATAACAAATAAATAAAATATAAAATTTCACTAACTCGAACAAATATGAAAAATACAATAAAAAGTATTACTTTTCATATTTTATTTCGTGTTTACAGTGGGAAAAATGATTCGATGGGAGCATTTTCTGATCAGCTGGAAGCAATTTAAATAACTTAATTTTCAGTTTTATTCAATGATTTAAATTTTAGTTTTCGGGGAATCATAAACTGTTTCACAATATCATCAGTTATTAATTTCCTATTTTTCTGATGATCAGCTACAATTTTTTGAAGAACAGCTATGAGTTCTTTTTTCAAAAATCCAGTAAGAAGTTCACCACTGGTATAATCCTAAAAGAATTTTTTTTAAAAAGAAAAATTAATGTAACTCAACAGATTAGAGAATAAAATGACAGAAATTTATGAAAGTAAATAAAATGTAATTAAGTTTAGCTTTTTAATGTTCTTTTCAGTATATTAACATCTTCCAAGTAATACTTTAACATAAATATAAGCTCAAATATAATACTAACTTTTCTTATTTGCTCTATTTTTTCATCATCCTCAAGAAAGAAACGTAAGTATTGAAATGATATATCAATATCACAGTTTCCACCTTTTTCTCTATGTTCTTCGACAGTTGCTCCACCACCAGAAAAGGCATATTTATTTATCTAATATAAAAAATGCCATTATTAGATAATCATTAGTAAGATTAAATATTTGTTAATGAGACTTATGGTAAATATATTATACACAAACATATAATTACATGAGTAAAAGATCATCGGTTTTAAGTTGGGTGCATTAATTTTAGTTATTTAAAAGTTATCATTTGCCTGATAAATTTCTGCATGTGAAGTTATCTAACGTAAAATTAATTATATCCACATTATGAAAAATATTCATATTTGTCATTACTATAAAAGTGGTATAAAAATAGGAATGAGCACAAACTATGCTTTTTGAGTTCTATAAAGCTTTTTTCAAATAGTACATATATAACCTGTCACAATGTCCAAATTAGATTACAAAAAATGTTATAAAATATATGTTGCTTAATTTTCTTAAATTATTAAAACATAAAAATACCTAAAAAATTCATTTAATTTGTTATACTTTTTAAACATATGTCATCAATAACATTAAAAATGAGGCATTTAATGTTGAAAAAAATATTAATACTGTCAAAAACATACATTTATTATGAGAAATTTATTATTAAACATAAATATTTTACTAATAAAAAATTATGAATTATTTAATTTATTAATATATTTCCCAATACAAAAGAATATTAACATGAACACATTTCAACACATTATATACCGAAATGCCACTGAATTAGGGATAGCAGGACTATGCAAATTGTGTAGCTCTCCATATCATTTATGTGCAAGTGAGGGTGCTGTGGTAAAAATGCATATATAACAAATACTGTGGTTCTGAATTAGTTGTTGGAATTGTCAGTATGGGTAAACTGCCTGATTTTAGATACCTTCAATCACGAACAAATTGTACGTGCGTGACACACAGACCATTCAATTTCTGAAATCCTCAGATAGCTAGGATTTTCAAGGTCGACAATGTTGAGTGTATACCAAGAATACATGGATGGTGGACAAAAACTAGTGATCGGGCAAACTGCAAAGGACAATTAGCATTAACAGTGCGTGGTGAGAAGGCTCGTGTGTATTGTACGTAGCCAGCGAAGCCAAACATTAGCTCAAATTACCACCCAGTTAAATGATGGTGCCAGTCGTACAGCCAGTAAACAGATTATGCAATGCTCGCTTCACCGTATAGGTTTTGAGAGCCGTCGACCTACGGGAGTACCATTGTTCAATGCTCGCCATCAGGCTGTATGTCTTGCCTGGGAGCACAAAGACTGGAAAAGAGTAGCATGGAGTAACGAGGCTCGATTGTGACTACTTAATGCTAATGGGAGGCTGAGAATATGGCATCAGGCTCATGAAGCCATGTATCCTGCATGCCAGGTTGGAACTGTACAAAGGCATGCTGGCTCAATCATGGTCTAGAGTGTTTCTTCGTGGCACTGTTTGGATCTTTGGTGCATGTACCAACCTCCCTCAATGAAATTCGGTATATAGAGTTGCTGGGTGATTATCATCTGTTTATGCTGTTCTGTTATCCGCATGGTAATGGAGTTTTCCAGCAAGACAACTGTACCTCTCTCAAGTCCCGGTTGGCTGCTGGCTGGTTGGATGAGCATTCCTCTGACTTTTCTATCATAAATTGGCCACCTAGATGCACAGACTTAAATCCTATTGAGCATCTTGGATGTTTTGGAACAAGACATGAAAGGCCATAACACAGCACCAACGAACCTTACTGAATTATGAACAGCTTTAGTCAATATTTGGCAAGTCATTCCCGCTGAACATTTCCAGAAACTTGTTGAATCTATGCCTCATTGTGTGGCATCCGTTATCAAGGCTAGAGGAGGCCCAACTCGTTACTAGGTAGGTATCCCTAATTCAGTGGCACTTCAGCGTATATCTAGTTTTAGCTTCTTATATTTATTAATATTAATTTCTATTGGGGAAAAATCACTATTGGTATGTCAAAAGTTGTGATACAAAACTTTGTATACAAATTATGATGGAACTCTGTGGTTATGCTTAAACAAATATATACCACAATTAATGAACTGTAATACATAGATATTCTGCTAATACTATTTTACATGAGGATGTAATCTGCATTAAATAAAAATATGCATTTTAGTCATAGGGTCACCTTTTATATAAAAATTAGTTAAAATATATTTTTAATTTAAAAAATATGTACAACATTTAAATATATATTTGTTTCATATTCTCAATACAAGTATGTGGTTGATAATCCTTTTTATATAATAGAAGAGTCGCCCATCCAGTATAGTGGTTAGCGATGCCGACTGCTGTGCCGTAGGGCATGGGCTCGAATCCCGGAGAAGGCATGATGGATGTTTGTAAATGTATAGTGCTTTTGCTGCATGAGGGTACTCTAAATAGCCGTCGAGCCGCAAGTCCTCTTGTGAGGTTGGTGGAAGGGGAAGAGAGGTCGGAGGCCCCTGACCACTCCCAGGGTGTTCTCCCTCAAAATTAGGGTGGAACCGAGCCAAATCGTACTGTCACCTGCATAGTGCTCAAAGCTATGGCTAACGACAGGTGTACAATCTAGCCCAATGCCATGATGAATTTCGTAGGCCTCGATCTGACTACGTCAGACAGGTGGCATTAGAGACAAAAACATATAATAGAAGGCCACTTAAAATAGAGGCTATTGCATAATTTATCAATTTTACAACAGAACATTAAAACATACTATTTTATGAATTAATATTAAAAATTTAGCATCATCATTTCTTGCATTTTTATTTAATTAAAATAATTAACATTTCATCAAATTTGTACCATTTTAAAAGAGAAATTTAAAACTACATAAAGCAGAATTTCACAAAATCAAAATAAATATATTTTAGAAAAATTTCTTTAATGATTAAAAAAGTATAAATAAAAATACAAATACTTAAACAGAATAATATTAATTATTTTTAACAAAATTATTATTAAAAAAAAGAAAACATTACTTTATTTTTTATCTGATTAGGTGTATCGGAAAGAAATATAGAGCTATTTGGATCACTAGCACTCATCTTTGTCTGTGGGCCTTGTAATGCAGGGAAGAATTTAGAGTGCAACAAAGCTGGTTTAGGAAAACCCAATCTTGGAGCTACATCTCTAGTCATACGAAAGAATGGATCCTAAAATAAGACAAAAAATTTTATCAAAAACAATGATAAATTATAGTAAAGCATAAAGAAAAACAAACTAACAAAATGGTTCAAAAGGAATATTTTATATATAAAATAAAATAACATCCTGAATAAATTGAAATGGTACAAGTTTCATTATTACAGATTTCTTTCTAGTACAAAATTAAGATGATACATACCT
Source organism: Trichonephila clavata (assembly GCA_019973975.1). Lineage (NCBI taxonomy): Eukaryota > Metazoa > Arthropoda > Arachnida > Araneae > Nephilidae > Trichonephila > Trichonephila clavata. The sequence continues at coordinate 215,312 of BMAO01013271.1, read as the reverse complement.
TTTAAAACAGAAATAATTGAATTAAGTACTTGAATAGATTAAGTAATTAACTAAAAACTCCATGCAATATTACACAATAAAATATTTTGCTAAATTTTGTTTCTCATGCATTATATATATATTTACTAAATAAACATATTCATTGCAGTTAAAATCCTTTAATACACAAAAAATCAGAATGTAAAACATTTAAATTTAAACCTGAAGGGTCTTTATATAATTTCAATAATAAAATGATTTAGTATTTTTTTTTATATACAGAAAAACAAAAATGATTACTTTAAAAAGTACAATTTTTTCATAATGGATAATATTTCTATACTTGTCTTGAAATAACTGTAATATTTTCTTTAATTTAAAAAAACATGGAAACAAATCTATAATTAATTGCATAAGCTTCTCAAATAAAAAAAATAATGGAAAGTTGATTAAGAATTTATTATATAAGTGGAAGTAGACACAGTTACTACAGTAGAAACACAATATTTGAACTTTTAAATTTAATTGAACCACTTAAAATTATGATACAAAAACTCAGAATATCAAGTATCATTAAAGACATAGTTGTCATTATCTGAAATTATGGTTACAAATCATGAAAATATTACTAAATGAATTTATAGCTCTAATATAATGCTTAATAAAATAAAATTAATACTTGAAAGCAAGTGCACTTTTCTCATTTTCAAACACTATTTAAAAAAATTATTTTTTTAGTTACTAAGACAATTTACTCTCAATATTTCATTCTTTACTGCCTTTAAATTTTAAGTCAGATAGAATTAATTAAAAATAAGATAATATCGTATTTATTTGAATCTAAGCCACACCTAAATTCTCAACAAGTTTTTGTGAAAAATAGTGTAAAACAATTTATCGATAGCCAATTTTACAAAATAAAATAAGTTCAAAATGAGAACCAATAAAAAGCAAACAATTAAATATTTTACCAATATTATAAACTTTTAAATACCTGCATTTGCTCTAATTCACCAACCAACCATCCCCCGCCCCCTTCGATTCTAAGCCGCACCCAATTTTTAGCAGCAATAACATTGGAAAAAAGTTTGGCTTAGATTCGAGTAAATACTGAATGTCTACTTTCAAGAATTACATATATTTCCATAACTTGTTTTTATGATATATATTTCAGATGCTGCATGGCAAGGCCAGTTTATTATTAGACATGCTGTCTAATAAAATAAATCCATCTTTAATTTTTAATTCAAAACTTACATTTTTCATTTGTATATATACATATAGAACTGTTTTCATATATTTATTTACATTATGAAAAAAAAATCTAACAAAGAAAAAAATTATATGTTGAATAAGTTTTCAGATAAAAAAAAAAGCATTGTTATTTACCTGATCAATAGCACAAGGAATAAGGCATGGAATGCCTTTTGTATTCCCAAATATATCAGGGAAAGAAGAACTGAGACAAGGAGCTGCTTGAATAGCTGGAAATGCTATTTTTCCAATACAATCACTATTGCCAAACCCAAATATTCCTTTCACTTGATTGTAAGTAACACTTTTTTGAATTTTTGCAATATTTTGATAAAATTGTGGACATTGGCTAAAAATACAAAATAGGTTTAAAATGTCTTGCTTTACAAAAATGCAGTTTTTTCTTACCAGTAATTCTTAACCCCTTAACTGGTTTTCCTGGACACTGTATAGGCACTGATGTTTTTTCCTTTTATTTTTTAGTTTGCTTGTATTTTTAATTCTTATAGAGATTATTTAATGGCCCAATTTATCCACAGCACTGAAATATTTTTCATCAGGTTTTTCTTTGTGGAAAAGGTGGGAATTTAGAAGGGTTTCGGCTGTACTGTTTACAGCACTTATGCATTCACATCACAGTGTAGTTTTTTTTAAAAAAATTATGCATGAAAAAAACAAAGGGAAAACTTTGTTAAAGAATGAACTGAATTCAGATATAGAATTATAACTGTTTTTTAATTATCTGGATTATTCTTGAAAGGAATCATGCAATGATATCAACTATGATGAAGATTTGAATTCTCACAGAAACAGATGAAAAAATCTATTTTCTCAAATTAATACTACAGCATAAATTCTGCACATGTTCAAGCTGATGTCACTTCTGATATTCTACAATTTTATGAAATGCTTATTGATTCTTTTCTCATGATTAAAATTGTAGAAGAGGTAAACAAATCAGGTAGACAGTGCATCTATCTGAGCATTACAAAACAAATATCAAAAAGTAGAATTTGAAATTAAACAACTCTATCACTTAGTTTTATAGCACATATTTTTTGCTTTGAATATACTTCAGGGGATTATAAAGAAATCTAAAACTGATTATTTACTCAAGTAAAAAAAAAAGACATTCAATGTAGACAATCCTTTTTTCTAAAATTATATCTCATAGCCAATTTTAACTTTTCCAACACCACTTGCATTTTTCTGATAATACAGTATTTGACCCAAAAAATCAGAAATGCCCTAAACTAGAAAAATGTTGGCCAATTCCGAAACCTCTATCAGAAATTTAATGAAAACAGTGAGATTTTACAATAAATGAGAGCCTCATGCAGTTCAAAGGATGTGGTTAGGATGAAAAAAATTTATTTTGCTTAAAGAGCAAGATTTGGAGTAAACTGTTTTATGCTATGCAAATCAGTTTTTAGATACGTGGACAATTACAATAGAAACAGGTAAACACTCAATTCTAATTGAGTGTTTGTTAACATCTCACAAGGACTATTGGTGATGGATCTCATAATTTTGTGCCATGGTCAAGTGATGAGGACAACACCTGAGCTGGCAGCCCCTCTCCGAATTTCCATACTGCCCTTGAAGGACTTTGAGCCTCGACAGATTAAACATGCAACACTTTCTAAATGGTGGGTCTTCAATAGGGATTGACTTCCTGACACGCCGACCATGGTCACAAAACAATTCTAAAACATGAATATTCTACAATCTGTATTTTTTAACAAATTGTCCAGACAATGAATTTAAAGAAAAACCACAAATTATTGACTAAAATAATACTATGGAAGGAGTAGATCATATGCAGTGCCAGTTAAAGCTCATTTCGAGCCCTGGGTGCAGATCTACAAGTACCCTTGGCACTGTTGGATCCAAGGAGGGGCTCTTGGATCCGGTTAAGTCCAGCATATCTGGACTTCTGGGTGCCCAATGGATAAGCCTGCAATGACCAATGGATCAAATTTTAAAAAGTTTCCAGATCATCAAAAATGAGGAAAAAAGTATTACAGAATAATTTTTTCCCCCAATACTTTTGACATTATGGAACTCATAAGTCCTTTTCTTGTAAGAAAAAAGGGAAAAGCACACAACTAAAAAATTTACTCTCTTTATCTTGTAGACTGCATTCACTCAAAAATATATTTTAGACATGGGTGACCAGGTTCTGAACTCAATCCTTTGAGACTAATACAGAGACATTTAATAGAAACCATCGCTCCCATTGATAAGAAAATGAGACCAGGAAGACAATGTAATTTGTTGCTCAAAAAGAGGTGAAAATGGAAGATAATCTGAAAAGAGATGACATATTTCTGTCCTGATTACAACAAAGGACCATGCATCACCCCATGATTTAAATTATATTAAAAAAGACTTTTTTAAATATATGTTAAATACTCTTCATTTGATGCATAGTGTACTAATAAAAAGCAAATATTTAGGAGGTTTTGGACTCCATAATTATAAAATAGAACTGGTACGAAAAATTTAAAATTAAATTAAAACTTTTTTACACTCAAGAGCCAAAACATTATGACCACCCCTACATTTTGCAATGAACTCGCCTGGATGACGTGGAAGGCATGTGATCAGGTGGAAGTGGTATTTAACTGCTGCTGGATAGTCTGAAGAATCATTCTTTCACTTGTGATGGGAAAGGCTGCGGATCTAAGCGACTTTGATAGAGGGCAGATTGTAATGGCTCGGAACAAGTATTTCCAAAACTGCACGACTCGTGGGTTGTTCCCGATCTACAGTTGTTAGTACTTATGCAAAGTGGGTGAATGACAGTGAAGCCAGCAGTAGACGACATGGTGTTGGACGTCCACACGCTATCAAAGAAAAAGGTCGTCGGAGACTGTCTCACATGGTGAAGCAAAACCGGAGCCAGACAGTGGCTCAGCTGACAGCCCAAAACAATGCAGGGCCAAGTAAAATAGTATCAGAGCAAACTGTTCAGTGGACACTGTTGGATATAGGGCTAAGCAGCAAACGTCCCACTCGTGTGCCTTTGCTGACCAAGCGTCATCGCCAACTGCGCCTGTGCTGGGCCCGGGAACATCGCGACTGGTCCATGGATCAGTGGGAGAGAGTTGCCTGGTCAGATGAATCACGGTTTGTCATTCACCACGTCGATGGTTGTATCAGGATACGCCGTCTTCCAGGCAAACAGTTGCTCCCTGAATGTACAGTAGGTCATACACAGGCCAGTGATGGCGGTATTATGCTTTGGGGGACGTTCACTTGGGTGTCTCTGGGACCTGTGGTTGTGGTAGAGCAGACCATGAATACTACAGGGTATCTGAACATCATTGTGGACCAGTTGCACCCTTACATGTCCTCTGTTTTTTCAGCAGGAAATGGAATGTTCCAACAGGACAACGCCCTGTGTCACAAGGCTAAAATTGTGTTGGAGTGGTTCCAGGAACATGATGCTGAATTCCGGTTAATGTCCTGGCCGCCTAACTCACCAGATCTCAATCTGATAGAACACATTTGGGATGTCATGGGACGGCAGCTCAGAGTTCAAAGACCACCAATTCACAATATCTCGGATTTGCGTGACCGTTGCTTAAACATCTGGTACAATCTGTCTCCGGCCATCTACCAAGGACTTGTGGCATCCATGCCAAGGCGGGTTGAAGCTGTGTTGTGCGCCAAAGGTGGGTCAACTCGTTATTGACAGGTGGTCATAATGTTTTGGCTCTTGAGTGTATTTTATCATTCTATTAAGCATGGTGTTCAATTACATGAAATAAAAAATGTGCCTTTTTTAAAAAAACATTTCTCAGTAAAAAATTGACCGGTTAAGGGGTTACTTTGTTTCAAATCAATCATATATTTGTTTTAATCTAAATAAATTTAAATTTATATTACATTTATAAATTAGAAAATAGTTACAGAACAAGCAAATAAACACACACACATATATATACACATTTCAAAAATAAATAAGAAAACTAATAAGCCCAAATTTTCTTGGATACTTATTTACTTACCCCATATATTGGAAGTTTGAAAAAATAAAAGTTTTTTCTACATCAAAACCTAGAGCAATTATATCTTTTGCATTTTCTATAGCAAGCTGCTGAGCTTTTTCAATAGTCAGATCTTTCCATAAAAATTTTTCATCATCAGTCAACTGAATTACTAAAGGTACATCAAATGTTTCTTGTATCCATCTATTAAAAATTGAGAACGAGAAAAGCTTTTTAAAATGGAATTACATATTACAATATATTTTTATTTTCAAAAAATGACTAATGTATGGGGTACTTTTTATTTTTTAATATTTAAACTGTCTTTTCTTTAATAATATATCATATATAAATATTTATAACCCTTAGTTTCATATTTAAGCTTTTATTACATTATACATATCAGGCTCATATTTTTAATTTGAACAGAAAAGTTTTAATATATAAATACAATTTGACATAATGGATATATTAATTATAATTTAAGCCATATTAAAGCAAAGTGGATCCCTTTCATCATCTAATAATCAATACATGAAGTTTAATCATATGATATTAATTCTGAGAGGAATTCAGACATTTGAAAAATATATTTAAATTATGAAATTGTTAACTTTATGTTTTAAATGAAAACTGTTAAGGTTGTGTAAGTGTATCCCCAAGAATGTGGGGAAATTATGTATATGACAAGGAGAGAGAGGAGCTTTTTTGAAAAAGGAGCATTTTTGAGAGAGTATGTGAGGTTATGAAGTGTGAGATAGTTTAGTAATGTATCAGGTGTGAGGTAGTTTGGTAATGCATAAGGTGTGAGTAGTTAGTAATAGGACATAAAGTTTGTTATTAGAGGGTGGTAGTTAATTCTAGATAGATAGTAGCATCAGGAATATTTATTCTAAACTATTAATAAATGACATTATTCATGTGCTTTTGAATGATTGTTCAGAAAATATAACTACAAATATGCCAACAAATTTTTTGATTATATAAGTCCACCAAGTTCATGACTCAATGAAATAATTTTTTTTTTCTCTAGCTCTCATAATCATCTATTCGAAATAAAATCCATGATAAACAAGAAAACTGATTAGTCAATTTTAAAAGATATAACTTAGTATAATAATCAGTGTTACAGTTAAAATAAGACATCATATGCAGTCCCTATTAATAATAATTTATCTGATTGATATTTTACTGAAATTTACAAATAATGATCACCATTTTCACTAATCAAATGTAAAGGCAGTTAAAATATGAAATAGTACATTATATTAGGAAGTTATGAATTTTTATAAGCCAAATAATACAAAATATATCATAATGCAGGCAATTTTATTAATATCTAACTGAGTCACGATGCTGTGCATAAAATTTGAATTTATAGAGATACTTTTGTTTGAAATTAGCCTTCAAAAACAATCCATTAATAGTTTATATACTGTCAGCATTAATTAAAACAAATCAAAGCAATTTATTGACAGCAGTGGTATGATTCTTAATTATTAAAATAATCTCCAAAGATTTCAAACTTAAACATCGGAAAAAAGTAATGAATGTCACAGAATTAAAGGATTTAAATGTTATGGTATATAAGTATTTTTTAAAAAATATTAACTTTTAAATGTTAATTAACAAAGGAACATAGTATGTCTTCAAGAGCTTACTTTGTAAACATAAATGGAATTAAATGACCCATGTGTAGAGCAGTTGATGATGGACCTCTACCAGTATAAATATAAAATGGTTTATTCTCTTCATGCCTTTTCAAAATCTCATACATATCTCTAAAATAATAGACAGTGTAATTAGTAAAAAAAAAAGAAATATAAAAAAAAAAAAATTGTCAATTCCTACTTTGAATGGATAAATAGAAAGTATTTTATTAACGATTTGAAATTAGAATGATATACATATGCGTGTGTAAATATATATATATATTTTTAGGAATAGTGAACTAATAGTAGGAATTTAAAAAAAAGCATGATTTGTCTGCATTGTCGAAACAATGCACACCCAATTTGGCTGAAAAATCGGCTTTCAAAAACCAGTAATTAATTTAATTTAATTAACTGGTAATTAATGTTTGAAAAACTGCATTAACATCAAGTGTCATCCACTACAAGTTTAAAATGGATGAATAGAAAGTATTTGATTAACAATTGAAAATTTGAACAAGATAAATTTTTTTTTATATAGAGAGTGAGCTAATAGTAGGAATTGAAAAAATGCAGAAGTCATAATATATGACATTTATACATTATGATTATACATAATGCATATACATTAAATAACTCTACATACCTTAAATAACTCAGCTTCACTCATTATTATAACATCAACCTTATATCTTCATCATAGTTCCACATATTACAAATACAAAGGCATAATTGCATCATACCTCATTGATAAAATCACACATAACAAATACACAGATTTCATTGCATCCTGCTTCCTATTCAGTCTCTTGTCATAATTACATTTTGTGACTCAAATATATTAATCCTAATTATGGTTTATTTTTCAATTTACATAATTTAGAAAACTGTTAATGAAGTTACATCTAAAATACAAGATTTAAATGATTTTATAAACAAACCTCTGAGAAAAAAATATATCTCTTTTTAATAAATGATGAATTGGCTTCTGAATGACTTTTTCAAATCTTTCAAGCAATTTATCATCGATCTTCGAACTTCCAAAACGATCTAAAATATCAAAAGGTTATGTAGTTTTTAAATCTAATATGTTGGTATTCATTTTACTCACCAAAATAATATAATTACTTACCAATTAATTTATCGTAGTCAACTCCTGTCTCAGAACTACTAACAACATTCCAAGGATCCACGACATCGGAATCAACCGAATCATCTTCAATTTCTATTTTGTATCCGTTGTCAATTAGTTTTTCCACGTTTTCCCCACCATCCGGTTGAGCCATATCAAAAATTTCAAAGAGAAATTCAACAGTTTTCCGGTCTAAAAAAATAAATAATATAAATCCTAAAATTATTGGTCTCTTGTTTTATGAGCAATTTACAAACGTTTTTTTAATCCGATGCGTAAAATTCCTGTGAGAGAGAAACCAATAATCATCATCAGGAATGTAAATGTTGAAAAGAGAAACAAAAGGAGTTCTTCACTTCTTTTAGAAATGTAATTTAACATTGCCATGCTTTTACAGAGAAATGGGGATTTTTTTAACAAAAGAGTTTTTAAATAAATAAGCTTCATAATATGATATTAAAATGCAACCAAAGGCATAAACATTTATCACAGCCACTTCTATTTATATTATTAATATTTCAAAGGATTTATCCAGTTTTAGAATTTGAAAATACCAGTTATTTTAATCTTGTTACAAGCCTCAAATCGATAGTTCTGTTTTTGACAGACAGAGTTGAGTTATTTTTCAGTATTTATATATGGTATAAACTGAAAATGGAAACGAAAACATTGGTGAAAAATGAAACTATTTAAATGTCAGTGATTTTTTAAAGTTCAAGAGACCGAATTTTCTATCAATTGTGACACTGGAGAATTAGCTAATATCTATTTTTCTTTCTATCGGTGAAATAAATGGTTTACTTTTTTTCAATTTTCTGTAAAAGATATGAATGTATGTCAGCGGCATAACCCACATTTATTTTTTCGGAAGCAACTATATTTTTAGTTAATGTAGATCTATGATTTCCAAAAATTATATCACTAATGGTGAAGCAATCTATGCAAGAACCTGTCCAAAGTGGACTACTTAATGCTAATGTGATAAAAATGGATACAAATTTGATGTTTCAAAATTTATTAGATCATAACGCTGCAAAGCGTGTGGAAGTATTAATTGTGATGCGAAAACTTCTTAAAGATGGCAATCAACTGTCCTCTTTTCAAGATGCCCCAAGAAATTCTATATTTGAAATCCTTTTTCATGTTTTGGATGATACCCGGTGGGAAGTTCGCTATCAATGTTTATTGTTGATTTGTGCTCTCATACCAGATATTACTGATGAACTTGATTCTTGCATGTCAATTGTTTTACAGAAAGTTATATCTAATCTGGGACATGAAAATGTGAATGTGAGACGAGCATCTTTACAAGTGCTTCATAATCATATGAAATATACAGATAATCTACAAAACTTTCAAAAAAACTTTATTCAGTATGGACTTGAAAATCCTGAATATATTGTAAGAAAAGGCTGCATAATGAGCATTGGAATACTTTTTGCTTCAGGTTTCGAAAATGAGAATCTGTTTCCCTTAATTGAATGCCTTTCTAAACATTTTGTTGATGGTGATGCTTCATTGTTTTATCCTATATTTTTGGCAATGCAAAAAATAAACGAGTTAGTTGGAACATCAACGTTTGAGCAGTATCTTCAAAAATTGGATGATGAAGCTGCAAATACTTATATGCGAGTTTTAAATAAATTTACTTTGAATGGATCACGCATGAGTAGTAGTTCAGGGAGTCATTCTAGTTTTTCCAATTTAAATGGCATTTCTAGCATGAGTACAAATAAATTATTGAAATATGATTTTGGAATATTCCAACCATATATTACTGAAAAAATTAAAAGTGATGACTGGAAAACACGAGTTGAAGCTATCGAGCATATGAAAATTATCATAAGAGAAATACCAGACTTCAGTGAAAAAATTTCTGATATGGATGAATATATGATATTTTTATCTAAGTTACTTGAAGATTCAAATTTTAAAATTGTCATTCAAGCTCTTAGTGTGTATGATTTATTAATTGATAAGTTTAAGAATCAGATGAAAAGGTTTCTTAAAACATTTGTCACATCTGTTTTAAAAAGACTAGGAGATGCCAAGTTAGTTGTTAGAGAACATGCTATAAGGGTCATACATAAACTCATGCATTATGTGAAGCCAACTGATGTTTTGGGTAATTTGCTTCAATTCAAAGACAGCCGGAATCCTCGACTTCGAGAAGAAATAATCAATAGGGTAACAGGTGCTGTTTTGACTTTTCCTAGTTATAATTTTGAATTCCTTCCATTGTGTGAAGCAGTTGCTCCTCTTCTTGCTGATACAAAACGACGTGTTCGTCTTGCTGCGCTGGAGTGTTTTGCAGCCCTTGCACAAGCCATGGGACCTACTAGATTAGTTCCTTTGGTAACAGCTGTTGATGTAGTTGAAATTAATTCTGATGCAGATGGTTTATTATCTGCTGTACAGTCTCGATTAGCTCGCCGAATTCTTCCTAGATGTACGGAAGATGGAGCTGTGTCTTATGCAATCATGTTACCCTCATCAGCTGGATGTCAAAATAGAAATGTTTCATCTTGGGGAGCAGACATCGAATGGATAATGGCTGCTTCTGGCTCTTCAAGTTCTTCTACTCCTCCTTCAAGGAGTAGAGATGTTCTAGTTACTGATATAGATCAAAATGGGGAATCCTCTGTCTCAAAACTGGTTGAGATAAACTTGTCAAGGAATGAAAATACAAACATATTTAAAAGGAATAGTAACTGGGTAAATAATACAGTTTATGATGGTGCATCATTCTCTGAATCTAAGGTAAAATTTTGTTAAAATTTTTAGTAATGCACTAATTTTAGTGTATCTGAAATATGTGCCTATATTAAATGATACATTTTTCTTATTATCTAAAAATATATTTCAATTTACAATAGTTATTACAGAACAAATTTGATATCAATACACTATGGATTTTTCGTCCAAATAGTGTTAAAATTTCATCAAATTGGCATTATAATGTTAGACTAGTCATTAAAGATCAATTTAGCACTATTTCAAAATCATGCCAAAAACTAATTGCATACGGATATCAAATTAGCTCTGTTACTACTCTAAAAGTTTTGTTTTGAGTGCAAATTTTTCTCACTTCCTACTTTTCTCATCATACTCAATCTTTGACATAAATTTTGTAAAATGTTAACATGTTTTGTTAGTTCAAACTTACTATATAAAAAATGAAACATATTTGTGATTAGATTTGAACATAAAATATGTAAAGTATAAGGTGGGGTTATATTTCATTAAAAAAATATGCAGAGGAAAACACTAAGATGTTATCTTCATGTTAAAACATTTGTTTGCCTATGGGAAGAGTTTTTTCTCTCTCCCTCTTGTGCATGCTTCTGCTTTTGTCATATATGGGATGTTTAGATTTGAACATAAAATGTATATACTTTTCAGATATATCATAGATAGAAGTTTATATATATATATATATATCGGATTCATTCTAAATTTAAAAGTGCAAAATGGTTATAATGTCAAATGAAATGTGTGATATGAATTCTCATAATTAACTTAGATAACTTCTTTACTGATTCCTTTGTGAAACATCTCTACAAAGAATATTCAAAGCATACTTAATGTGGCTTAAGCTCATTAAATATGCAGGCCATTCCATGTGTTTAATATCTTCATTCTGCGTAGTACTATAAACTCCCATTGTTTCGTATGCACATGTATTGCCTTGCAAGATCATCATGTCTGGACCCACTGTATCCTGAAAAGAGATGGTCATGGTACAGGAAAACCTCAGTGCAATACTACTATGATGCAATGGTATATCTGTGTCTAATATGCTTGTAGTGTTTTGTCAGTATGCATAATGCTAGAACCCATGATACCTGGGATGAGCTGATAAGCTTTATGAAATTCTATATTTGGTAACAGGTTTCACTTTTTCTTCCGAGAAGTTGGTGAATCAGTACTGGTTGGAGAACATGACGCACAGTAGATTATTGTTAATAAATATGTTTCGTCGCAGCCCGAAGGTCGTGGGTGTGAGAGGGTTCGGGGAAGAAGCAGACCATGATCATAAAAATATCTACTTTATTCAATTTTTAACACTTTACAAATATATGCAATGTTGTAATTTAACTTTGGGAGTAATATGAAATACTAACCTGTAAGCAGATAGCTAGATTATCGAAAGTACTTATCTAGATGGGAGATTCTTGTTATGATCCGTCTTGAAGCCCGATAGCACAGTCACCTCTAAGGTGGGTTACTTAACCACTTCCTGGTGGATTCTTCATCGACTGTTAATCTTAAGATGCATAACCACCAGTTGCTGTTTACTAACACTTGGATTTCAGCTTAACGATCAATGCTTAACCATTAACTCATTCAATGACAGGCACTTAAATAGTAGTTACATTTGCATAAAATTAAGTCATCTCTACGGAAAGCAGTTTTTAAACTAAAATCACAGTTAAAGAATATTTTTTCCAAGAGGATTAGTGGAAGACCCAAATAGAGCCTGTTACAATTTGTAAACTAATGTAATCTTTCTTGATGATGTGTTGTAGCTCAACACTTTTAAAAGATTCCCATGCATGTATACCAGCTTGATTCAATCACCTTCAGAATTAATTTTGGCAGACACATGACTTCTATGGTAATTGCAAACTCTGGACCAGTCTAGCCTAAAAATGTCTGTTCTTTTTTGCTGTTATTGATACTTATGCATCTTCTTAAGGTTTGATGTTCATCTCACAACCATTAACATACTTTCTCAAAGCATTTCTACCTTTTGTAGTCCTTCTTACCCACAAAATGAAACTTTCTGGCACAATCATTGTAGTGACAATTTGAGTGACACTTTGTCCAGCTTCAAGTCGCCTAACTGTTCATCTGCTTTCATATTCATTAAATCTTTGGGTTCAAGTCCTGGTGCCACTGAGACCCCCCCCCCCGCTTCCCCTCATGTTGAGGGGGCCATTGCACGTTAAATCTGTCGAGACTCAGCATCCTCCTGTTGGTGTGGTAGTTAGAGAGGGAGTTGCCAACTCAGCTGTCGTCCTTGTCACTTGACTGAAATTATGAGGTCCATCACCTATAACTCTCTCATGTTGCTTCATAATGTGATGTTAATTTTGCTCTTACTTGGTTTGTCTTTCATTATTTTGTCTTTGTCAATTATTTTTGTGATTTGTTGGCTCTCAGAAAGGCTATTTTGCATAAATCATTGCTTCTTAGCAATTGTCAAGTAGTATAAATATCTCTGATATTAATAATATATTTTAGTACTTTTCCATTTCATTGGCACAAATAATAAAGTTGCCGAAAATGATACAACCAATGCCAGACGGAATATTCCCGCTGGTAACCTTTTACCACCATATTTACAAAATGAGTCGCAATCTTTTTGTTTAAGTGACCTCTATTTCATAATACATCAAAAATAGATGAAAAACCAATAAGAACTAACATTTATAACATTTTTTTATGTGCATATTGTGTGTTGTTGCCAATAAAGCCTGCTTTGCGAGATTTGCGTTGGCGAAACATGTAGTACTTATGTTTCTACTTGAAAAAAATGTTTTCTTTTTTTTCTATGAAACTTTTCAATTGTGCTAATATTGGTACTTATCAAGAAAAGAGATTACAAAGTAAATTATGGTAGCACATAGAAAAAGGGCTAAATTCTGTTCCATTATTGTGTTTGTGGTGGATGTATCATCTGATAATATTGCAAATATTCGCATTGTTAAAAACTTGGAAAAGCAGTCGCTAACAAGTGCTGCAATATTTATGGAATAATTTAGAATTCTTATTGTTTTTATATCTTGTAATACAAATTCTGAAAATTGATGCTTCAAATATGCATGTGCAGAAAATGTATTTATTTCATTTAACTAAGTGGATTTATTTTAAATGAATATTTTTATTCAACTTTTTCTCTTTTTTTTACCTCTAACTTTAAAGTAAATTTGTAATAAAATATATTTCAGCTGAAAAATTACATTATGTTTTTTGTAATCCTTAGAATACTGATCAAGACATTTCAATAGAGCAGAGTCAATTAACTGTGAAAGAGGAAATCAAAGATAGCAAAGTTAGCCCAGTTTTTGGATCTGCTTCTGATAAAAGTAAGAAGGTTGTTTTTTTTTAATTTAAAGTTGTGTTTTTTTTTAAATTTTAAGTTGTGTCATAAAACAAGGTTTAATATCAAAGTTGTCCATTTGTGCTCTTATGGCATAGCAAAATACAACAAATGTATAGTCTTAGTTAAAGAATTCAAAACACAAAGTATTTTTAAATTTTGCCCTTTTATTACATGTATTGATTTATGAAGGAAAAAAAAAAGAGTACTTTTTTTTATCAGATTCTAATAGAAATCCCTGAATTTAAAATCTTAACATAAATTAAAAATGGTTAATATTTTCTATTATATGTAAAAACAAAATTTCAGAATTTTCATATGTGACTTAAAAGTAATAAAAGCTTGTATTGTAGTAATTTACTAGGGGATATTTTTCCTCTTGCCATATATGTATAGAAAATCGAGAGAGAGAGAGAGATAATGGCTATTAATTTTTCAAAACACCTATATGCACATGCAAACTTATATCTAATATTAAAAATTATTGAGTTTATGTGATACAGTTTCATAATTGCAAATTAGAATAATTTTTATATTAATAGTAGTCAATAGTTTTTCTTTTTTGTCTGTGATTGTAATGTTCATGTGATTGTAATAGCCAATTGAACACCTCACAATTATTTGATGTGTTCAGATTCTATATGGAAAAAAACCCATATGGAGAAAAAGTTGGTCCCATCAATCAATTAGCTATTCTTTGAACATTGTAAAAAATAGATATTCACGATGTAATGTTTAATATATTGATATATTCTGTGAGTTAATGTATAATTATCTTTTTCAGCTATAGTACCTGCTTTAAGAGAAACATATCAAGAAACATTTTCAATGACACCACATCAAGATAGTCCAAAAACAAGACCTGTTATAGTTAACAGCAAAATACCAGTTTTAGCACGTTTTCCAGGTAAAAAGTTTTGAGATTATGTATGCCATATTTTTACCATAGAACTATGTTTAAAGTTAGACACACCTGTTATTTTTTTCTGATAAATTCTTCTGGCTTTCTTGTTCAGTTATGCAATAATTATATAATAAAGTACAAAATAGACATATATTATCATGTAACTTTAAAAATGATTATACGTATAAATTATATTGTACTGAATGAAATCATATGAAATGAATTTTTTAGTTACCTGAATTTGTCTTCAAATTTTTATTCATATCTAATTCAAGGGTTAAAATTTTTTTTTTTTGCCCATAAAAAAAAATATTTTTTTTAAGATTTCACATTTTTCTCAAAATATGTCAAACTGTATTTTTAAAAAATATACATCACAATAATGTAAAAAATTTTATTTTAATAATTCATTCAATTAGTTTTAATGAGAACTTAAATTTAACTTGATAACATTTCAGTTATTTTATTTATTTAAACTACACATTATAAATATTTTGTTTACTTTCTAAAAATAAAAATTTTGTACTTTTATAAGCATTAACTATAAATTAATTGTTGTGTAAAATGTCTTTTCTCAAATATGTTTAAAAAAATATTTTATCTGTGTTCAAAATAATAATTTTTTATGCATAAATTTTGCTCTCTTTTTTTAAGATATAGAATGTAATTTGTTGTGCATTGTACTCAGTGGGCTTGCATTTTTGATTTTCTACATTATATCAATCATTTCAATGTGTATTGTATCCTTGCACAATGCAGCAGATAAATAGAATTCACCAGCTTTAATGAATTGAATTAAAAAAGAGTATTATGTTATGAAATCCAATTAAATGACAATGCATTTTCCTTGGGGGCTTTTTGTGAGAAGACTATTTTATTGGAAAATACTTTCTGACTAAGCTTTATTTCCTAAAGCAGATAACATTTAAAAATTTTGGGAAATTGGTAGTCATTAAATCCATTTTTTTGTTTTGAATTTTTAATCTAATTTTCCCCATTACTTTTAACTTTATTATGAATCTAATTTACAGTTAATTGGATATGCTTTTTCAATACAATGCATTCTTAGTTATTATTAGGATGGGTGTGAGCAGGGACATCTTAAGTTATGGTATAACTAGGCCCAGGACCTTGGCCACAATGAGAGCCTCGTCTCGTTCTCGATTCTGCCTTAATAAGATCATGATTCAAATAATTTAAATAGTCAAATGTTTTTACCGGTTGTATTCTCTCAAAAACTGGGAACTAGACCAGGGGTGGCCAACCTTTTTGGGAAGAGTGCCGCTTTCTAAAAAATAATTATGCGTGCCACTTCCAACTTTTCAAACAAACAAAAAAAGTATAGAAAGGTGAAAAAATGTTACTCATAGGCAATGATATAATGTAGAATATCAGGGCCTCCATGCAAAATCAGGTTTTGCCTTTAATATTTTATAAATTGGTTAAATCCGTCCTTGGCATCAAACAGGCTTTGGACATACTAGAATCCTGCCTCCCCCTGCGATGGGGGGGGGGGTACGTTACGTCACTGCTCATAAGCTTATTATGGTATTTTTGCGCTAATGTTTTATGTAAATCTAACTAGGGAAATTTAAAAATAATGTAATAAATAAGACAAAGTTACAAACTTGGGTTTTATTGTTAATAAACTTAGTACATGTTGAATCACTGAAGTTAGGTATAAAATAAAAATGAGTACTTTGATACATACTTAATTCTAAATAATTATTAAACAGTCAGTACTTGCTTAATGCTGCTTTTGAATTAGTAGTTTTTTTTTCTTTTTACCTAGTCATCAACATTAGTGATAGTTCTTGAAGATTCTAACAAAATTAGGTTGATGTAGGTGTATATCAGTTAATTGTGAGTGATATTTTGATTTTATATATGTTCATAATAAAAGAAACTTTTTCACAAACATATGTTGGTACGAATTTTCAAAATTCAAGGTGATTCGGATCACTTGCAGTTGAAATAAGTTCTTTATATTTACCTTTCAGTGTAATATGGTGTTGTAGATCAATTATTTCAATTTTGATTTCAGATGGGGGACAATTAACATCTTTCAGAGAAAATGAAAAAGGATTTGTGTAAAGATAACAGCATTTTTATCATGAAACCTAGCAGAGAATGAATCCTGCAAAAAGGGATATTAAATTTTAAAATCTATCATAGCTCGGAGCACTATTAACTTGAGCAGATAGTTGCTGCTTAACATGAAATATGTTAATCCTTTTTTTTTAAATTGAGACAAAAAAAGCAAAATTTTGTTCTCAAATGAAGTTATATGACCAACTAGGGTAGGAAAAATAGGTTATTTTCCCTGTAATCTTGAATTATTGAAGCACCCCTTAATATCGGTAAAAATAACTAAATCCTATAGTCAGTCTTCATTCTTGAGTAACAAGCACTCACTGGGCAAGTCATTGTTTTCCTCCAGATAATTTTAAACATATTCACTCAAATTTTAAAATATCGTGAGTGAAAAAAGCTTTGGAAAGTCAGCTCTTACCTCAATGAAGGAGCATTCTCTACTTGATAGTTTTCTATTGTAATTCAATTTATATTTAAAATAAATGTCAAGGTTTTTTTTTGTCCAAGTTAACCCTGTTTCAACAAAATTGTAATTTATTATTATACAAATTGTTTAAATATTTCAATTAGTCTTTGTGTGCCACTGTTATAACTCCACCATGCCACTCTGTGGCACGTGTGCTGCAGGTTGGCCACCACTGGCCTAGGCCTACCAACATACACCATCATTACTCATTCTGTCAAAAAACAGCAGTTGGGTGAGCTAGTTTGTGTGATTGTAAGTCATGCACATTTATTTATTTTTGGTTATTGTTTGTACAAGTATTTGGCAATATATGCTTTGTACTGTCTACTTTTAAGGGTTATAGGTAGGGCCTACATTTGTGTAAGGGCCCAAAGCCTCAAGAAGCCTTATAAGACATCCCTGGGTGTGAGGATAGTTAAATAATGACTTCCCCTTTAATCTTTGCTTTTCTGCCTAACATATTCCCATATAAATTTCAATAGCTAATATTTTCTCAGAAAAAATCACCTAACCATAAAGTTTCAATCTTAGTTCATTTCTTTTTATGGTCATAGCCCAAACTTTTTCTCATATAACTATCCATTCAAAACTAAAAATTAAAAAAAATGCTGAATTAGTGGAAATTGAAATAACTCTGATACCCAATCCCAAATTAAGTAGAGTTAATGTTGTGCATTACTGTGTTGACCTGCTATTGTAATCTATGTACATTGTTTAATTCTTCTTCTTTAATAATCATATTTTCTTAATATTTGTAGGATTAAAAGATTTGGTAACTACTGAATAAATTAAGGATTAAATGTAGACTTCTTAAGCTTATTGTATACAGGACATATATTATATGCATATTTAAAACCGTAAATAAAAATTTGTTTGGTTTTTTTAGCCAAGTTATCCAGACAATTCATCATTCCTTTGCCATAAAAATTATTTTGTATTATGTTCTTAGTGTAATTTTGATTAATTTTGTAGTGGTTGAAGTTCATATTCAAAGAAAAAGTATTGCTATTTCTTTATATTCTTGTGAATCAAATGAAACTGTATATAACTGTACTGTGTGTAAAGTATGTAATTTTTTTTTTTTTTGTGAGTTAATACAATTAAGTTTTTTTTGTGGCAAATAATGAGGAGAATGTTATTGGCTTAAAACATTAAATTGGGTATTTCTTGCAATAAATACCAAAGACAGTTCAAATTTTTTAAAAAAAGAAACACTATTTTGAATTATTCAATTAAATACTAATGAACAGGTATTATTTCACATTATTCATCCTTTAATAATGAAAAAAATGCAATAATAATTTAGATTTTTTTAAATTTCCTTCTTTGTTATTACTTGATAGTTTTCATCAATTTGACTTTTTTTATAAATCTTTATGAGGAAGATTATAATATACTATTTCGTATCTCAGTAAATTTACCTGGTGAAATATTTAGTTATTTATAAAGATACTTTAGTATCTTTGATTGTAATATATAACACACTTAAATTATTGAAATATTTCACACTGTGTAATACCCATAGGAAACTCTTCCTTCTCTTCATAAAAATGATTTTGCTTAAAGTTTTCTCTTGTAATATCTTAACCTCAAGTGTTTTTTTTTAATCTTAGACAAAATTACAGTCATTTGACAGTCTTAAAACTAAAAAATGCATCAAAATATTGGAAAAGAAAATAAGACTATATCTGTATGTTTAAAATTGACATAATGAAAATAAATTGGTGGATGCTTTTTCTAATATTTCTTAAGTTACTTTTGTAACATCTAGTTATTTGAACTGTTTAAAATTAATAGTTATTCTCTAAATTATGTAATAATTCACAAGGACTAAATCTTTATGAGTTATATTTATTGAATATCTAATAGTTGTGAGTAACTTCAGGGAACAGGTTTTTGTTAAATATTTTGAGCATAATTTTTCTTATTAAGGTTGAGATAATTGATAATTTTTTTATTTTGTTTTGTGTACTAAAAGGATTTTATCATTTTTTTCCCATTTAAGTAGCTTAGATGAAAATATAACTTGATTGAATGTTTTTATAATTTTAGAAATATTGACTGAGGCTTTTTTGATCATTTCAAAATGCAAAACCATGTCAGTCACTTGATGAATTACAAATTTTTCTTTTCAGGAAAAAAGCAAAATCCTGAAGAAGTTGAGATGCCCCCCAAAACAACTCATTTAAGAGCTTTGTCTGCACAGCGTCATAATACTCTCCCATCATTTAATGCAAGGTATTCTGCTTCTCAGAGGCGATCATCCTCCCACTTTTCTCAAGAGGTACTTATTGTTATTAAAACAAAATTTAACTACACAATTTAGATTAATTAGATTATATATTTTGATCAAATCTTCTAAATTATATGTTACATATTTTTTTGTATTGCATTTAAAACAAAATGCATTGAATGTATAATTTTCAAATGTTCTAAAACTTGAGTAATTATTATTATTGAGTCATTAATTTTAAATGGTATTTTAAGGTAACATAAGGATGCATATTAATGATTAAATAAAGCTACTCATTGCAGAGTACCTAATGGATGCATTTTATTAAAATTTAGCATTAGTTTTTTTTTGTCTTATTTAAAAGAAAATGTAGACTTTTAATAGGAATATAAAAGGAACTTTTCTCCTCCTTTGTGACATATAGTAGAATTTATAAATGAAGATTATATTATAGAGAAAATATATAATGTAAAGCATTGGATTATATTGTTCTATTAATAAATTGACTTACCATAATGTGTTTTAAACACTTTGTAAAATTATATATTAAAAATTAATTTGTTTTTGCATTATTATTTTTATTTTTCTTGATTCCAAGTAAAAAGTAGATGTAGCAATTTTTTGTTACTAAAAAGTATTCGCATATATTTGCAATTTTTATTTTACTCTATTCTATTAATTATTGTAATTAGAAATTGTACTTTTTTTTGCCTTTAGAAATAGCAAAATGACTTCACAATAACTATGTATAAGGTAAAATTTACAGTCAAATTCCTTCTAGCTTTATTATCAATAATTAAATACTTGTCAGAATGTGAGTTCGATATTCTTTTGCAAATGCAAAGCACAATATTGTAGTTTTAAAAAAATGGTTTTGCTAAATTCTACAATATTCTAATGTTATGCTTTCTTCTCTTCAGAATAGGATTTTAAATATGACTTTAGACAAGACTAATCCAGAAAATGTTTTGTAAGTTTTGAATTTCTTTTAAAAAAATTTTAAATATCTATTTCTATTCTATTTTTCTTTGGATATCTTTTAATATTAGAAAATAAGTCGTCTTATAGTTGAGCTTCAACAATAATCACTATGTATGTACAGTCGACTCTCGCTAATTCAAATCTTCGATAATACAAACCTCTTGCTAATTCGAAGTATATGCTCAGTCCCTAGAAAAACTCTTGACATTTCAAACTAAAACAATAAGTTTTGGTACACTCAATGTTTTGAAGTAAATTCTGTGGCTGGCTAGACTACAACATGCAATAATTCGAAGTTATTTTATAACTTTGACCATTCATACACTTACTATCTAGAGTCCTGTAGCAAACAAGTTGGAGTTAACATGTTTTGTGTTGTATTGTTTCTGCATGTCTCCCCTGTAGCGTAGCCCACTTGAAGATCATCTGTCTGCTACCCCTGCTTAGTGTTTTCCAGTTCCCCAGGCGAAAATACACTTTTATTGCTTTCCTTCTTCAAGGGGATAATAGACCAACTGCACCTGTTGTCACCTGACCATATCTTCCATTTAACAAGTGGTCTTGCTACACGTGTTCAGAAAGGTTGGTCCTCTATTGTGAAGAAGAGATACATAGGATTGTGTATTTTGCGTTGGGCTGAAATGACGATTTATGGCTCATCTATGTGACTTATAGCTTGTGGCACCAAATAGGGCATGGGCCAGACTGGACCGTGCCTTGACGAACCAACAGTGTTGGGGACAACATCTGAGGGAACTGGGTGCAAAACGATTTTATTTCTAATGAGGAGTGGAAGAGATTTGAGGGGTGTGAAGGAGACGTTAAGAAAGACAGAATGGATGGTGAAAGGGGAGGAGCGATGGAGGAGAGCATTAAAAAAAGAAAAAAAACTGGCTGAATTTTCACAGATTGATTAGGTGAGAAGAGCCTAACCAAAGTCAATACTATTAAGTATACCCCGTAGCTAAGTGTGAATATGCCTTATCTTAATTTTAGATTCTAAATTTTAAATGAAAAATATTATTTTACTAAAGTTGTGTAGATTAACGTTTGCTACCTGTTAATTTCAATAAACCTTGAGCCTCTACTTTACACCCCACCTCAGTGTTGTCTTATCACACAAAGGGAATGTCATGTCTTCTTTTAAAAAGTACAAATGCTTAACAATTTCTGAAAAGCAAAAGGTGATGGAATCGGAAAAAGATGAGAGGAAGGTCGATGTAGCCAAAGTATTTGCTATCCCACTGAGCGCACTCTCCACTATTCTGAAGAATTAAAGAGAAAATCATTAGCACATCTTCAAGTAGAGGGAGAGAACTTTTTTTAAAAAATCATGTTGAGGCAGATGTTTTTCAAGATTCATTTATTCTAGAAAAGTCTATTGACACAGTTATACCATAACAGTTATTGACACAGTTATGCTATAAAATAAAAAGAGATAGTAGATTTTTTTCATCAAATAAGATTAATTATGTACAGTATGTATTATTTTAAGAATGGTTTTTAATACAGAAATGTATTCACTTTTTAAAAATATTTTAAAGTAGTTTTATACATATATACAATTGTTGTTTTATTACATAGTTTAAAATTCAAATGTGTTGGAAAAAAATTCCTTTTCATGTATTTTGGGAGTTTTTTTTACCCTCCTAATAATTCAAACTGTTGATAATTCGAAGTTTTTCGTTGGTCCCTCCAACTTTGAATTATCGAGAGTCGATTGTATATAAAAAAAAAAATATGACCAAGTTAAAAAACTTGAGTTGCATTTTGAATATAATATTAAATTTAAAATGAAATGGAAATTAATTGAAAACTTAATATAATATTAACAAAATATTATTTATGTTAAGCAATCCTTTCTCAATCATCAAATTTAATTGATTTAGTATAATACACATGATGATTTGATTTATATTTTATTAGTACATTTGTAACAAATATTAATGCTTGTTGTTGTTTTAATATGCAGCATAACTATGGGATAATATACTTTATATGCTTATAATTTTTCTATTAATAAGATTACAACAAAAGTCTTTTAAGAACTGCTGAGAAAATAAATTGAAATTTTTAAGGGAAAAAAAAGAAACTACTAATTTAATTTTTTAATGAGAATACTTATTTATGGAATATTGTAGTAATTAAATAAATTTATGTTGTCTGATATATATGTAATAATCAAAAAGAATTTTATTTAAAGTATATATCAATAAAGTAAACACATAAATCAAATTAAAAAGAAAAAGTACAGGAAGTCCCATATAAAGTTTTCTAAAGTACAATTTTAACCACCAAGAGGATATATTCTAATATATGTTCATGATTTTTAAAAATCAAATTTTCATGATAAAATTTTGTGAATTCAAATTTTAATAAAATATAAAACAATGTCAAATATTCAAATTTATTTTTCTTGCTTTTATTGCACATGGTACCTCAGTATGATTATTTTTTTGTTGTAAGGTTGCTATATTGGCTACCTCAAAAAATAATTTTCTCCAAGTCTGCAGTACTATGCTAACATTTTAAGTGAGAAAAGCCTTTAACTGCAAAATATGCCAAAAAGAAGAAAGCTAAATTTTGAAGAATGAGTTCTTGAGAAGAACTTGACAATCTTGCAACTACTGTAAAAGGCTTAGTAATTTCAATATATTTCAGTTACTTCTCGACTTCTTAGATATATCTAAATTGTTGTAGTATATTAATAGATTGATGGAAATATTCTTGATTTTTGTATGACTTTTATTTTAGCCTAATACAAATAATACTGTTAGAGCATTTTTTAAAATTAAGTTACAAAGCTAATATTTATTCTTATATGCATAAATATAATGTGAAATTTCCATGTGTTTGAATTCTTTATGCTTTCTATGAATGAACAATTTGTTTTTGTTGATGGTTCTGTTTACCACTTTGTCTAACAAAGGCAAAATATACATTTAAATGGATAAAAAGTATTATAAGAAAAGAATTTGATTGCATTAATTCTTCTAAAAAGGATTGGTGGTGTTGGTGGGGAATACACATTTTATTACTATCATACTTATATGTGCGTTTCTCGTAGTAACTGATATGGTATTGCTGGTCATGTTAAACTCCAAGGGCCATCTCAAACAAGAAAAGAAAAAATGGTAGCTCGAAATTGGATTATTTTTTCAAAAACAATATTCAGTCAAATGTAAAAAAGACAGAAGTATTATTTATATTTTTCCTTGTAGAACATAATGCACCTTTAAGTGCAGCTGAGCATCCTGGTTTTTTTTTTTTCAATTCCTACTATTAGTTCACACTCTCTCTATATTTATCTCGTTCAAATTTTCAATCGTTAATAAATGCATTTTAAAGCACTCAATTGAGCTGAAATTTTATCTGCACACTTATTTTGGATGACAATACAGTAATTTAATTATAACTAATAAAAATTAATTGATTAAAACTAATTATTCAAAGAATTACAAATACAGCCACACAGGCATTATTTTTCGCGATTTGTGTCCAAAACTTGAAAAGGTTTTTTTTTTCACATTTGAGCTAAAATTTTCTATACACTATTCTTTTGGGTAACAATATGATAATTTAATTATAATTAATTAAAATTATTGATTAAAAGTTATTTTTAAAAGAATTACATATACAGCCATGTTGGCTTAATTTTTAGCGACTTGGGTCAAAACTAAAAGATTTTTTCCCCTCACATTTCAAAGCATTCAGTTGAACTGAATTTTTATATACACAATTGTTTTGGATGACAATACAATACTTTAATGATAATTAGTAAAAATTAATTTCCACTTAATGTTGTGATTCTGTCATATGTATGTACATATTTATATTAATTGTAACTATTTAATAAAAAGTAACTAAAATAAATTTTTTTGTTGATCTAAGTAGGAATTGTCCTTAAAAATTTTTTTATATTACTTGTTGTTAAATATTTCCAAAATTGGATATTGCCAAACAGTATGGATGTGGATGGACTGAAACATCTACTGTGATTTGTGAACTAGCTTCTAGACTGAAAGATTCTGATTAAGTACATAAAACAAGGTCCTTTTGCAGCAGCATCTGATGGCAGTAATAATACGAACTATAAGCTATATCCCATTGTGATAAATTACTTTAATTCTGTAAAATGTGCAATTCAAAGTGGTTTTTTTTTGCATTTCAAAATTTAATGGAGAATTTCCTTTGTCGAAAATACCCTTGTGTTGTTATTGTTGCTTATGCCACCTGATCGACTGTAACATCAGATCAAGGTCCTCAAAATTCATTGCGGCTAAGGGCTAGAATTTTACGCCTATCGTTAGCCTTAGCTTTGAGCCCCAGTAAGGTGACAGCACGATTTTACTCGGTACAACACGGTAAATGGAGACACCATTCGAACCCACTGATTTAACATGCATGTTCTCGGTGTGTAACTCAAAGGATATTTGGGGGCATCGGGCATCAAACTCAGGCCTTCCGGTCTGGAGACTGATGCTCTAACCACTAGGGTACCCACGGCCCTGGGGGGGGAATACTAACCAGCTTAAGATGGATGAATTTGAAAAATTTGGGATACTCTTTGAACACATTTAGTTTCATGTATTATAGATAATGTTGCATTAATAGAAGGGAAAAAATAAAGTTGTTACATATTTAAAAGGGAAAAATACTTAATAAATATTGGTTACGTGTGTCATTTAATATGTTTGGCATCAGAAAAGTGAGCTGCTTTGCGTTTAAGAGTTGATGAGATGTTTAAAGGTCTGTTCTATTATATTTAAAGGTTTTAAATTTTATACAGTAAAGAAGGCTACAAAATTTTAAACCATTTTTGTACTTAATGATTATTAATTGATCATATTCTTGACATAAAGCTCTAATTTAGTTGATAGCTTCCTTTTTTATGTGTATTAATTTTTTTAATTAAATATAATTTAAAAGTTAAATTATTTTGCTGTATTTTTCTTGTAAAATCATTGTCGTCTTGTATGTAACTGTATATTATGCTATTATATATATACAATTGACTCTCACTAATTCAAACCTTCGATAATGTGAACTTCTCACTAATTCAAAATACATGCTCAGTCTCTAGAAAAACCCTTGATATTTTGAAATAAAACAATACGTTTTGGGACACTCAATATTTCGAAGTAAAATATGTGGCTAGCCATACTACAACACACAATAACCACAAAGTTATCTTATTAAACTCTCGACAATTCGAACACTCACAATCATGTACAGTCCTGTAGCAAACAGGTTGGAACTTACAAGCTTTGTGTTGTATTGTCATCTGCCTGACTTTTCTGTAACATAGCCCCTTTGTTGACCATCTGTCTGCTACCCCCTTCTTAGTGTTTTCCGATTCCTCAGGCGAAATGACACTTTTATTGCTTTCCTTCTTCAAGTGGATGATAGACCGACAACATCTACTGTCAGCCATCCATATTGTTACGAATTTTGTATAAAATAATGTAAATAATTTGTATTTGGATGTGAAATGCCTTTATATTACTCTATATTTATTTCATGTTAAGATTGTAATATTCACAAGCAAGCCGTCCCTTACGTTATAATGGTGATTCATTGGTAACTTGGCGAAATATTGGCGATGGAGCCAAGTTTGGCGACTTTGGTGACATTTGGCGACCATGTTGGCGAGTTCGGGACCCTCTGGATTCTTCTAGAAATTAGTAGAAAAATCCACTAACTTCACGATCTGTGGCGCGAGCGCATCTTTCCAGAATTTTCGGCCTCTGCTATAAATAGAGAGATACTCGCCGCAGCAGCCAGTCTGATTTCAACCAGCAAGTAGTGAGCACTGTTTTGATTAGCGATTAGTAGACTTGCCTTGAACTTAATCAGCTCGGCTGTGCTTGTGAATAATCATTTACATACGTGTATTTAGACACTGCTTATTGTGTCCGAGTGCTGTTGAAGGTGTGAAATCCTTCTGTTATTTATTCAGTGGAACTTTGCTGTTGAATCCTGTATTTTTAAGGATTGATTTACGCTAATAAATACGCATCGCTCGCAAAGAACTGTCTTGTTGCTTACGACTGCTTGTGCATAAAATCCTCGAACCCCGATCTACGTAACAATATCTTTCATTTAACACATAATCTTGCTACACATGGGTTCAGAAAGGGTCGCCCACTATTGTGAAGAAGAGATGCATAGGATTGTGTATTTTGTGTCAGATTGACAGGACGGTTTATGGCTCATCTATGTGACTTATAGCTTGTGGCACCAAATAGGGCATGGGCCAGACTGGACCGTGCCTTGACGAACCAACAGTGTTGGGGACAGTGTCTGAGGGAACCGGGTGTGAAATGATTTTATTTCCAAGGAGGAATGTAAAAGATTTGGTGGGGCATGAAGGAGTCCTGTTCGAGAGGTTAAGAAAGATGGAGTGCAAAGGGAAAGGAGAGGCACAATAAAAAATGTTGAATTTTTGCTAACTGATTAGGCAAGAAGAGCCTACACTAAGTTGATACTATTAAGTATACCCCATAGCTGAGTGTGAAACTGTAAATATGCCTTGTTTTAATTTTAGATTATAAATTTTAAATTGAAAGTTTCAAATTTAAATGTGTTAGAAAAAATTTCTCTGTGTATTTTGTAAGTTTTTTTCTACCCTCTTGATAATTTGAAGTTTTTCATTGGTCCCTCTAACTTCGAATTATCAAGAGTGGACTGTATATATATATTTATATGTATTTGTAAATCAGGTTGAAGCAAAAGTAAAGTTTTTTCAGAGTAATTTTCTGATCAAAAT
Organism: Trichonephila clavata; assembly: GCA_019973975.1. Taxonomy (NCBI): domain Eukaryota; kingdom Metazoa; phylum Arthropoda; class Arachnida; order Araneae; family Nephilidae; genus Trichonephila; species Trichonephila clavata. The sequence goes on along the minus strand of BMAO01013271.1, from coordinate 187,747 downwards.
ATCTTAATTGCAAAATTTGCTTTGCATCATTTTAAAAATGGTTGTATATTATACTTTGTTTTATAAAATTTAAATTGTTTGTTCATTATTTTAAGAATTTGTTTGAAATGTCAATCACACATTATTTTATGCTTTGTCATTTTAAAAGTTTGCAGGTATAATATATTTGTAATATAATTACCTACTTCAATTTCCTTGAGGGATTTTCTTTAATTCATTTTTTAACATGTGATACTTAATTCTATTTATTTGTCCACCTAATGGGAAATGCAATTTGTTAGTTTTTAAAACAAGTGTTTCCCATTGACAAATTTTGTGACAAGATGATGCAATATTTCATCAGCTACTGGGTCTGACCAGTGTGTTAAGACTAGGAAAAAAGTGGGTAAAATCAATATCAGTTTTGTCTAGTTGCTATAAAAATTGCAAAGCTTTAGACGTTAATTTTTCTTTTAATGACTACATACACTCTAAACGGAAAAAGAAAAATGTTTGTTTCATGCCCTTCTAAAGTTTATTCTTTATAGAAAAGTATTCAAATATTAATCTGTAATATTTGACAAATAATATTTTAATGCCTTTTTATCCATGCCATCATTTTTTTCTGTTTATATAAATTAAGAATGAGTTTTGAAAGATTTCTTGCAGCTGGTTATTTCTTATATTTTCAAATGAAATTTTATTTAGTCTCTTGGATTTTTATGGGCTATGAAATATATAGAGTGTTTCTGTTCCCTAAATGTACTGGTTTTATACTACCAAAACAAAAACCTCTTTTCTCATATCTGAAATAAAAAAATTTAATCTATCACATGGGTTGAAGCAGCTAGCTGTTTTTTATACTTCAGAAATATAAGCATTTTTAAAAATATGTGATATTTCTCTTTCTATTCTTAAAAATGTTATTTAGGAATCTTTTTTTTTTTTTGGTACAAATAAATAACCTTTATCAATATTTTGTAGAATTAAATTGTAATTGAAAGAATAAATCATTTATTTTCACATCCCATGCCATAATGTGGCAAATTGATGCGAGATTTTGGGGTTTTAAAAAAACTATATTTGAGATAGTTAAAATACTGAAAAATTTTATGAATAGTTTTTACACATACAGTCTTATATCCATCTCATTGGTTATAATAATCACAGTAGTGTCCAATCACACAAGTAAAATGGACAAACCTGTTTTTTTGGGGGAACATAAATAAAGATAACAGAGTACATGTTAGTATAGCAAAAGTTGGCTGATTATGTTAATCATGTGATTTTACAGACTTTGAAAAAGACATGATCATTGATTAATGAACATGGAGTAGAATCTTTTCTGAAACCACCTCTCTTTTGCAAAATATCCATCTAGTTCCATAGCATTTGTATACAATAAATGGAAAAATTAATGTGATCTGCAGTTCTGTTGTGAAAAGTTTGGAACACCATGCACAATTAATGAAAAAGATGAGCAACACCTGTATAAAACTGATTGACAAGATGCTGTAGATACATTGACAACTCAAATTAATCTAAAACGAACAAGAAAGCTATTGAGGATAACTGTTCCAATGCACATCATTTTGTGTATCAATCTCCTCACCTGGCGTCTGATTACAGCATCCCTGTTGACAAACCTTCGTCATAAGAAAGGCCTTGAATTTACATTGCAATGCAAAGACTGGAGAGTAAAGAAGTGGTAAAAGATTGCTTTTTCAGACGGGTTTCGTTTCTTACCTCTTCCAGTTAATGTTCCTTGGCATATTCGCTGGAAGGCAGCAGGAAACGAGATTCCACAAATATATAGGTTACTAGACATTAACAAGAGGGAAGAGTCAGTGTAATAGGCTAGGACATGATTTTTTGCCATGTTTTAAGTCCGTTAATTCCTCTGAAAGGTACTTGCAATAACTAGTATGCTTATCTATTGTAGTCGTTCAAGTACGTCTTCATGTAACAACAGTGTATCCTGCGAATAATGGGCCCTTCAGCAGGAAAATGCCACATGTCATGCGGTCACAATAGTCCGCAAATGGTTCGAGGAGCATTAGGATGACTTCTACTCACTACTGTGGCCGCCACATTTCCCAGATCTGAATCCCTTTGAAAATTTGTGAGAACATTCGGATCGGTACACTTGACAGCAAGACCCTCAACCTCGGAATCTTCAAGAGTTAGTGATGCTTTCCTGTCAAATATTCCCATACATACGTTCCACACATATGTATTGAGTCCATACCACATCGCCTAACTGCTACAGTCAGTGCTAAAGGAGGTTATCCCGAGTATTAAGTAGGTGTCCGCGGTAGCCTAATGGTTATGGTCTCGAGCTCGTGGCCGTTGTGTCATGCTCCAGTGCCCATTGAAGCGTGGCTTGTAAAGGGGCTGATGCACGTTAAATCTGTCGTGGCTCAAAGTCCACCCGTCGGCGTCTTATGGTAGTTAAAATATAGGGTGCCATCTCAAGTATTATCCTCGTCACTTTACCGAGGCTCAAAATTACGAGATCCGTCGCCAATACCCCTCGTGTTGCTTTAGAGTGTGACTTTAATAAACACTCATCTGGATGTTAAGTAGGTGGTCATTTACGTCATCTGTGTGTGTGCATACATTCCGTAAAATACGGCGTATAGTGCGCACCTATACTTTTAAGCTGCATTATTTAATTTTTAGATATATTCGCCTTATAACGCGCATCCCCTTTTTTTCAAACGAACCTAAAATGTATGTCTGCAGTGCTATTTTGTTTTGAAGTCATTTTTATTTGAGGTATATCCCAGGATTTTGAAGGGAAAAAAATAGTACATTTCCAGTTCTACACCCGTTAAGTTCATTAGGTATGTCGTTTCTTTTAAATAAACAGTATTTCCATCTAATGTAGAAGTCTAATTTTTCTTATGTTAATCTTTTTTTAATAACTTTTAAAGCTATCATTTTTATATCCGGCGCATAACGCACACCCATAAATTTCGACCTTATTTTTTTGTGTTAAAAGTGCGTGTTATACCCCAGATTTTACGGTATATACAGTCGGACCTCGATTTAGCGAATTCATGGGGACCGAACGTGGTATTCATTAATTCGGGATTATTATTTTTATAAAATCGGGGTCCAAAAAATACACATTTTTTGCACTTACCTTTTAGAAATTCCATAAGTAAATGACACAAAAAATGTCCATTGTTAGATATTACACTATTTTTATTCAGCAGCTAAAAATACAATAAACAAACACACATATTACATACACCAGTTAATTGGAAATTTTAAAATACACTAATATATATCTGAGAATATATAGTTTCTTTGATTCCCAACTCAAAAGAATTTTCTTTTTTTTTTCGATTTATTGCAGAGAAGAAAATACTAAGTCATTTACATCCTGCTGCTTGAGAGAAGTATGTTTTTACGGTTTCCAAACGATGTAAAGCATTATATACTATAACTTTTGCTTAAACTATTTTTGATAGGAGTTTCATTATCAATTTCTGCATCATAATCGCTATTCGTTGGCTCTGACTAATCAATCAAAATTTTCTTCAAAACCGTGCATATAATAAATTTGACTTTTCGCAAGAAAGAAAGCAAATGGTAAAAACTCTTTAAGATATCTCCTGTGTTGTAGAGTGGGGTGAGATAAGAAAAGAATTACCTGTTTTATTCAAAACTCATGCGATTGGTTACTCTCATGACTCCTCTGTACCTGTAAAGTCTAATAATGATGTGACGTTTGAGATAAATAAAGGTAGCATGATATTTATTAATTTAAATATTTAGTTTATTTACGTCGCAGCGTTTAATTACAGTACATACACTCTGAAGTTAGTAGTTTAGAATTATTAGAGTCCAAGTTCTGTTGTTTGTGAGGGAGGAGGTACGTCTCGTCTCTACGAAGGGTTTCAAACGTCTCTTCTCTCTGCTCTATCTAGGGTCTCCTGGATGAAAAGGGTCGGCATCTTTATTCTCGATTTATATCTGGTTCGTGGGCGGAGTAGGGGACTGACTCCTCGTAGTGTCAAAGGTTGTTGGGGCGAGATCCAAGACCGCGCAGTATTTTATGGGAGCAAATGCCTTTTCACGTGGTGATTATATCTACAAAAGAAGCCGATTCACAGCTGCATGGCGGGAAACGTCCCAATAGGCTGTACTCTTTCCTATCGAAATTTACTGCTTACAAGAAAAGTCTTTTTCTATTCCGGTCAAAAAGAATATGTCACTTACAAAAAAAAAAAACAAAAAAAAAATGCAATTTTATTTCTAATCCAAACTAATTAAAAAAATTTCGGCTGTTGAAATAATTTTTTAATTTGAGGTTTTCTATTTATTAAGTAGGATGTTTTTTGCCTTCATTTTATTCGGTGGAGAAAAATTCGTTAAATAAGAGTTCGGTAAATCGGGATCCGACTGTATATTTGAATTGATCATGAGTAGTATGTTTCTACCATGTTGCAATTTGATGTATCAAAGTTTTATTCTTCTCTTTGTTCTTTTTCTTAATATGGCATAATTTTTTAATGTTAGAAGCTTAATAAAAAATGAACTACAGTTCATCGAAGGTAGAGCCGTGTTTTTTCTAAAATACTTATAGTTTGAGAAAAACAGCACAAGTATATATTGCTTAATCATAACGAAAAAAATAATCACTGGCGTTTCTTACATGATTCATGTAAGTCGCTGGGATTTTTTAAAGAACCGATGCCTTTCCAGACTAGTATTTTGATTCATTTATGCTCCAAAAAATTAATAATGGATGAAATATTGATCGTTTTCTTTGTTGCAGATCATAGTTTTTGGAATATTTCTTTCTAATTATATTATAAAGAAATTCACAACAAAGGATACTTTTTTCCAAAAATCCGTCATGAATTATGGTTTTGTGAAGAATGAAAAACCTAAATTCCTATTTCTTTTTGGTGGTGGTCTACGACTTACGTGTCGTAACTATTTCTGTGAAATAACTTTTCGGGTGAGAATCCATGTAATCACATAGGATGATCCCAAAAGTAGGCCAACATCGATTCCCATGCGACTCTTGGGAGTATAATAAGTTCACCGCCGTGGAGTAATGACTTTTTATTCTTGTGGGAGCTTCAGATGAACCTCGGCTTTATACTTTCTCAGCGGTTAGAAAGAAAGTAAGCACTTCCGGGAAAGAAAATTGATATAATATGCGTGAATTTTTGTTGTATCTTCTTTTGGTGAGAAAAGCCTAAAAAAATCGGAAAGTTCGCATAACAGACGATGTATGGTATTAATTTATAGTTCCATCATAAATTCTGGATTTCTTTTTTGTTGGGGGAAAAATAGTCTTGACAAACTCTCCTGCAATAAATAGTGCAGCCCCCTTCCAACAAGCCAGTTAATTTTTACACTGATCGATTCTTGCTTGTGTGAACTTTAATTTTCTAGTGCGCTTTGATATGAGTGTGGTCATTTTTAATAACCTTTCTCTTTTTAATTGTTGTTTAATATAAATAACATACTTTTTTTATTCAAATGCATTTTAATTGCATACCATTTCGTGGGAAATCCTTTAAAATCTGGAGCTCATAATCTTCTGATCAGTTTATAAGTATATATATTAACAGAATTTGTGTCTGAGGGACATCTATAGTTTGAATGTCTTTGAATGATTGTAAAATTAAATTTTAATAGGTTCCAATGATAAATTGTTTATCTTTCTCTCTCGTGCATTGGAAATAAATCGAGCGTTGTAAATAAAAGGAATATAACATTTGTTTGTCATGAAGTAGACTTACAATACTGTACTTGCTGCTAGAAGTTTTTTTTTTTTTTACTTCTGTAAAAAGTGGGAATTAAATGATTTTTTTTATATGGTGGTATTTTGAGAAGCATATTTGGTGGGATTAAATATGATAATTATTAGATGAGCAAAACCAACTCGGAAAACTATTTAAAGTGTCAGATATTATTAAATTAACAGTAATATACTTAGGATTAAATATGGGTGCGAAACTAAATAAAATTGAACGGGAATCGCGAATCATTATATATAAAAAGACCGTCTTGGCTAAACCATTTGGTACGCGAAAAAGAGAATGACCGAAGTTGGATTGATTCTCCCTGGAAAAATACTTGAAATACCATTCAGGTGGCAAATAGGAAAATCTATGTCATGAATAAAATGGAATTCTGAGGAATGTCTGGACTTATTCGGGGCTATAGCCAGTGAAAAAGAAATTTTAAAAAAATCTTAAAAATAAATAAAAAAAAAAAATCTGTTTTCTTGGCATTTTTTTTTTCCTACTATTTCTATAAGTAAAAATATATTTAAGTTTCATGAATTAAAAATTTACAAATATTTTATACTTTTTATATCAGAAATATTTAATTATTTTCTTGTAATATCCTACAAACAATGGTGTTCATAGACTTCATTCATAGGAAATGAGATATATTTAAAAAATATTTGTTGACCAAAGCCCTGAGATGTTATTTTTGTGCTATGAATTAAAAGTCAGTAGGTCTGTAATGGGAGTGAGGAGTCCCCCCCCCCTCCTTGTGTACGTCACTGTCTTACAAATAATAAATATTTCAAATATAGCTATTACGTAATTGTTAATTGTATGCATATGCCGGAGATCCACATATTAAAAGACTAAAGAGGCCACGAGCGAAAAAAAAATATTTTGAATTCTTGGTTTCGACAGTAAATTTACTATGGAGTTTATTTTGTTCCCATGTATTCAGTTCCTACCATTAGTTCACATTCTTCCTATATCTTGTGCGGCCGCAGTAGCCAAGTGGTCAAGGTATCGGATCATGGTAAGCTTGTCATGAGTTCGAGTCCAGTACCACTAATGACCCGCCGTGTAGGGGAGTGATGCTCGTTAAATCTGTCGAGAGATCAAACGTCCTCCCGTTGATGTGGTGTGGTAGTTAGGAGAGGGGATGCCAGCTCAGGTGTCGTCCTCGTCTCTTGACCGTGGCTCAAAATTACGAGGTCCGTCGCCAAACGCCCTCGTGTAGCTGAACAGTGTGACGTTAATATTCACTCACTCCTATATCTTGTTTAAATTTTCAATCGTTAATAAAATAAATTTCAAAGCGCTCAATTGAATTGAAATTTTATAAACACGATTATTTTGGATGACAATATGGTTAATTGAATTAAAATTATTAAAAATTATTGATTAAAACTAATTATTCAAAGAATTACAGATACAGAGCCTCGTTGGCATCATTTTTGACGACTTGTGACAAAATTTTAAAAGATTTTTTTCTCGCATTTTAAAGCGCTCATTTGAGCTGAAATTTTCTATACATGATTGTTTTGGGTGACAATATGATAATTTAATTAAAATTAATTGACTGAAACTGATTATTTAAAGAATTACAGATACAGTCACATTGGCTTCATTTTTAGAGGCTATTGTCAAAATATTTAAGTTTTTTCCCCTCACGTTTTAAAGAATTCAGTTGAACTGAAATTTAAAATACACGATTATTTTGGATGACAATACGATATTTTAATGATAATTAATAAAAATTAATTGCCACTTAATATTGTGATTCTGTCATGTATATACATATTTATATTAATTGTAATTATTTGATAAAAAGTAACTAAAATGAAAATTTTCTTTGTTGTTCTAAGTAGGATTTGACTTTAAACATTTTTTTTTATTTTACTTGTTTAAAAAGACTGGCTTATTTTTAATGTGAAGAAATTTTATATCACTTTTAATATATCGATGAGATTCCAGCTTTTAGAAGTATGATAGGGATTAATGACAAATTTATTCTTCGAAATGATTTCCATATTAAACTCAGAAAACATATTAATGTCTCATAACAAGAATTTGAAAAACATTAATCGGCAATTATGTGTAAAGTTAGGAATTAAATGTGTAAATAAAAATAAAGAAAGGAGACGTATATTTTCAGGAATCAAGCGATTCTAATTAATCTTAAGATTAGAGAGGGATATATTTCAGATGATTTTATAATGCGTGCTTTATGTTTAAAATGTAATTTTTTTTATTACTACTTTGGTTGAAGTAAAAATTGCGTTACATATTCGATAGAAGGAATAAGCCTTATTAACTTAAAAGCAAGTAAAATATTTACAAAAGTGATAAAAATGTTCTTCGTAAAATAAAGCGTTAAGTGAATTTTGTTTGCGTAATTCGAAAAGTTTTATTTTCTTATGTGTGTGCTTTCAATATTTCTTTTGTGCTCAAGAAACTGATCGTTGCAAAAGATAAACACGGAAGAAACTATGTTTTTCTTCTGGCGCCCATTGATCGAGTTTCTTTCTTTTGTGACAGAAGATGTTCTGAAATATATAACATGTGTGAGAGAAAGCGGAGGGGAAAGGAAGTAGGTCGAAAGAGGGGTAGAATACTGAGTTTTCTTACATGACATAAACTGTGATGTGTTTCGAAACGGTCACTTTTTTGTTGACCGTTCTGGCTACCATGGAAATGACTATCGGTTGAACAATTGGTTGCTTACCGTCGTATTCCTATGGCGCGTTGATTCAGGACTCTTTCACGCTAACAGCTCATTTGCTCCCGTGCTGTTCGGTTCCGAGTATCGTTTTCTTGTTAGATAACTTCTGTTTATTGTTTTCCTGTCAGACTGTGACGTTTTAAAAAAATTAGTTGAGGATTTTCAGTGTTTAGCACTTGAGTTGAGAAAAATGATTGCTGGGATCAACAGTATAATTGTTTGTTGATGTTTTTGGACCGTGTGAGTGCTACGCCTCATTAGATTCGATTTTGGAATTTTTTTTTGTTCCTAGTGTCGATAAATTGTGCCATCCGAAATGAATTTTCTTCTTATAAATTTTTTAAAAAAAGGCTCTTATGTATGATTTTAACTACTTCTGCTTGCACTTTGATTTAACTTTAAAATATTATTTTTCAGTTTTTTAAAATAAATTTTTTGTGTTTCTAAAAGTATATTATTGATGGAAATTAGAACGGACTTATTGGAAAAAAAAATAATGAATTGACATAATTGTTTTGCTTGTTGTAAATAATATTTAAAACCATTTCTTTTAATTCTAAAAACTATTTTTTTAAGGAATAAGTCAATCGCAAAATTATCTGTTTTCTCCCGTTTATAATGTAAACTTATTACAATATTTAAAAAATTGATACTTTTTATTTAAATTATTTATATCAAACATGATTTGTAATACTTTTTGACAGTTAGGAATTTTTCAAAGAATTATACATTATAGGTTTTTGGAACTTTGCTTATTGTTTGTCACGCTATCGAACTAGTAAAATTTAAATCGTCTGCCCCTAAATCTTCTTTTTTTTTTAATCGTATCGCTTGCATTGACCAGCATTTTCGATTTCTGAAGAAGAAAAAAAAAAGAACTGAATGCCTTTTCCTAGTAAAAAGGAACGGTCATTCACAAGTTCGATGGATTTTTGCTGTCAGTCGCCGAGGGATTCTGAACGAAAGCGGAAGTGGAATAGCGATTTCGCTCATCCATAGGAAATGAGTTGAGGATTCTTATGAAGTGCTGTTTTTCCCTGGGGTAAGTGACAGGCCATTTTTTACCGTGCTGTTAAATATTCGGTTTGCATAGGATGTTAATCTGCATTTTTGTAATTAAGTTAATGGTTACTATTTCAAACCTTTATTTCTGGTTTCCCTGTAATGTTTTTAGAATAGAGTATTTGATCTGGAGCAAATGACTTAAATTTAAGAGGACACTAGGACATATGGTCCTGTGCAGCGAAAGGGGCTAGAATCATCTCATATTTTCTTTTTTTTAAAAAAATATCTTTTTATATGTCAAATCACCTTGGGTTCGTGCATATTTGCAACCCTTATTCATTTGTTAAGTAGAATTTCATTTGAGAGAAGCTTTTTAAAAAATAACGAACAGGCTATGTTTTTTTACTATGCAAGTGTTAAAATATTTTGTCTTGCTTGTTCTTACTTAAAATTATGAGGTATATACAAAAGATCTAAATATATAACTCAATTTTTTTTTCTGTATATAAATTCTTATATTGTCATTTTTGTTTTTCTGTTTCTGCTAAATCGAAATGTCTAAGGCTGAAAATTCGAATTGAACTCTTAATAGATAAATAAATACTTATTTTTTGCTTTGTTGTAATTGATTGTTAATTTGGTTGACCCTCTATTGCTTAAAGAGACTTTTTATTATATAAATACTTATATAATCTCGAATGAATAAATAATTAAAATGATTTCAGCTTTGCGTTTCTTTATAAGCGTTAACAATTTAAAACACTTAAAAGCATGTTGCAATGTGTAAAAAGAAGTTGAAACGTCATACTTTGGAGAAGTTTAAGCGGAAGATCAATTTTGAATACAATTTATTTTTCAATTAATTTTTTTTTTAATTAACTTTATTTTACTTTGAATTTTTATTTATTAGGTTGTCGTAACGACATAAACCACACCAAGACCCAATTTTATGTTGATTTAAATATGAAAAGTTTGATTTTGTAAGAAGTGAAAGAGATGAAAGATAATGAAATATAGATATTTTAAACTGCTTATTTTATTATTTTACATAATTATTTCGCTATGGTTTGTGATTGAAGTAAAATAAATTTAGTTCACATGAAAATTATGTAATGTTTTAATACGAAAAAAGGGAAATGGTTGTTTTGCATTTATAAACTTATTTTCAGTTGCGTGGTATATTGGTTCTTAGTTAAAGCTTATAACTACATAAAAAGTAATAATAAGAAGTAATATTTCAAAAACTGATCATTAAGTACATTTTTGCTTAAAATTTGGACCAAAGTAATATGGGTACTTTCGTATCAGCAAGATTAAGTTATTGATATTTTTTATTCTTAAAACTAATATTTTCAAATAGCTGCAGATAAAGGAGCACAGAATAAGATACATAAAAGTGAAACATATTACGGTACTTACGTATTAACGTCATCACAGCAAAACTTGCTCCACACGAATCGCGCCCTGATATACACGTTACATTTGAGGAGAAAAGATTCTCGTGATCTTAATGCATTAAAAGATTTTAAATGCATTTTTAAATAAAATTTGTATAAAAATAATTTTTCTATGTTTTGTGTAGTCTTCGTTCCTTTTTTGTCAAATTTGCAACTATTATTTTTTACTCTCCCAGAAACAACAGCGTATAATATATATTAAAAATTATTCTTTAAAATTTTGCATTCATTAAAATTCATTTAAATGCATTTTTTAAAAAATCTTTAGGGAAAATTGCTTAAGTTTTGCATTTTAGTTAACTTCACTCAATCATTCTCCATTGTGAATTACAAATTAAAATCGTTGAATTTATCTTTAAAAAAATGTGAACGAAGTTGACTTTCTAAATTTTAATTAGAATTTGGATTGCGCTTAGTTACATCAGCTTAAAATTAATTAAGAAGCCCAGTGGCTGAATGGTTAGTGCACCGAGCTTCCACATCACTGGTCCGAGGTTCAAACCCCGGGGGCCGCGGTAGCCGAGTGGTCTAGGCATCGGATCGTGGCTAGCGTGTCATGAGTTCGATCCTAGTACCACTGAAGACCCGCCGTGTAGGGGAGCGATGCACGTAAAATCTGTCGAGAGCTCAAACGTCCTCCCGTTGATGTGGTGTGGTAGTTAGGAAAGGGGGGTGCCAGCTCAGGTGTCGTCCGCGTCTCTTGACCATGGTTCAAAATTACGCGGACCGTCCCCAAAAGCCATCGTGTAGCTGAACAGTGGGACGTTAACATTCACTCACTCATTCAAACCCCGGGCTGGGCAAGGTTGACTCAACTTTTATCCCTTCAGTGGATCGATAAATGAGTACTAAGCTTGCTTGAGAACTTAACATGAGGGTTTCGCGTCAGACTAACCACCTGACCGAAACATCTGCTCATGCACCTTAGGGCCCTAGGTCACGTATACTGAGTTGGGCACAGTAGGCTTACCCTCATGGGCTGTTATAAATTAAAACTTTTCTTTAAATTCATATACTTAAAGCTTCACTCTTTGTTTAAAAACATTACCTATATTTAGAACACAATTTTTTACCTTAATACTATCACAGTATTCATATATACTAATTGAAATAATTCAATAATTCAAGTAAGTATTCTTTAAGTACACAGTTTTTCTCTTAAACATATAAATAAGAAAAGCATTTAGCATTATAGTAGAGGACAGAAAAATGCATAGAACACATTTTGTATGCATGAAAAGCTAGATTAATTCAATCAAAAATGAATGGTAAAATCAAGCGTTATGCTGATTATTTGGCGGTGAAATCCTAAAATTATTTCAAGATTGGAACATATATTGAATACATGTTTCAAGTGTAGGCACCATTCTTAAAGGTTAAGTGAAAACAATCGTAATAACTAAAAAAAGGTTGTTTTTTTTTGGCAAAAACGGTTTTTACAGAAGATCAGTTACTTTGAATTTTTTCTTTCTTTGTAAGTGTATGTATGAATTGAGACTTTGATTCAAATTGTTTTAGTTAAATATTAAATAATTTTAAAAGCTTTTGTGTAAATGACTTTAATTAGAAATTTGAGAATTAATTTCATGAACGAACATAAAACAATACTGCTGATTAATAAGTGCTACTCGATTTGAATGAAACGACACAAATATTGAATATATAAAAACATTGAAATTCTGTTTTGTTTCATAAACTTTCTTATAAAAGTGTGGTGAAATTATGGAAATTTTTTTTAACTTAGCTAATGTACTAAAAATAATTATCACTGTTTCTTAAAGCATCATTTATTTTTCTGTGTATAAATTGCGTAAGTTATGTTAAAAAAATTTTTAACACATACCTATATATTTGGAGATACAATTTTATGTTGGTAGGTTGTATTTCCCTTACTGAAATAAAATATTAGAGTGCATTTTGAGAATAAATCATTGCTTATTTTTCTTTAAATTTTGTTATTTGCTTATTTTTTTACTTTTTTTTTTTTTTGCTTTTTCACAAGATCTAATTTTTTTTTATCATATTATTAGAAGAACAAAGACTTGAACTACTGTATTTTTTTTCAGTTAAAACGAATAGATTTCGATGTAATAAATAATTATTCTATATATTTCAGTATTCCGTATTTTATTCAGATCTCGGACAACTGTTTGATTAAACTTCTTTTACTGATTGAGAAATCTAAAAGAAAAGGCTCTTGATATTTTATAACTCTCTATGGCACTCTCAATTTTTAGAATACTTTTCCAGCTTTCCTGACTTTTTTGTTTTCGTAAGAAAAGCAGCAGTAGCAACAATTTTTTTTTCTTTCGATTATAAACTTTTGTAGAATTTTTCAATTTGGGAATCTATAACTAATCCACATATATTCGTTGAATTCCAAAAAGCATTGCAAAAATATTAAAAATATTGTGACTTACCAAGTTTTATAAGGAATAGAAAGTTTATTCTTTTGATTAGTGAAATAAAAGTTTCTTGAATAAAAAATAACTTTACTATTTGTATTGTGTGTTAATTTTTCCACGTGTTCTCTTGCATCTAAAACCAATGTCGTAGCATGTCTTGGTATTTTTGTATATTTCATTAATATATTCGTGCTAGCTGAAGACGAAAACCTAGTTGATCTTGCGACTCCATATCTATTCCATAATTTCCACAAAATAAAGGAATTGACAACCGTCAGATCACTAAGGAAGTAAAAGATTTGATGCCACCATTTCCGGAAGATTTTGTTAAAAATAATATATACAGTAATATCTCTCGAACTTTCGCGATAGATGGGACTAAGTGATAATCGCTTAAGTCGAATTCGTGTAAATCGGAATATGACTTCGAATATACATATTTAGAAGTTATTTTTATTTAAGGCCAGAGACAAAAGAAAATAATAATTTAGGGAAAAAAATGCTTGATAAAGTCTTAGGTAATACAAGTACAAAATCGGGATGTAGAAGGTTTCATAAAATCTAACAAAGTAGTCTGTCGGCTCCAAGATTTTTTTTTTCGCTCAAAATTTCCTCGTAGCATGCTAATTATTTTTTCTATTCCGTGTTTTTTTTGGGGGGGAATACGCTCATCATTGAAGTCTATATTTCCTAAAATTTGTAACCCTTTTTTTATTCAAGTGAGACCTTATGTCAAATTCCCAACAGTCATTCAACTTCTGAATGAACTTGGTCTAGACTCAAGTTCTTCAATTTCTTGCTTTAGGGGCTCATCCATTATCAGCTCCTGATTGTGGGAATTCAGCAGTTCTTGAACGTCATCTCTATCCACTTCTAAATTTATTTTGAATGGAAAAATCTACAACTTCTTCAATCACATTACCGATTTTACCCTTTCTTTTTTCCTATTTTTCCAATTTTTTTGCTGAATTTAAAAGTTTTATGATATCGGAATGTTTATAACCACAAACACACGAAAAATAAACTAAGAAATGAAGGATTGCACAGTGGGATGCAAGGGCTTCAGGTGCTATTTGTCTTCTTAATCCTGTTATGTGTGTGTGTGGGGGGGGGTAACAAAGGGTTTAAGGGCTTATAATTCTTTTTAATTTTCCGAAATTTTAAATGGATGGCAGCACAAATGAAAAGTGGTGAAATAGCTTACCATGGAAATTTAAAAATTAATGTAATTGGTGGTAAGTATACTTACCGCAGCCTTAGAAAGAATTAAAGCGATTTAATACAAACTTTTTAAAAATTTTAATAAACAAAACATTTGTTGAGTTTTAAGAAAATAATTTGATATTTTTCTTTGCATTTTTTTAGCATCAAATCGTCACCAAATTGTTCGATGTTGTCCATTTTGTTATTCATTTCACCATTGAAATGTGCCTCTAAATAACTGCGCATAATTTTCATGACTTTCCTCATTTCGGATGATGTGGGAACTGGAGCTGCATTATTCATTTCATTTTCGTCATCGGAATCTGCATCAATGATATTTTTTGAGCTTTGAATAAACTCCAAATTGTCTTTGTTTGCCATAATTGAGTCTGTACACACATTACTGCAATTAATTACATCTACTGCAATTAATACTTCCTGTAATACAATAGGACAGTCTAATTCGGCTGGTGTTTTCCGTAATTTATTTATTTTCAGAAGAGGAATCTTTTCGTGTTAAGAGAATAAAAAATGCACGAAAATACGTAGTTTGTCGGGACCGTTGTCTTTTTTCGTGTTAGCCGATGTTTCGTCTTATGCTTTTCGAGTTAAACGTATTTCACTGTAGATTGTTCGTACGTTAAGATAAAAAAAATTTCCATTACTTATTTTGTGGAGAAAAAAAAAGGATTGTTACCTTAAAATATATCCATTTAAATTTGAAGCTCTTAAATATTATTTGCTTTCATCTTATCATGAACAGATATAATATTCTAGATTTATGTGGAAAGTTTTCAGTCGAATGACGTATTAAAGTCATGATCAACATGTGATCAAATGTTATTCAATATATGGATAATTTCTTAATTGACGCGAACATTTCTTTTATCGTTTCCATTTCTTATGAATATATGTTTTAAAGAGCAGATCATGAGTTGTTTTCCTTTCCTCTTCAGTACAGTTATTATTTAATTATTCCATTTATGCGGGCTATTATTTCCATGAAAATAGCAGGTAAATTGGGCCATGAATGTATGAAATTTATTGATGCCATAAATTTTTAACCGCTATACAAAAAGTTACGCTTTAGATGAATTAACGCGATTACGAAATAAATCATGAATAAATCTCCAAATGCGTGTTCATGTAGAAAAATTATATTCATTATCATATATTACAATATTTCTAATATTCCCTTATTCAGGGCAGCATACGTATATTTTAAATTTTTTTATAGAATTTTATTTTCTTGAAAAACCAGTCTGCTGAATAAATTTGATAAATTTTACTCCTTTACAGGTTAAATTAATTTTGTATTAAGTACAGTATTTCATTTAAGTTATGAATATCAAAATATGACAATTATAGAATTATCCATCTGCAAAAAGTTTGTCGTGAGACAAAAATACTTGCTTCGCGTAATCTAAGATTTCCGTATTCAACAATATCTAAAATAAAATAAGGTTTTAGTTTACTTGCTAGTTTCTTCGACTACCATTCGTTAAAGAAACCTAAATTAACTGATTCTGATACAGTCTGACTTAAAATCCTTGTATCCTTTAAAACTCCTTTGAAGCAATAAAAACATAACATTATGCGAAATTTTAGATTTTTTTTTTAAAAAAAGAAACATTTTATTAATTTTAGATTCAAAATCTAGTACTGAACTTTCAAACACAAAACATAGAATACACTCATTTTATTTTACAACGTCTGAAATCTTTCACAATTGCTACCCTTTCTACGTTCCATAGTTGAATTATCAAAATTCTCTACCTTTGATTTATTTAATGAAGTGTGTGGGGGGGGATCCTGACTACTCAAATCTGCTTTAAAAATGGACACCGGCAATACATCTGTATTAAAACATTTATTTTACTTGTTATGCTTTGAAATTTCATAATTTCACCTGAATAAAAAAAGCGCATGTTTTCATTTGGTAAAGAGTAAAATTGCTTATTTCAAAATTTCCATTTTCTTGTAAACGGAAAAAATTTATCGATGAAAATTCAGTTTGGAATATCGTATTAAAGTTGTTGTTGTTTCTTATCCCAGATGGTGTAACTACATCATCTGCATAAAACCAAAAATCTCCAAAAGATCCAGAAATAAGATAGGATTTCCTAAAACCTCGTCATATGAAAAACTCAAACAATTCGGAATATGACTGGGAGAGGCCTGATCAGCCTCGCACCTAGGACATTCTGAGAAGACTTTCCGGCCCTGTTGAAAAGTCAGAGACTTGATGTGACCACTAAAAAAGCGCGACAGAGCCGTCTGCGGATACCTAGGAATATTAAGTTGGTGACACCAACGTGGTTTTTCCCCCAAAATACCAAGGGTGAGCAGGGGGTATTCTCCAAAATGCATTCAATTCTAACCTTTTAATAGAGGAGAGTTCAGCAAAAGTTAGACAAGTATCACCCAGCAAATTGTCAGCAGTGGCAGGCTTGGCCAAACTATCGGCTATCTCGTTACCATTGAATCCAATATGGTAGGAGACACATTGAAAGTATATACAGTGTTTTAGAAGAAAGTCGAACCACAACATCCAGAATATTTAGGGAGTATTAAAGTAGTAGTCTTTGTTATTATTATTTTTTTGTTTGTTTGAATACTCTTTTTTTTTATTTGAAAAATATTCTTTTATATTTCTTATTTTATATTAAATTTTTTTTTAAATCTAATTGATACAATTTTTAGTGCCTGCGGTATAGTGGTGGTCACGAACTCGTGGTCTGCGTTGTCAACTATTCGAGTTCTAGTGCTGTTGAAGACTCGCCATGTAGAGAAGGTTGCAAAGTACATTAATAAAAATCAGATCGCATACAGTTTTTAATCAAATTATTCGATTGTTTCTGTTTCAATAATGAATTGTACGTGCTTCGGTCTGTATTCTGTCATATTTTATAGTTTTTGAGAATATGTTCTAATAGATTTGTGATAAATAGTAAAAAAAAATAACAAATAAATAATTTGTAAAGAATGTTTCTAAATAGAATGCAAAGCATTTTTCGTGCTCTGCAAATACTTTTTAAAAAAAGAAAAGTATCAGAAAAAACGTTTTAAAATGTGTGTGTGTTTAAATAGATTTTTTTTATGTCTTCTAAATTCGCGTTTGATGTACATTATTTGTTTTGTTCTACATTATTTTGTTCCCTGGGAATGTTTTATAAATAATACTCCTTTTAGTGGGATTATTTAAAATAATCTGCATAAAAGTGTGTTAATAGTCATTTGAGTTTGAGGAATATTTTAAATTCTATGTAGTTCTTAGATATAAAAAAAAATTTTAATCGAATAAGAGTATCAAAAAGATTCCTTTAAAACTTAGTGTTTGTGAAAGTATAAAGATATTTTAATGATTTGTTACCTAAAACAGTTAACTTATTGAATGTATAGATAAATGAAACAAAGTTATTGGAAGAAAAGTAGTTACAGTTTTATCTCCAATAATAAATAAATGTCAATATTTATGTAACATAAACACAAGATCTTAAACTTTAAAAAATAAACAGGCTTCTGTTCACCAATCTTTTTTTGTTCTCGAACATATAATGCCAGTCTTTTTTCTGGAATTCTTATTTTTTATATCTATATCATATGTCCTTTTGAATGCTATAAAATGCATCACAAAGCGTAAAAAAACTGGAAAGATTTCTTGATATAAAATATTTTTGGAATGGGATACAAAATATACAAACCAGAAAGGAATAAAAACTTATAACCGATACTCAAAAATAACTCCGGCGGCTAGCTCAAATAATTTTAATTGGTGGTACATTCTAATTGAGCACGGTTACAATTACATAAAAACAGGAAAATACTATAAAAATACAAAGGGGTTTGCGCGGGAGGACATTGGCACATCCTTTCTTCCCCGAGGCGGCAAGCTGACTGGTTAAGTGTTCACATGGCCAGTAGAGGGCGCTCTATTACCATTCGTTACACTCCCCCTCTGGTTCCTAGGTATCGTCCTCGATGAGGAACCAGCAGAGTTGTCTTTCTTGGGTCTTCCCCTTTTTCTGAGAGGCATCACTGGAGTGGCTTCCTTGTCTATGCATGGACGAAGAGCAGATGAATGATAAGGTCCGAGAACCTCATGTGGGTTGCTTGGATTTGCCACTTCATAAGTCGTCGGAGAGCGTTGAGTCACAATAATATAAGGCCCATCTCTTTTAGGCATGAATTTAGCTGTTTTCTTTCGGGCAGCATTGCTAAGGGGGTGAAGGGTTACCCAGACCTTATCACCTGGATGATACAAGGGACCAGGACGATGTCTTTTATCATAGAAGGCCTTTCGCTGATCTTGTTTCTCTTCAATTCTTTCACGGATTTCAGAAGAAATTCTTGCCAATGTTTTCAAATATGGGGTAATCTCTGGGACGAAATTTTCATTTTCTATGATGGCTCGAAAATCATGGTCACATCATCTATAGTTCTCATTTCTCGTCCAAACTGCAGGTAAGCAGCAGTTTTACCGGTGGTATCACACTTGGCACTGTTCAGAGCGAAACGGATAGACGGCAACTTATCTTCCCATTCATCGTGTCGATTTTGAACTAAGATGGCAATTCTTGGTTTAAGGTCACGGTTTTTCCTTTCAACAGGATTTGCTTGAGGATGATAAACAGGAATAATGTCTTGATCAATGTTCAGTATGAAACAAAGTTGTTGCATGACGGCACCCACAAACTGAGAGCCATGGTCGCTAATTAATCTTCTGGGTAAGCCGTATCGTAATATAACTTCTTCCATTAGAGTTGTAGCACACTCTCTAGCAGTGGCTTGAGTGAGGGCAAAAAGTTCAACCCATCTTGTGCAACAGTCTTCAATAATAAATATCCATTTCTTTCCTGATGGACTCTTAGGCAAAGGTCCAAACAGATCAATGGAAATTGTCTCGAAACGTTGAGAGTACACAGGTGTACGTAAGAGTCCGGAAGGTTTTTGGTTGGAGGGTTTGTAGCGATTGCATTCTGCGCAATTCTTTACATAATCAGTGATATAAGAACGCATACCTGTCCAATAATACCGTTTGGAGATTCTATCAAACGTTCCATCGGCTCCATAATGACCTGCGTTTGGGGCATCATGGTGAATTTTTAAAATCTCTTGTCTTTCGTGAATTGGCACAACTAACTGGGCCTCTTCACTTTCAGAAATGGGTGAGTAACGGAATAAAATTCCTTGATTCATGAGGTATCCTCTTTCTGACCAGTTGGCAAAATTAATACCTTTTTCATTGTTTTCAAAACATTCAATTTTCCTCAGCTCATCATCCTTCAATTGTTCTTGGCGAACTTCTTTAGGTGAGCGTGTGGGAAAATCGACGAAAACAGCAAGAATGTCACAGTCTGCTTTCTCTTGTTCTGACGTGGGTCTAGACAATAAGTCCGCAATAAAGTTCGATCTTCCAGGAATATAGTCGATAGTTAGATTATAAGATTGGATCTGTAGTGCCCATCTTGCAAGTCTTCCGGTGGGAGATTTCAAAGATAATAACCATTTTAAAGGCTGGTGGTCAGAGGAAAGTCTAATAGGTTGTCCTTCAATGTAACCTCTAAATTTCTCAAGTGCCCACACAACTGCAAGAGCTTCTCTTTCTGTGGTAGAATAATTTCGCTCCGAGGACGAAAGTAGTCGGCTTGCGTATTCTATTGGGTGTTCCTCATCCTTTTCTCCTTGGAGTAAAACTGCTCCGAGGGCAACGCTACTGGCATCTGTTCGGATGACAAACGGCTTGGTACCGTCAGCTGGCTTAAGGACAGGAGGAGACGCTAGTTTTGATTTTAGCTCTCTGAAAGCTTCTTCTTGATCAGAGCCCCACTTCCACATTGCATTTTTCTTCGTTAAGTCTGTTAGCGGTTTTGCAATTTGAGAAAAGTTTGGAATGTATCTCCGATACCAGGAACAGGTTTGTACAAAGCTTTGCACTTGTTTAACAGAGGTTGGGGACGTCATATCTGCGATAGCAGCTGTCTTTTGAGGATCAACTGAGATGCCTTCCTTAGTGATGTAATGTCCTAAGTATTTCACCCTTTTACAACAGAAGTTGCACTTCTCTCTATTTGCATTTAATTTAAATAATGAAAGACGTTTAAAAACTTGCTCTAGATCAGAAAGATGTTTCTGGAAGGTTGGAGACAATATTATGATGTCATCTAGATATGACAATGCTAGCACGTTGTTTAATCCTGAACGGAACTTGTCTATCAACCTTTGGAAGGTTGCAGGTGCATTTCGTAATCCAAAGGGCATACGAGTGAACTTGTAAATACCAAAAGGGCACGTAAAAGCTGTTTTGTCTTGATCCTCTGCCGCCACTTTTACTTGGTGGTATCCTGAACGCAAGTCAATAGTCGACATATAAGGTGTTGGCTTAGCTTCGTTAAGCAAGTCATCCATCCGAGGCAAAGGATAACTATCTGGGACGGTTTGAGCGTTCAGCTTCCGGTAGTCTATGCAGAGACGCATGCTGCCATTTGGTTTTGGAATCAAAACAACGGGAGAGGCGTACGGAGATTCACATTCTACTACGATGCCTTGTTGCAGCAGAGAATCTAGCTCTTTCTTCAACAGCTCCTTCCTGGCTGGATTCATCCGGTAGGGAGGCACTGAAATTGGTGGGTTGTTTTCAGTGTTGATGCTATGTTCGATAAATGGAGTAGCTTCTCCCCCTACTTCGAAGATAGAGTGATGATTTTTAAGCAAGCTATCTAGCTCCATACGCTGAGAAACAGGGAGTTCTTGTCCTTCATCTTCCCTTAATTGACAGTTATTTATCGCCACAGGAAGTACATTAACAGATGTACTCTGATAAGGCGTTACGAAATTGTACGATTTTCGGGAATCGTCACAAAAAGTCCAACAGTCCTTCCTGAAATTTAGAACTATTCCAGCATTTTCGAGAAAGTCAACTCCAAGTAGAGTGGAGTTATTTTTAGCATCAGGCAAAATAATAAAGTGGGTTTTAAACTTTCTGCCTTCCAGAGAAGGACGGTTTGAAATGTACGTAGAACTTCTTTCTGAGTAACGATTCCATCAGCAAAGGATAGGGATATGACTATCTTCTCAAAAGTAGCTCCTTGTTGCAGAAGGATACTGTAAAGAGTTTCTCCTGCAATCGAATGACTTGCACCACTGTCCGCAAATGCAGTTCCTGAAACTCCATTTATGCTGATCCTGAGTACAGCATTTCTGTTGGATGGAGAGAGACTGTTAACTCGCAGAATTCCAACGTGAGCTGGATCAACCCTTGAAGGATTGCAGTCAGGGCATTTTGACTTGATGTAATCGGGCTTTCCACATCCATAGCAGGACAGAGGAGTTCGGCTTTCAAATTGCGAATGCCCTCCAAATGGTTTTCTTGGTGCTTCCTTTGCCATATACCCCGTTCTTATACTACTTTGTTTATTTGTTTTTGAGGGGAAAGAAGTTCTTCTTACGTCTGGTAAAACTTTATGTTTCGACGTCTTACCTCGAGCAATTTCATAATCGTCTAATTTTTGTACTAGCTCAGATGAGCTTTTAATATCTCCCCAGATATCCACGAAGTGTTCCTTAACGTCCCTCGAAACTCTTCTCTTAAGCTGATCAGTAAGTACCAAATCCTTAAGGGAGTTAAAGTCTTTCACTTCTAGGCTATGTAGCCATTCTTCTAAGAAATTGTTTAGCTCATACGCGAAGTCCTTCCACAGAGCTTCGGGTTGTTTTTGATGAGTACTGAACTTAATTCGAAACGATTCAGCACTCAACTTGAATCGTTGGAGCAGCACTTGCTTAATGTGCTGGTAATTTCCTAATTTCTCCTTAGGTTCCCGCAAGATAATATTGGAAATATCAATAGGTAACACTGGTAGAAGGTGTGTTACGTAATCGACTTCCCCTATGTTAACTTGCTCACACTGTCTTTCAAATATTTTTAGATAGGTGGAAATGTCTGAAGTTTCCACAAATCTGGGTATGAGGTGCTGGATATTTATTTTCTCTGCAGCAGCACTAGGGCTAGTTGAAGAAGTAGCAGTCATGCTTAACTTCATGCGTTCTAGTTCTAAATTCAGTTCGTCTTGTTTTCGTTTGTATTCATTTTCCTCCTTTTCCTCACGTTCTGCCTGAACCCTCGTGTTGATAATGGTTTCTAGAAGAGTTTTAGTAAACTGTTCATCATAGTCTTTCGAAGTAATGATTAAATTTTTAAAATCTAGTATTTTCATTATTTCTCCTACTTCGAGGCTCAATTCTGTAGCTAGTGTTTTTAAGTCCTCTTTGCGCGCTTTAGCAAGATACGCCATTGTTTTAACTTTTGAGGGGGAAAATTTGTCAATTATAAAATCCGACAGCCACAAATTAAATGCAGTTAATTTAGTTTAAAAATAGTTAACCTTTATAACTGAGCATCAACTAATCACTAAAATTATAAGAATTGGATATTCGAACACAATACTATCAAAAAATATACATTATTATAGATGTTTGACAGGATAGAAAATCGAACTTCGAAAACAAAATGAAAATTCAGATAAACAGAAATTCTGATGCACTTAGCCAAAACAACATATAAACTACTCCTTTGAAGGAATAAAATACTGTTTTGTAGATATTTGACTGAATGCAAAAATTTAGCTTTGAAAATAAAAATAATTCACATATAAAAGAAATTCTGATGAAATTCAAAGTCCAAACAAAACCTATGCATGAATCTTTTGAATAAAAATAAAAATACTTTTCTACTATACTTTTTGTTAACAAAAAAAGAAAATAATTTCTTTCATTTAATTCACATATATTTTATATATGAACAAAATTCTTTAACATAGTTAGAAATAAAACACAATTTCATAACACTAAAATTCAATAAAAAAACCAACACAATACTCCCTAAATAGGAAATATCAATTTCCGGGACACTCTGGCGTCATAAGTAACTTAAAGAGTCAACAAAAAAAAAGTGAAAAATATCGAGGATAAAAAATTTTACAAAAGGAACAGCGGATGCTGAATTCCGAGTTTCCAAGTAAAATGAACAAGAGAAAAAAAAAAAATGTCTGATTTTCACCAGGCAAGGGGTGAGCGACAGAAAATCGGGGGGGGGGGAACCTTAGTAACAAAACGTCTAGTTCCTGAAAATTCAAGGTCAGAAGTGGGGGAAAGAAGTTCCCCAAACAAGTACACTAATAGTCATAAATCACAGGAAATGAACAAAAGTAAAAGAGTTTCCTTACTCGGGAAAAGAATTACTCATAATGAAATAGACTAATAAATCATGGCTATTATATATTTATACCATAAAATATAAAAACACAAGTAAAATTCAATAAAAGATCAAAATGAATCAGAAACAAAATAAAAGAAAAGAAACTTAGCTGATGCTCCATGAAGACGAATGCAATCCAAAGTTTCTAATTTCCCGGTAGGAAATATAAATTTTCTAGTAATCCGAAAATTTCTTCGTAGCCGGTAGCTACAATTTCAGAAATTACTTTTTAAAACTTCTTCATGAACTAGCAGTTCAGAATATTGAAGATAACTTTGCTAGACTAGTAGCCATATTAAAATTAAATAATTATTCGGGCCGTAAGTTGGGCGACATTTCTATAACCGATACTCAAAAATAACTCCGGCGGCTAGCTCAAATAATTTTAATTGGTGGTACATTCTAATTGAGCACGGTTACAATTACATAAAAACAGGAAAATACTATAAAAATACAAAGGGGTTTGCGCGGGAGGACATTGGCACATCCTTTCTTCCCCGAGGCGGCAAGCTGACTGGTTAAGTGTTCACATGGCCAGTAGAGGGCGCTCTATTACCATTCGTTACAAACTTCACTATTTTGTTACTCTTTTGTTATTTTATTCATTAATCCCATTAGGTTATAATTACATTCACGAATTCGAAATAACTTGAATAACGATATCAGTATTCGCAAAATATAAAATGATTTTTGTGCTTGCAGTATATATCTTTCAGTTCTATATTGACTCTAGAAGACAAATAAATACCCCTGAGACGTGCCCCAATAATATTTGTTCGCCTCTCATCTAGATAAGAGTAAAATTTTTTTATTAAGTTGCTAAGTGTGCATAATTTAGATAATTGAGGAGAAAATGAGGTTCTCTATATGCTTGAAATTTTAATTTATTTAAATGCTTATAAGAAAAGAATGGAATTGATAACATATAAATGTATTTCAAAAGATTTACTTAATTCATTATAATAATGCAAGAATTGTCTTGAATTGCTAGAAATTATAATTGTCTCATGCTTAAAACAGCAAATAATAACAGCAAAATTTAAAATAAACACGAAAATTTGTCTTTAGATATTAATAAATTGAAAGTAAAAAAGCTTTTTTAAAACAAGCTTTTATTTAAATGCGCTAAAAAGAATAAAATAAATTTTTCTTTAAAATTTTTTTACTATCAACTTATAACGTCATTACACAATTTATATGATATAAAAGCTTGTCGCAAGTTTAAAGCACTCTTACTTACTTAGTTTGAAAATTTTAAGAAATTGAAATCAATCAGATCAAGTTATTTAATTTACTTGTTTATCTGCAGAGGTAAATCTCGCGACAAGCTTTTATATCATATAAATTGTGTAATGACGTTATAAGTTGATAGTAAAAAAATTTTAAAGAAAAATTTATTTTATTCTTTTTAGCGCATTTAAATAAAAGCTTGTTTTAAAAAAGCTTTTTTACTTTCAATTTATTTTTCACTTTTTAGTTATCACTCGACAGGTTTCTTAGTCTGTTCATCTCATTCAACGCATCATTGTTGCTAGGTGTTAGCCGGTTATTTTCGAACAGTCGAGCTAAATGAATTCTAACTAGACGAAAAACACAATTTTTTCTTAAATCCGTAAATTTTAAGCAATTCTTTCAATCTTCGTACAGATCTTGGGTAATATTATCCTACACACGAAAAAAAGTTTTATGAGATTTTCTTCATAAATGACGAAGTTATTAAATATTAAAATGTTGAGTATTTTTTGAAAAATCGTAATAAAAAATTTTCGACATTTTATTTTTTAAATGACCGATTCTAAAAGAGCAAATCATAAGCTGTTTTAGTACGGAATGTCGATTCATTTAAACAAAAAAAATTCATGCGCGTCAATTAAGACATTATTTTCATAAAAACGCATCGATTTTGACTTATTTAAAAAAAATTGTAAGAAATACAAATATTATTTTGTAAAAAACATTATACCGTATCGGGACGAAATAAATGATCTTTCCGATTCTATAATTATTTTTTGTCTGAGCTTCATAGATTAACCTCTTAAGCGGTCAATTTTTTTGACCAAAATTTTCCCCAAAAAAGCCCATTTTTTAACTGCATGTAACTAAGCATAATAATTAACAGAACGCGCGAAAATGGAAGATTTTTATTTTAATCTCCGGTTTAAAATTTTACTCACCTTTTTTTATTTTATAATTTTTGAACACAAAAACCCTTAAATGTTTGCTTTTAATAAGTACATTCTGCGTACTATGAAGAATATTTCACATATACATTTTAAAATACCTTTTCTTCCGTTTACCAAAAAATTTCATGTTCATACCTCTTTTTCATACGATTGATAGGATTTCATGTGTGTGTGTGTGTGCATATTTATATGCACACACAATATGAAGAATAGTGTAACACTAAGTCTTATATTCCAATGGGGATAGAGATAATATCGACTTCTTTGGATTATCTATACATTTTCCTTTTTCTTAGGCAACACATTGTACATTGCCTTGTAAATCCCTATTCTTTATCCAATATTTTCAAGAATATATATTCTTGCCTTCAGTGAAAAATTCTCACCTTCACCACTACCAAAATTCTGAATGAAGAGTAGTTCAGTACCATGGACAAACTCTCTCTCTGCATCTCCTAAAGACACACTATACTAATAACCTTATTGTAGGAATAAAAATGTCTGTACAAATAAAATATAGAAAGAAAAAATTTCGGTGCCTGTACAGCGCACGGGCAAATCGATTGTGGCTAACTTTCAGTAGCCCGTAAGGTGTACGGGCAAACCAGTTAAGGGGTTAAATTTAGAATTTCTATAATACTCCATCTCAGTTTAACTTGGCAGTGTTGAGAAAGGTATACAATGTACCAATCTACTTGAAATATAGCTCTACTTTTTTTGTTTTGAATTTAAATCCAAGAAAATAGATAGAAATTTGTAAAAAAAATTGCATATGTTGTAGAAATTAGATTATTTTTACGTTGTAGAAATGTAATTATTTTTTAGACAAAGTTAATTAATACAGTCAATAGCGCAACGTTATGAAATTCCAGTTTGGCTGAAAACCGATTTTCGACGCCAACTTTTATCATTGTTGTAACAATAAAATTATTACAACAATGCAGATATATCCAAGTTGGCGCCCAAAATTAGTTTAACGTTTTTAATTAATATCTTTTTAATTAATTGCAATATCGGAATATAAATGGTCAAAACATGCATTGTCATCCAAACTAAACGTGTATACAAAATTTCAGCTCAATGGGAGGAAGATATCAGCTTCAAAATTGAGTTGCAAGATTCCACCCGAACAAATTACATACATACATACATACATACATACATTGTAAGCTAAATAAAAGCTTTTAAAATAAACTACCTTATATTTCTTTTTTAACTAAACTAATATTTTGTGTATTCATTTGTTTGTATTTTGTTCCTTTGTTTACCTTAGTTAATTATATAGGAACTTGAGATCAAATTCTATACTTTCAGAAATAGTTAATACAAAATCTTTATATCCACGTATTGACGTTCTTGCAAAATTCAACTTTTATTTGTATTTTTCTAACATTTATTTGTACTTTTTGAACCCTTACGGGACCATAAGTTGCTAAGATTAAATGTTTGCATGTAACTGTTTTAGTTTGTTAAGACAAAATATATTATTTCAATTATTCCAATAGAATTATTTGTCATCCGGCATTTGTTTTCATTTGTTCAAATATATTTTATTATTGCAAAAAACTATACTTACTTAGTTAACATAAAGCATGTGAGGTAACACAGTACTACACGCGACACAAACACGAAAGTTTTGGCATTGGCGCTAATTGATTTGACATTTTCCCCTTAAACATTCCTGTTTACGCTATTGCGTACGGCATGCGTTCTATTTTTTGACATTCTGTATAAAAAATACAGATAAGGTTGTAATTAAATACGAAAATCACCAATTTTAAAATAGAGGAAAATATTTTCCTTGGTCATAAAAGGGTTAACCAAGTGATCCCCCCCCCCTTTAACTTGTTGTTTTAGGTAAACATTGGCGACATGACTCAGAGAGATTTCTAATTTATCTATGTTTTTATATACCGAATCTCTTCTCTCTGTCATTCCATTACCCTATTTTTTCCTCTTTAATTTTTCCTGAGTTTTGTCTATATTAAATATACATGTTTTTTTCCTTTAAATTAATAAGATTAATTCATCTTAGATAAATATGGTCTACCAAGTTTGTAAAATTATTTTTCGATGTTATTATTCTGAATCAACTGAATAGGGAAAGGTTTCTGAATATTAATTTTAAATTCTTTGTTGGCTTGTAAAAATGGGTGGAGTTTATATTTCTTTTCTGGAAGGTAATATGTTTTAATCGGCCTAGTTGAGTAATACTAAACTGAATATATATATATATATATACCTAGTTATACTCAAAACTTTTTATTTTTTTTAGTTACAAAGTAAAATCCTTACATCAATTTCCTTTTAGATTTTGAAAATTTATTTATACCAATCCCCATCCTCCATATTAAACGATTGTTAAGATTTTGAAAATAGTTTTCCCCTTCATATATAAAAAAAATATTCAGAAAATTAAAATAATAATTACTAGAATTTTAAGCATGTGTTAATGATAATTTTGTTAATAATTATAATTGAGAGCGAAATTAAATTGTGCGATTAAATTCTCCACAGTTGTCGAACTTGTTTGAGAAAAATTAAGTTTTCCAAATGCGTGATTATACATACCCATGTATTCACTGTGATTGCCTGCATATTCATCTCATACATAGCCAAATTAAGTGCTTTTGAGCAAAATACAAATAAAATGTAATTATAACTTAGTCCTTTTTTGTGATTTGTCCTCCTCATTTCGATCTAGAAATCGATATATATAGCCTTATCATTTCTTTTTTTTTTATTCTTTGAAATCAATACTTTCAATTACGGTCGACCCAAACATAAACTTCCATGATTCACCGTTAATTTCCTCGTCTCTGTTGAAAAGGGTTCGGCGAAATGTCACATGGCTTTATTACGTTGAAAAAAGTAAATCATAATGAGCGGTATGTATATATTTCCGAAATGGTTTATTTCTTTCGGTTCTGTGTAAGTTTCCTTTTTTTCGGGCGCATTCTGCCCTTTAACTGGCGTTAATGTAGATAACGTTCACAGAAACTGACTGGGTAAAACTGCATTTGCAAGAATAATATTGATTTGATAATAGGAAAAGTATAGAGAGAAAATGTAATAAAATCGCTTTGGGGCGATTTCGATGAGATTCTTGCATACGAATAGGTGATGACAAAAATCAGAGTGAAATATGTAATTTGAGTGTTAATAGTGAAATAGCGTGACGAAGAGTTGGAAAATTATGGGAAAATTCCAGTTCATATTTTTTGGTGTTATTATTTTTTCCCTAACAAATCACCTAACTAACTTTCCCTAACAAATTTCCAATAATATTTCAAAGTTTTCGATTTTCTTTTTTAAACTTACTGTTGAAAAATGCAGTAAATCTTAAAAGAAGGTTTGTTTCTCCTTTAAAAAAGAAAAAAAGATTGACTTGTTTAATCTTTCGTTGCTGAGTGGAAAAATCACTAAGAACACAAGGTATTGGTAACCTCTCATCAACAAAATAAGTAGAATTATAACACCCATAATGGCAGTTGAGGTGTATACTTCGGAGAATGTGAGAAAAACGTAAAGTTAGATGGTTCAAATTAGATTTTGAGTTAGGGGAAAATAATGCAGTCATAATTTGTTCAGTCTCACTCAAGTCAAAGAAAATTAGGATACTCAAAAGTGGCTTGTACGTGTCTCATTTCATAGGTTTTTTTTTTTAATTTCCAATGCGGATTAAAAGACGACTGCAAACAAAACAAGAAACAGAGAAGAGGGATAAATAACAAGAAACAAAAGAAACACGAGTCCACAGTATAGTCTATAATTCACACATTTTGTGTCTAGCCTCCCAATATCTGTTCCAGAACATTTCTGGTCGAAATTCAACTAGAAGATTAAAAAGTGTGGTTTTGCAAACTTCTCGGTATTCCAAAATGACCGCGAGATAGAACTGAGGCCGATTTTAGAATTGCCGCTGACCACGACTGCCTACCCAGAATCCGCTGTGTAAACTGTGCGACTCCAACGAAGAAATAGACGCCATTCATTTAGCACGCCGCCGTGAGCTCAACTCTCATTTCATAGTAGAGCTTAGAAAATGTAATATTGGTGCAATCTCTCCTAGATACTTAAGTTTGACTTTGTCAAAAACAATTTTCTCTATATTAAATCTTCCTAGGAGATCGCTATGACTTCATGCGTCCCTAAAGAAAAAATACAGTGAACTCGAATGTACTGAGATTTTTCCATCATGCATAATTGTATGTGTGGTGCAGAAATGCTTGCAACAAACCAGGAAGCGCTTCTTTCGGAAAAACTCAATATATTTTGCTGTTTCAAATATTTATGGCAAAAAATAACAGCTTTTCAATCAGTCACCAACAATATTCAACCAGATGTTCACACCAAATCTTTGCTGGTCAGTTACACACAGGAATTGCTTTCACGAGCATGCCCGCTATGAATGTTGAAAGTGTCTTCCAGAGCAAACGAAACCTCACACTTTTAACTAACAATAAATATGTGGATTGTTAGCTATCATGTGGGACAACCATCTCACAAACTCTAGTTCAGGGATGACTAACCCAAATGACCTTGCGGTCCACTTCGGAAAAACATTATTTTATCCCGAGGGCCGCATATAAAAATATATATCTTTAACTTAGATTTGGACCCATTGCAAACAATTATTGGAGAGAAAATTTATAAAAGGGAATTTTAAAAAAATTATTGTTTTCATTATTTTTCATGTATACAAACATAGATAATATAATAATAATACAATGATCAAATAATGTTAATTTCTTTAATTATTGAGATATTTGTTTCTCGAGTCTTTCGCTTCGTTTTTGCAAGTCGATCTCAATGTGTGTATTTGCACATCGGTTGCAGGTTTTCGTCCGTTAAGTTTGAGCTCGATTTATGTTCGATACATTTCATCGTGTAGCTGAACAGTGGGACGTTAATATTCACTCACTCACTCAATAAATTTCATATTTGATTTCAGATTTATTTGTTACAAAACACTACACTAAAAACAAAAATATTGCGCAAAATTATCGTATTTTGTAAAATTGTAATGAATCTTGCAGGCCGCGGGATGGCCACCCATGCCTCAGTTGGTGGGTCCTTTGCTTTTAGATCTTATTTGTGTAAAAGGAGTGCGTGTGGAAGTTTTAATTTTACTGTGTTCTGGTCTTTTTAAAAAAAAAAAAAATGGAATGCCGCAGAAAGTGTTAATTCTGAATGAATATTACTCATCTTGAATGGAATCATTCCTTTCTTATTTTGCTAAAATATTTTATAAACACTTTTTGTAAAATGAAACATTTTGGGAAATCCTGAAAATGTGTTTTTGTGTTTAAACAAGAAAAGGTACTAGTGTTTCAGAATGAATTTATCTGTTTTAGTAAATGTGTTGTTCTTATATATAATTAATTAGCACTTTTTCAATTGTCTATACTACTATTGGAACACCTGTCATGTCTGCATAATTTAATACTTTAATGTATCTCAGAAATTTGCTGGAAGATGCAATATTTTTTGTTGATGCAAGAAAACAGTAATTTTAAAAAAAGTTATAAAATATTTTAAAATTTTAAACCCCTTAATTAGTTTTCCCTTTAATATTTTTATTCTTTAAAGAATTTTAGTGGTATTGCGGAAGAACGCGTATGGGAGTTAGCTATTCAATTCTAAATATAAATCTTTACATTTATATAACATGTTATCTCGTTATTGAAAATATTCTTTATGAACGGAAGCTGTGGAACACGCACATATATCATGTTACAATAGCTTAAATATAAACCTTTCGCGATAAATATAGCTCATCTTTCAAAATAGTACAACTATGTTGTGTAATCGTAGCATTTAAGATATGAAAGCACAATTGATTCATCTATATTTAGTAAAAACGAATTTATCCTTTTATTAGGACTTTTACCGTAATCTACTTAAAACGGAGAGAGGGAAACTGGTATGTTTTGTAAAAATAATTTCATAATTCAATAAATTTATTTGGGTTCTTAGACACTTTGTAGGTTATATTTTTGAGCATAAATTATTTTTTAAATTTATTTAATGACTCATAAAGATTTTTGAAGTTATTTTTTTTTAAATTTTATTTTATCAATCGGTATATAATTAATTGTTGATGTTGGATGATTTTAATTAAGAATATATGTTATGATACGATTATAATCTGTGTTTTTTTTCTAGACATACAAATACAGGAGTAAAATAAAAATGGAAATTAATGTTGAGTTAATGAACAAAATTGTAAATGCATTAATCACTCATTTATGTTTCTTTTATTTGATTATCTGATTGAAAAAAGGAATTTTATTGGGAATATCTCAAAGGATTACATACAATATCTTCTTTGCATTGAAAATGGTAGTGTGTTTGACAATCATATATTGTCTCAACATTTTGTATTTATTATTAGTTAGAGCGTCATATTTTGCTATGGCAACGCAAACATGTGACGTTCAATAAGGATAAATAATAATAATTAAAAAAAAACAAACGAGGAACGAGTTTAGTTTTTCAGTGATTAGGGATCAGGTGTAGTTAGAGATGGTAGTACAGAACATTGTGCTAAAAGAAAATTATGTAACAAATCATTCCACATGAAAATGTAGATCTCAAATGTAAAAGAAAAAATAATAAATGTATTGAAATAAATGTAATGTTAAATTGTAGTCTGAAATTCTCGTTATAGTAGAAATGTAAATTATTCTTGCTTGCATAAAATAAAATGCACCACCATTTAGATCTTATTGATTTACGTCACTGATAAATTTATTAAAGCTGTTTTCGCCATATGTACGAGAGCTTGAACTTAACATGGAGTACATTTTCGGACAAAAAAAAATTTCTTTTTATAAAAATTTGTGATGTTGTAATTCACATGCATTTGTTTATGATATAGGGTTTTTTTTTTAAAATTTCAAAATATTTCATAAATAATTAGTTATTTTTTAACATGGAAAGGAATAGCTCATTCAGCATTATGGTATAGAAGAAAGAACGCTAAACACATTTTATAAAAGAAAAAAAATGTGTCAACTCTGGTAAAAATGAGTAGTATGATAAAATAAATGATTCTCTACAGGATAGTTAAAAACTAGAATATAGTATTAATGTTTGAGTACTTTTATATCAGAACAAATATTCCGAATTTGGGTCCTATTCTTTAACTTTAACTGACAACAGCCTTAAATAGAATTCACTGATAATTTTAAATCGTCATCTGAAGGTTTTCCAGAGGATTGAAAAGAAATATATTTCGTGTTAGTGATTTAACTTACAAGTAAGTTAAAATGTATTGTTTATCTAGCCGAAAAATGTAGCTATTTTTTTAAAAAAGAAGAAAAAATCGAAATTATGTGTTTCATTTATAAAATAGACACCGTTTTATTTTTTATGCCAGGTTTGAAGCCGAAGATGATATATTGTTAAAATAAATGGCCATTCATATTTCTGTTTATTTTCGAAAGGTGTACTGACTAAAACTTACGAAAAAGATCGCATGTAAAATTTTTAAATTAAATTTGAAAGTTATTTATTCAAATGTTTTAGCTTACTGTATTGCAGAAAACCGACAGCGTCCATGTCGTATGATTATGCGGTATGTTAAAGATACCTAGAGTGTCTGGTTTGGGTGTTCTCGGCAAAATTAAAAATTTCTCGTTCCTTTTCGCATCGTCAGAGATCAGGTACCCTGCACCTCTGGGGAGGAAACTGAGCGTAAAAATTACATTGCGGTGATTGGTATTCCACCTATATAGTGTCCCAATAAAAAGCGATACCAGCTTCCGGGGAATGTTTAAGGCTGCAGTGGTAAATACCAATCCGCAGCTCCATTGGAAAAAAAAGTTTATTGCATTACCGTGGCAACATTAACAACATTTACACGATTTAAATGCTGAGAGTTTGGTGATTTTAGTATTAGTTCTTCTGCCATTAATCCATCTGTAAAATATTTTATACATTAATATGTAAAAAATGCAAGTAAATAAAGTTAAAAAAATACTTTTTAGATTAGAATTCAAATATATGATAATTTAGAATTATTTTTTCTGAAACGAACTCGGTACTTTGAAATTTGAAGTTCATTTTTATAAACTTGTTGAAAATTAAGGTATTATGTGATGTTGAGAGGAAAGATAATACATTAATCGCATTTTTTTAATTCAGGGGGAAAAAAGAAAAACAAACGTATGCAACCAAACATTTTTTTTTTTATACATAACATTTTATTTTTTAAGTATGAGTTACTGTAGTAATTGTAAAAATAATTTTTATATGCCGTATGTAATTTCTATCAAAATAAAACTAAAATTAAATTAAATTGTAATAGTTAGTAGATATAAGCATCGATCACAATGGTGTAATTCTGTTTCAACCACACATTAAAAAGTATGATATATATATATATAAATGTGACAGTTTTTCATTTTATTTTATATGATAGTAATTACCGTATATACTCTAATCTAAGCCGCACTTTTTTCCCCAATGTTAATGCTAGTGAAAATCAGGTGTGGTTTAGAATCGAAGAAAAAAAGAATTTATTAGATGGGGCAATTAGAGCAATTACATGTTCATGCTTGTATTAAAACGTTTATAATACTCGTAAAATAACTCATTATTCACTTCTTAGTAGTTTTCTTTTTAAATTGATTTTAATTTCGTAAAACTTGATATCTTTAAACATTTTACACTATTTTTCACTTTTCACAAAAACTGGTTGAGAATTCGGGGTGTGGCTTAGATTCGAGTAAATACGGTAGTTGAATATAAATATTTTTCAGTTATATTTTTTGAGTTTTAAAGTCAGAATTTTATGCTTTTCTCTCAAAACGTCCAAGAGGAAGAGACAATTTACATATTTACAAAACTCCATTATATATTAATTATTTTGTGGTTTGAAAAAAGTTCACGAATGGGATAAAAAGGCATTTTATAATTTTGAAATTCGTTTGCAATTATGTCTTTGTATTTTATTTTTCATTATTTTAATTATGTTTCTTCGAAGAATTAGGGCATTCTCTAAAGAGCTAATTAAAATGTCTACAGTTGTGAGGTAAGAAATGAGGTAAAAATCAAACCTGGTTTCCATTCATTTCTGTATCTTTCGAATTGTACTTTTTTTTTTAAAATCAATTCCAAAAGTGTTATTTTGTTATTCTGAAGAATAATTAAAGAACCACATGCAAATGCCCAAGAAATAAATCTTTTTATCTTCTACTGTTTTATGTATTTTAGTAGCTTAAAATATTCAAAATGTTTGCTCTTTTAATACCTAATTAACACTCTTTATCAATTTTATCTTTCTTTATCACTTAGTCAAACCGTTTTGTTTTTATTCCAAATCCAATGCCAAGCTGTCTTTGTTATGTTCATAGGCATTAACTGTGATTGCATGTACTTAGATTTTTAATGATCTTTCGTGACTTTTGGCTTACGTGCAGTAGGAAGGGTACTTAGCACGCAAATCTGCTATAAAAATGGATGATTTCTTAGGGAGGAAAATCAGTAGTAGTGACACTACTATCATTTCAATGCGATTTTAGTCACATTTTTTGATGGGTTCTTTTTTCCTCTTTTGATATACTGGAGATTCTTATTCATTTTGCGTGACGTAAAATTCTGTTAATATGTAATCCGTATCTAATTTGTTGAAACTGATTGATTGATTGAAATTCATTTTGTTAATATTTAGGAGAAAGGAATGACCGAGTGATGCATTGTTGTCTAAATGCTATTGTTATGCCTGACGCAGCATTATTAGGATTGATATAAAACTAGAAAATGCTGAGTGAAAGTACATTAAAAAACATGACTTGTCTGAAAAGCACCATCCGCATTTCAACTAAACACTCAGGACACTAATATTGTTAAGAAGATCAAACTGCATTGAGAATTTTGAATTATGTTTATTTTAATGTTAATGGTTTCTTAAAAAATTGCTTTGATTAAAAATTGAAATTTGGTGGGTAAATGATTCTTATTTTATAAGTATTCAATTTTATATATTTCACTGTTTTGCAATGAAATAAAAAATTTGTAATAAAAATACACACACAAAACAAAGTACTTAGGAAATTTTATTACTACAAGGAAATTTTTGGTGCCACCGAAGACCCACCGTGTAGAGGAAACCGATGCTCGTTAAATCTATCAAGGTTCATTGGCGTAATGTGGTAGTTCGGAAAGGGTGTGCCACACAGCTTAAGTATCGTCCTCGTGACTTTACCAAAGTTCAAATGTACGAGGTACTTCGCCAATAGCCCTCGTGTAGCTCAAAATGCGACGTAATTTAACTCTCGCTCACAAGGAAAATTGTACCTCAAATATGAAAAGTTCCTGTGTTAATTCAGTATAATGTATGCATAGGTGATCGTCTATTATGTGTATGAATTTCCACTTTACTTTACTGAAAGTGGCAAAAAATTGTTATACATTTAATTTCGTTCTACAACGTTGGTTAACAGAATTTTTTTATTTCCAAATTTGTTTTGTTCAAGATTTACCTCCAAAAAAGTCAAAATCTGTACAAATGAAATGATTGAAACATATTTCAATATGTCTTTAGCATACAATTTACTTAAAATGTACGTGTCTTTATTGCATTTTACTCATAATTCTTTGCCGACGACAATAAGTAGGATGCAGATATGAATGGCAATTTCTTTTTATATTTACATGATATCAGTATAAGAAATTAATTTTTCTGTAAATTGTGATTAAAAATAACTATGAAAAAAGCCAGACTGAAATAGGTTGAATACGAGTGTTGTTAAGTGTAATAGATTGTAATTCAAATTGCCATGATTTCTACCCTTTGTATTTTACATATTATGTTATGTAATTTCCATATAATTATATGTTAAGTTTAGGAGATAACCACAAAAACTGTTTTGAATAAAAATTATTTATTAAAATTATTTTCCAGCAGATTGTACACAAGCTGATTAAATTATAAACTTTGTTCCGTTTTTGTGAAAATTTTAAGTGCATTAATCTTTATTTGAATTAGTCGTGCTTCATTTCTTTTTAATTTTCACAGTAAAAGTTATTATAAATTTTGCAATAAAAATGATCTATTTTACTATTTTATATAGTTTTGTTTTACAATGTTATTCTATTTTCTATCTTATTGTGATTTTTTTAGAATCATATATATTGACAGATTCAAAATATTATATATGATTTTAAAAATCACTTTGTATTATACAGGCGATTGTTTATGGAAGGAAATTTTTATTTGGTGCATTCATTGTCTGTCATGTTACTTTTATTTCTAAAAGTATAAAATCAGAGACGTCATTTAAAGCAATTACAGTTTTATTGTCTTATTTTTTCGTACTGGTTAGAGTTACACGGCAACGTTGCACCGAAATAAATACTTTTCTTTTCCTTTTTATTTTCTCATCAATCGTTAACGTCGCCATAGTTATTAAGGAAACAAAATTTGTTTATTGTATGAATATATTTCCCTTCCCCGAACTGCGCGAAAATTTTGTTATAGACCCAGTACCTAATGACGTCAATGATGCATGTAAAAGATGCATACATTTAAATATTTTTAAGGGGTTAAAAAAACGTTTCGGTCTTAACTGTGCATTTAAAATGTGTAAATTCCAAATACGTATATTCTAAGCGTTTCTATAAGATAAAATTGGTTATTTTTGTTTTAAATCCGTTTAGTAAACAATTTATTTGTTTACTGCTATGTTATCGGTATTTCATTTTATTCTCTTTATTATAAAATGGTTTAAAAGCCGTTAACGAGAAAAGCAAAACTAATTCTCATTACCTGAATTAATTAATTTGTTCAATTAACATATATTGATATAACATAGTAAATATTCAGGGTATGCTTTATTCCCATTTTACACTCATGTCCATAAATTAAGGATAATGAAGTCCAGGCAAAGAAAGAGACAGAAGCAAAACAAATTTGACTTATTTGTAAAGTCTATTTATTAAACAAAAGGTAAAGAGTTAAAAAGATGCTATATGTTTGACATAATTAATAAGAATTGCGATTTTTACTCCCTGGAGCAAATTTTAAAAAAAAACCTATTTACAAAAAAC
Organism: Trichonephila clavata; assembly: GCA_019973975.1. Taxonomy (NCBI): domain Eukaryota; kingdom Metazoa; phylum Arthropoda; class Arachnida; order Araneae; family Nephilidae; genus Trichonephila; species Trichonephila clavata. Next base: position 149,718 of record BMAO01013271.1, on the reverse strand, counting down.
AGTATAACATGGTTAGTATGATGGTTAATACGGAGTATGTCTCTCGGACGATGCAATACAGGCCTTACAACGCCTACGCATGCTGAGTATCAAATTATCAATCTGATCTTGGGGAATATTACACCACTCCATCAAGCAATGCCCTCCGAAGTTCCGTTAGACAGGTGGGAGGGGGTTGACGGGCTGCAATTCGTCGGCCAAGCATATCCCACACATGCCTATTGGATTCAAGTCCGGTGAGTATGCTGGCCAATCTATGCGGGTGATATCCTCCGATTGAAGGCATTCGTCTACAATGTTTGCACGGTGAGGACGGGCGTTGTCATCCATAAACAGAAATCAGCACCCATGGCGCCCCGAAACAAACGTACATGTTGTTCCAGAATGACATCCCGATAGATGTGGCCTGTCATCGTTACACTCTGAACATGCAGGTCAGTTCTGGAACCAAGAATAATTCCTCCCGGAAACAAGCCATCCTGCACCACCGTAACGGTGTCGTTCAATGGTGTTCTCTTGGTGGTAACGGGTACCTGGCACTCTCCATATGAAAGTCCGGCGAGAATCAGACTGCAAACTAAACCTGGACTCGTCGGAAAACATCACAAAAGACCACTGTTGCAGTGTCCACAACGCATGCTCTCTACTCCAGTTTAATCGCAGGCGACAGTGAGTTGCGGTAAGGGGAACACATCTGACAGGCCTACGAGCATATAGACCAATGTGCCCTAAGCGTCTGTACACGGTCTGCTTTGAAACTGTCGTACTGGTAGCTGAAGAGAGCTGACGAGATAGGTCTGATGCTGTGCTCCGTCTGTTTCTTTTGGCAGTAACAGCCAAATACCGGTCCTCATTCGGCGTTATAACTCGGGGGCGACCCGTGCTGTAACATTTACTCACATTACCATCATCTTGGAAACGTTGCCAAAGCCTGGAGATGACTCTCTGAGCGATTCCAAGTTCCTCGGATACTTCTAGCTGGGTACATCCACATTCCAGTCGTCCGATAATTCTACCACGTAAAAAATCCTCCAAATGCTTCCTTTGTGCCATAACTTTGCGGTTATTGCACTGAAAGGCTTTTAAAGCGCTTGTGAACAATTTTACTTCTTTGCCACCATTCCTTATATACCCCTCTCTTACAATCTCGTCATTGTGACGTACTATCCGCGCCATCTGGTGGTTTCCTGTAATTTGCATATTCTTCTTCAAGATGTGTGTGATAATTCTACAGGTGAAATTTTTATTTTAGAGTTCAATTTCTGTGTGATTCTTAATTATCTTTAATTTATGGACATGAGTGTATTTCCCTTATGTAAAATTCACGTAACATTAAACATTTAAATTTATGACAGGAATATAAATAATAAAGCCATTTTAAATTCCTATTAGATAATGTTCATAATCTAGGTTTGAGTGGGACACTTGAAATAAATAGCAGTCGCAATTTCTTTAAATAATACTTGGACTAAATGAAATTTTTAATATACCATGTTTTTATAACGGACTAAAAAGTACAAAATTCCTCGTTTCCGTTTTTTTTCCTTTTCTTTTTTCACATTTTCATGCATTGCCAGCCACTTCAAATTTCAAGTCTCTTGCTCATCGGGAAGTTAGTTTAAAATCAATTACAAAATTCTTCCCGGACAGACATACAAAAAAGCGAGTTAATGAAAACATTGTTAAAAAAAATCCATTGTTTGCAAGAGATTTATATCCAGCTAAAAATATTTATTCTAATGTGTCCTTATCCACTGCATATACATTCATACAACGTGAAATTTTATGGAATGAATATTGTATAAGTAGATTCTTAACTGCAGTGGTTTGAAAACATTTTTGGTCATAAACTGGTAACGAAGGAGCTCCCACGAGATAAATATTAACGGTATGAGTAAATTTTCTTTTCCGATCTACTCACGCATTTGTATAAAAGGGCACACATATCCCCTAGATACAAGCGTATCACAGTTTGAGAATAATAACCTTAGTAATTAAATCAAGTTTTTGTGATATATTTTAAAATTATTCTAGTTTCGGATCTGAAAGAAAAATAGTTATTATGAATTGTTTTATTCACATTTTCAATTTTGCGTATGTTACGGTGTTTTTTCCGACATTGCAGTGATGGAGCAGGAAAACCTGTTTTACAGTTAAGCAGACAAATCCCTCCCCCTCCCAAAGTTGCAGGTTCGAGCCTTAGTATCATTAAAGATCTCATCGTGCAGAGAGACCGATACGCGTTAAATTTATCCAGGCTTAAAGTCCTCGCGTTGGCGTGATGTTTTAAGTTTGGAGGGTAGGGTGTCACACACATGTGGAGTAATCGTCCTCCTCACTTGATCTTTACTTAACATTAAGAGATTCATCGTGTAACTTTGAAACTTGAGGATTATAAGCAATCAATCCGAACCAATTTTTCTGATAATTTGAATCTAATGCGTGGCTTATGTAAATATGGACCCGAACTTAAATGGCGCGTATCACTGCTATGTTTTCATACTTGTTTAATCTGAAATAATTGTAGGCAAAAGAAAAAAATTACCAGAAAAATAGCTAATTTGTGTAAAAAACATTACTTCTTCAGCATGTTCTGTAGCTCGAAGAGTAGATTATTTTGCAGAAATTATATTAGTTCCATTGACATCAAAGTCACGTGATTACTATAATCACTTGTTTCCAACCAATCGGTACATAAATTCATGTGACGTCATAATCACGCGATAAAATCAAACGTGTTTCCAGGCAATTAGTTCATGCGCTTTTGCATCTTGCAGATACTTTTTTTTAACAACAATAAGAACGAACATTGAAATTAAAATGCATTTGATTAAAGTACACGTTTATTATAATTTTTTTTAATATGAAAAAGATTTTGAAGAATCATAATATTTGGACTTGTTTACCCACAGTTATCAAATTTGAAAATTTATCAAAATTTTCACGAACAGAAAAACAAGTGTAAATCGAAAGTCAGTTTTAAATTCAATGCACAACACGTGATTGCATTTATCATGTGACTTTTATGAATTTAGCTCATTTTCTGTCAAAACTCGACTCTTAGAGTGGTTCTCTTTGGTCTCGAAAGAGTCAACAAATGTTCTAAATACTGTTCAGGTGTTAATTTTTTTGATACCTTAAATTATGGAGTGTATAAAGAGCTTTGTGGTGTTCATAGCATTCATGACCCGATTAGGAGAAGATATATTTAAAGGAGTTGTGAAGATACTATTCGAAGCCCAATGACTGAGTGTAGCGTATCGTGCTTCCACGCCACGGGTCCCGGGTTCAAACCCCTGTCCGGGCAAGGTCGATTCAGCATGTAATCTCTTCAGTGGATCTATAAATGAGTACCAAGCTTTCTTGGGAACTAAACACTGGGGGTTTCGTGTCAGACTGACCACCTGACCGAAACATCTACTCATGCACCTCAGCGCCCACGGTCACGTAAACTGAGATTGGAACTGTAGGCCTTGGCCCTTATGGGCTGCTACGCTATTGAGTTTAGTTCGAAGGTACTGTTCAGAAAAATAATCTTAGTAGGGAAAAAGTATGTATTACTGCCAGTGGCGTATCGTACACACCCGCATTGCGGGGGACCCAAAGCTTGACTTTGCAGGAGGGAGGGGGTGGGGACTAATATACTCCGTTACGCCACTGATTGCATTTTAGAATTTATTACTACTTATGGTTGTAAAAACGTGTACAAAATGTATTAAAGGCGATAGACAACGACGATGGGTCAGAACCATTAATTGTACATCACTCTTAAAGTCTTTGAAAATGCTTGAATTGTCAAGCATTTTATAACCAGTCATGTCATCTGTTAATTGTATCAAATCACATGTGGTCAGTCATCGTCAATTCCGCGAGTTTATTGCAGAGTCGGGAGAAAATACACTTTATGTTATTCTTTCGGTTTTCATTTTAAGTTACACATTTTATGAAACATGTATCATCTTCCAAACCCTTTTTTAAAATGTTGTTCCTTTCGAGCAGCGTTTCTTCTCCCTCTTTTTAAATCAAGTTTGTTTAGTTCTGAAATTGAAATGACCCACATTACATAAATGAAAAGAATGTTTCAAGGTATGGAATACAAATCTCTCTTAAATATATCGCTAAACATTTTTAATTGAATAAAGTTTTGGATTTCCATTTACTTTGCAACAAGATTTTCTGATTGTTATACAATGTAAAAAAGTCAAAATATCACTAAAGAAAATATTGACTTTTTTAAGGAATTTGAATTTTTATTATTTTCAAGGTGACACCGATATTTAATTTTTTTTTATCCTATAATTCCCTGTGAATTTTTCGGAGTCATTCCCGCTTATTTCATATTTTAAAGCATATTTGATAATAAATATATGAGAAAATCACTATGACGTTTTATATTTTTTGTCGAAATAAATGGTAATATAATATTTCTTAAATAAAATGTCATTTTGAATTGGCATATTACGATGTCAACTAGGAGTATTTATTTTCTAGGAAAAAAATAATAATGTTGGTTGTTATAATAAATTATCACTGAGGCAATTAGTTCTCTGAAAATCTCAAGGAATGTTTTTTTTTATGTAGTAACTAGGAAACATTCCCAGTTTTATTCATAACGATACTTGATAAGGTCAATTACCTCGGAACGTTCTTGGAAAGTATCTTGTAGTTTTCAAATAAAGAAACTAAATATTTTTACTTAAATGGACTTTAGAAATAGACAGAATAGAACAAAGCTGGTTAGAAGTGTCAAGAACCAGTAAAGAGCATAAACGAGTTGTGCAAGTTGACTTTTATAACAGCTATTTAATTTGTATTACTTATACTTATGTTGAATCTGTGCTGTCATAAAATGTGTTTAAAACGGTATGTAAAGTAAAAATTGTAGCAATTTTTAGTATTTAAAATGTATAAACTGCTTTGTACTTTGCATAAAAAAAAGATATTTCTATGGAGGAATGGAATTTATTTCTTATTTCTTGACAATATTTATTTTCGTAATAAGTTTGTAACTGTTTGGAATCATAACTGTCATATACATATGCAGTTAAATAATCATATATACTTATTTTTGGACTTCTTTGTTCGTGTTTTAAAATTTGTTGTATTATGAATTTAAATAAACGTTTGGTTGCACTTTATTGCAGGAGGAAGATCTCCCCATCTGCTACACAAATTGGAAGACAACCGATTTTGGTGCGATCCCCATCTCTGAGTAGCTTAGGACAGTTCCAGAGTGATGTGAATTCTGGTAATCACGTCTTTTACGGAGCTTACTCCCCTCCAGCTAAAAATATGGGAAATATTAGTTCCTACTTTCGTCAAAGTCCAGGCGGAGTTGTTGTGGCTCAGCCAGCACCAGTTCATTTGGATGATGTTAATGTATTTGGAGTCAGTAAGTATAAAATTATTTCTTCCACTTTTAACAGTTACAGGTCTGACAGTTTCATTAAGAAGATTAATGTTTTGTATTGTAATATTTTTTAAAAATTTACATGCATGCTCTATTATTTTTTTGTATAATAGTTATTAAAATAAATTATATAAACATATTTTTCTTGAAAAAAAAATAATTTGCTTATGAGAGAGTATTTAAAATGTATTGAATAAATTTTAATAATTAATTTCTTATCATGCATGAAAATTTGTAAAATAACTAATTTTGTGAAGTTCTAAGAAATTTTATACGAATATATTATAATATTTAATTATATAGCTGTGCTTGGTGACAATGGGAAAATGTCATCTAGTCCTTCATCAGAAGGATGGGAAATCCTTCATACTGCTTCTCATTCAGACTCTAAAAGTGATAATTGGCAGAAGTCTGTTGAAGGCATGCCAGAAGTTTATGAAATGCATGTGGATTCACCTGCCTCCTATGGTAGAAAGATTGTCACATCACCTTTAAACATGGTCGTATGTATTCTTCATTACATTAAAATACTGCAAAAAAAAATTTATAAGAGATTTTTAGAATTTGGCAGCTTGCTTGATATTGTCTTCTTCAAAAAAATTGTTTTAATTTAATTCCCAATTGCAAATAATTTATTTATCTTTTAAAAAATTTCATTACAAGACATTTAAAATTTATTAGTGACTTATACAGATATATTTCCATTGGGGCCAAGTGTCAGGTTAACCAGGCCCCTCCCGAGCATATCTTGAGTCATATGGATTTCCCTAGAAAAGATACCTATACTTTGTGCTTGACTTTTTATGAGTCATTGATCTGATTAATCTTGTCTGATTTCATCAGTCTCTGGAGAATGTGCTTGACTTTTTATGAGTCATTGATCTGATTAATCTTGTCTGATTTCATCAGTCTCTGGAGGATTATCAATAATTACACTAAAGTATTTATTATAATAAATCTTTTTTTCATAAGCTCAACAGCCTTTTGCAGGCCAAGGCTGACTCGCTGATCCTCCTCCAGTTGACCCTATCAGTCACGATGGCCTTTCATCGATTCCCATTAATTTGAGATCCTTTTCAACATCGTCTAACCATCATGTAGGTGATCATCCTCTACATCTGGTCCTTTCAATTTTCGAAAAAGTTACTTTTTTGGTAGGAAAAGCATTGACTTATCTGTACAGATGACATTATAATAAATACATAAGTAAAAAAAATCAAAAATTGAAATCTTATAATTATTGTAGCACAAATATTTGTTTTCAAAACTTATTACTGTAAACTTTTTATCACAAATACATACTATACACAAGACTTTAGTTTTAAATATGTTATTTTTCCTTTGAAAATTTCCTGTTATTAGAAGTTCTTCCTGTTATATTTTATATAGGAAATCTAATAGCCAATGGCATATCATGGCTTAATTTTGCTTCTGACAATCTTCAAGTATATAAATTTATTTATATCATTTGTGATCCAAAAATGTTTGTGAAAAAAAGATGCAGCTTGATACGATTTTCTCATATTTCTCTTTGGATTTCTTTAAAATGAAATGTTGATGCGATTTTACTTCTCATGACATCAAGGTTTAATTTTGCTTCTGATATGTTCCATATTTAGTTTTATGAAGATCATATAATTTATACATATGCTGTCCATATATGATATGTTTCAATGATCACTAATTATTTATCATTGTATTTTCTCATTTGTTTGTTCTTTACGACTGAATAAAAAATATTTTTAATCGAAATATTGCAAAAAAGTATTGTTTAAAAATTAATTTTTTATCATCAAGGTTTAGTATTTCTCTCATTAGGTTCATTTTTTTTTTTTATGTAGCTTTTTTTAATCTGTTTTAGATGGGTTTTTTTTATTTTGGTTCTTGCTAATTTAATTTTTTCTCTATTGTATTACATCTAAATTTTATATTTAATCTAATATAGATGTTGGATAGTATTACATCCATTCCTCGTGTAATTTAATGCGACAGTGAATTTAACTTAATAGTTTATTATAATATAGGCCTATTTTAGATATTTTTTAAAATTTTAGTTTGTACTAATTTAATTTTTTTCCAGTTGAAGGCTACCTAATATTTTATTTATGATAATGTTTTAGTGAAAGGGTTTATCGTAATTAATTTTTTCTTCTGATTTATATATTTCATGTTATTTTACTCATAGTTCCCATAGCAGAAATATACTACTATTATCACTTTTCCGTTATAATTTGTATTTATATTTTAATTCCTATTTACCTTTTTAGCATGTTAATTTTCTCTCTTACATTACATACTTCATATGAAATCATTCTTAACTGTTAAGCAAAATTTCAATATGAACACTCATAAAAAAAATAGCTTCTAACTTTTAGATACACTGCCCTGTAATGGCTCAGTCCTCTTTAAAATAAATCATGTTTGCAAAAAAAAAGCTGGATTTTTTAAAAAATTTAACCCGTGCGAAGAACGGGTACGACACATGAAATCAGTGTTGCCAACTTGGCGAGTTATTTTGAACATTGACATTGGTGCAATAAAATCTAAGAACCTACATTTTCTTCTATTGAAAAGGTTACTACTTTTCCTGATACTTACGTATTAGAGTCACTGCAGCCAAAGTGGTACTTTTTTCACCAAAATTTGATTTTTTTTTCCCTTATAAGACACATAAGAATCTGTTATTTTGATATTGTGGTGCAAATTTTGCTGCGGTGACGCCAATACATAAGTACCCTTTTCCTTTATTGGCAGATTCCATGTTTTTCCATTGTAACAAAAAAGTAGAAAAATGTAACTTTAGAAAATGACACTCAATGTAAACTGATATTAACAGATTGTCAATATTGTGATTTTAAGTTAGAATTTCTATTTACGTATAATATTTTTTGTCATGCTTTTTTTGTTTTGTTCTGAGCTGCTTATGATAGTTTCATCAAAATCAAATCTTAACTTATCAATTTGAAGTAGCTTTTTGATTTGAATTAATATTATAATTTCAATGTACTATATGTAAGGTTACTTTTATATTTTTTTTATTTCTTTTTCAATTTTAAATATTTAAGATTTTCAGTTATGTGCTTTTTTGTTGTTGTTCAGAACTGTTTATGGCAATTTTATCAAATTTAGGGCTTACTTTTTCTGTTTTAATAACCTTTTAATTTAAATTAAAATATAATTCCTATTTCAGTTCTGAACTAATACTCTATATTAGAGGTATTACTGAGATGTTAGATAGTATTATATGAGGTATGGGTGCAATGCTAATTTAATTTTTTTTCAGTTGAATGCTTTCTAATATTTCTTATTCATGATAGCATTTAGTGAATCAGTTTATCGTCATTCATTTTTTCTTTCGGCTCATCTATTGCAGGTTATTTCTCCCATAGCAGAAACTCACTACTGCTATCACTTTTCTGTAATAATTTTTATTTATATTTGCATTCATTCATATCTATTTACTCTTTAGCTTGCTAATTTTCTCTCTTACATTGAAATATTTGTTTTTGTTAAATTATTATTTACTTTCAAGCCAAATTGCAATTTGTTTAAAATTATTTCTAGTGTGAACATTCATTTGAAAAAAAAATGTTTTTAATTTTTGGTTTTCTACTTCATATAGGGTTTTACCCTCCCTAAAAAAAATATTATAATTGCTATGATAGAAGAATTTTTGTTTTTAAAATTTAACCCGTGCGAAGAACGGGTATTTCAGCTAGTATTTTATATAGGAAATCTAATAGCCAAAGATCTGTCTGGTGCAAATTTGGGAATTTGTGCTTTGATTAAATTTTAAAGTTCTAAAATTTTATTTAATCATTCAGTAAAATAATGTTTTCTCTTTTAGTCAATTTCATTTATTTTTAAGGTTTTTGGAACAAATAAACTTGAAAAGAACTTAATTACTGCTGGTTGCTTGTTGCATCAATGAATTTTTGTTTAAGAGCTATCTAGGCTTTATTTTATTTGATAAAAAGGGCTTCTGGATATGATGTGAAATAATTGAAATGTATATTATCAATTAAAATAACAATTTTAGATCTCCAACTCTATGTTTTTCTTAAGTTGTACACTTTTAATAATTACAGATAAGTTTTCTTGTTGTGTTTAATTTATTCAAAAAGATTAGTTTTGCTGTGAAAAATTCTTTAAAAGATTATAAATTTTTAAATATATTTTGATTCGTTTGTTTTAGTGTTTGTTATTGAGATATAGGAAAGTTTGTTGTATGACTCTACTGAAACAATCTAACATTTATACCATTAAAAGAATTATATAATAATGCTCTCTAATAAATAATGATTCTGGTAAAGTACTTGTACTACTATTCTATTCATAATCTGACTGCATTAAAAATTAAGAAAAGGAGTATATATATTTGTTATATAATGTGTGAAAGGAGAAAAAGTGTAAATATTCATGGATAAATTCAAAAATCAAAACTCAATCAATTCCAGAAATTTTTATTTTGTTTTTCTTATTCTTTGTAGCATCTATTAATTATGAATTTAAAAAAAAAAATCACAATTGTATTACTGTAACTTAAGTTTTAAAGTGCATTTTCAAAGCTATTTTACTAAGTTTTGTATATACTAATGTATTCAAATTTAAAACAGTATACTATTGATTTGATAGTTTTTCTTAAAATTGCTTATTATTATTATTGTATCTACTATTAGGATAATGGAAACATATCTATTGCAAAAATTACTCGTGAAAAAATGCTTAAACGACAGCAAGAGATAATGAAAGAAGCTGAAGAAAAACGATTGAACCGTGAACGTGAGCAGATTCTCTTGGAACAGAAAGTACAAGAAGAGCAAATCAAACAAAATATTGAAAAAGTGACTTCTCCTATTCCGGACAGTGCGTGCAATGAACTTGACCCTCAGATTTTAGAAGATGCAATTCCTATCACCATAGAACAACCACAGGATGAAAATCAAATATCTGTACCAAAACCAGCAACTCCAGATGATAAACAAGTGCCAACAAAACCCACATCTGTTGTCCAGCAATATAAAAGATTAGAATCTGCTAGAAATAAAGGTAAAATACAGAGGGAAAAAAAGGATAATTTTTTCCCGTATTAATTTAAAAGTTCTATATATATCTATTACACCCTAGAACTCTGTTTATGCATCAAGTAATTAATATATTACCCTATTTTAGAAAAACAACCCAGGTAAAAGTGCTATAAGTGTTAAATTTTAGAGTAATTTTTTTGCCATATTTTTTTCTTCTTTTGTTTTGTTTTGTAATTTTTTTTTGTTATAGTTTTAAAATAAAAGGAAATTTTAAACCTCTTTTAATACATTTTTAATTAATTAAATTAACAGCCTACAAGTCTTGACACTTTTACACCTTCAAATTAAACATTTGGTGGATTAATAAACTTTTTTTTTCTTTCTTTAGTTGTTAGGAAAACTGTACTTACGTTATTCCTAATGCAGTCAAAGTTTAAAAATCTTGCAAATACATGCTTCATTCTTTTCTTTAAATGAAAGAGAAGAGACAAATGCATAAAAGATTCTTAAAGACTTGTGAAATTTTAAAAAAATCTGCAGTTTTTTGATAAATCAAAGAATCCAACTATGTGATTAATCTATAAATATAATGCCTTCCCTCCCCTGCCCCCCCCCCTAATGTTCTTTACCTTCCATTTTGATGAACTATGCTCAAATTTTGGAATGCATGTTATTTTGTTTTTAAAGGATTAAATTTACTAATACCTATATCTGAAACATTTAAATTTCACAGCCTATAGCTTTTAATGAAGCCAATGAAATAAAATTTCAGCCATTATATAAGAGTTACAATAAAGTCCCATTGAATCAAGATTCGAAGATTTAAAGAAATATATGCATATTCATGCTTTTTTTTATAAGAAATAGGTTCTGTATTCAGAAATTTTAAATATTTTTTTAAATAGAAAACCAATACTCAATTTAATTAAGATAAACTGAAAATAATACAGATTCAATATTAGTATTGAAATGAAAGTTGAATAATCAGAATAAATTTTACTTATAAATACTTTAAAAATACTTATAATTTCAATAATAATGTGACATTTTTATAATCATTCTCAGTTTTCAATTTATCCTGAAAATGTAAATTTTCAATCATGTTAACATTTTACTAACTTTCTTATATGTAGTTTTCAATTTTAGATATCTAATAGAATGAACAGATAATAATCAAATAAATGTTTTAAGTTTTATATCTTTAAATCATATTGTTAAAAAATAATTAAGTTATCATTCATTTAAATTTGTTAAATTATCAGAATGGTTGCATTATTTTTATCATTTGATTTTAAAAATCATTTTTCTAATTTAAATCATTTTAAGACATCCATTTTATCCTTTTGATAGGATCTGCAAAACCTCTTTCTCGTTCTTCCTCTTTAAAAACACCTAGTACTCTCAGAAAATTAACACAGTAAGTAATTTTCTTTTCATTCTTAACTAAGATATGTTTTTAAAAAAATTCCTTTTGCTTAAAATGTTTGCATAACTGTATTCGTTATCAGTCATTAAAAATTTATTCTTATAGTATTTATCTTTGAAATAATTAACAGAAAAAACTTGAAATGGAAAAATATTTCTTTGAATGTGTTTGTTTTATGTATATTTTAATATCACTCATGATTCTGTGTGAAATAAAATAAAATATTCAAATTTTACTATCGATGTTGGTACTATAATTTTAATTAAATCGATAAACATTAAAAAAATGTCTTATATACATAAGTTATATAATTAAAACTCACATACGTTTTAATCAGTCTCATATTATTATTATTACTTTTACTTAGTTTAAATATAACTACTTAAACATCTTTTATCCATTTTTAATGTTTGTAACTATTCATAGTTTTAGATGAATAAATTAAAGAAATGGAACTAAACTGTAAAACTGGTTTATTTTTTTTGCCATTTTACCCATTTAATACCATGAATGTCTATATCTAAATTTTTTTTGTCTGTTAAATAATCATTCATTATTGAAACTGGACAATTTTTTTGAATATTTGGGTTGTAATAAATTTTGAAAATATTTGAGACTTAAAAACTTGTGTCTCAGTTAAATTTGATGTTACTTATTCTTAGAATTACCATGTGTGTGTAAATTGCTACTAAAAGCAAAAGAGCTATATAATTCTACTGTAATTTTTCCATTTCTTCTTTAAATTAATTAGTTCAATAAATTTATTAAATGAATATTTTTTTAAAATTTTAACATTTATCTTAATTATTTTTTAATTTATAGTTCTTTATGAATATTGTTATAAGATTCTCATGCTCATTTCTCCTAGCTGTAAATTTATATTGTATGTGTATTTTTATGTTGTTTATAATACATTAGAGAATCTATGTCATAGATACACATGAAATAATTTTATTATTTGCAGAAATCAGTCTCAGACTAGAACTTCCCAAACGTTGAAGCATAATTTAGCTGCAAGTTCATTGGCTCTTTTCGATGAATCATCTGATGAAGTTGCTACATATCCCAATCCAAATGAAGCATTAAAAAAGGCATTAAAATCACTTGCCACTGATACATGGTAAAAAAAAATTTTAAGTATTTGAATAAATAGTATTTAAGTCTATTTAAAGAATGCTCGTGCAATTTAGGAATATTCAATAAATACATTTGCTTTTTTAAATATATAAAAATATTTATTCATTTATTTTTTTCCAGGATGGGAAAAATAGAAGGTATAAGAACTATTCAAAGGCTTGCTAAAAGTCACTCTGATGTTCTTCAAATGCAATTACATCCTGTTGTGTTAGCTTTACTGACGGAAGTTAAAAATTTACGATCATCAGTGGCAAGAGCAGCCATTCTTGCTATTGGAGATTTATTTGTTGCATTGAAGAAAAATGTGGAGCCTGTGAGTCACTTATATTTTTTTTAAAATATTTACATTCATTTCATACTCCTGTATATTGCTAATTTATTTTAATTTTGATGCAAAGTGTTATATTTAATTCCTGAAGTAAAACACTTATGTATGATTATTTTTTTATCCTTAATTATATTAATAATTAAATTTATAAAACGAGAAGAACAAAAAGAAGCATTGGAGGACATATGTACACTGTAGAAACAAGATAAATTTTTTTTACTTTATTTTTATTTTTGCTTACAATGGGAGGGCACGACTAAGGAAATTTATTTGGGGACGAGACTTTATGCAATAGTAGTACTCCTTTAGGGTGTTCAACCCTCAATGTAATTCCGCCAAATGGTCAGTCCATTAGGAGAAAATAGCCTTCAAAATTCATGCTTAGCTTTAATACAATAAAGTTGTAACTATTTCCAGCAATCCGATGGCATGGTTTGTAAAATAGCTGGTTACCACGTGTTCGGCCTCAGTTCGAGTTGCGCGATCGGTTTTTTTTGTTTTAATTTTTAAATTCATTTAATTATTTTTACAGTTAAATAAATTTATTTTTAAAAAAGGTTTATTAAATATTAAATGATATTTTAGATAATTATTTTATATTTTAAAAAGTAAAATAATTATTGTAATTATATAAGCATTAATATTTTATAAAAATAATTATTAATGAATAATATTTATTATAAAAATATATTATAATCACACACACTTCATGATCATTTTTTTTTACAATTAAATTTATTTAAAAAAAATATCAAATATTTTATTTAACTATCAAATAATTTTTATAAATATTTATTATAATATATTTTATGTAGTATTATAATATTTTATTATATTTTTTAAATAAAATATAAATATTTATATAATTACAGTAATTATTTTACTTTTTAAAATATAAAATAATTATCTAAAATATTATTTAATATTTAATAAACCTTTTTTCAAAATAAATTTATTTAACTTTAAAAATAATTAAATGAATTTAAAAATTAAAACAAAAAAACCGATTGCGCAACTCGAACTGAGCCCGAACACGTGGTAACTAGCTATTTTACAAATCATGCCACCGGATTGCTGGAAATAGTTACAACTTTATTGTATAAAAGCTAAGCATGAATTTCGAAGGCTATTTTATCCTAATGGACTAGCCATTTGGCGGAATTACATTGAGGGTTGAACACCCTAAAGGAGTACTACTATTGCACAAAGTCTCATCCCCAAATGAATTTCCGTAGTCATGCCCTCCCCTTGTTAGTGACATTTATTTTTAATAATTAGAAAAATTAAAATACTTATTAAGTGGTCTAAAAATTGATTTAAAAAATGTAAGAATTGTATTATTGCTTTTTTTACAGGATTTGGATCTCATTACCAGCACACTGTTAAGTAAATGTGGAGAGACAGTTGGTTTTATTCGAGATGATATTGAAAAAGTCATGAGTCATCTAATAGATACCATTACTCCCTGCAAAGCTGCTGTATCTATTATTGCTGGTGGTGCTAGGTAATATAACTATATCAAGTAACTTTTAAAAAATTGATATACTTAGAAGGATTGTGTTCAACTGTATAGAAAATTGATAGATTTGGTGAATACATGGAGAAAATAAAATGCATGTTTTATTCAGCATACCGATAACGAAGCATTCAAAAAGTTTTTTGACTTTTTTTTTTAATCCTTTTGAAGCTATTCTTTAGTATAGCATTGATTTATTGAGTTGGGTGTAGTTAACACCCTGCTGGATTTCTAGCTAAACAATGTACAAAGTCTTATACTAGATATCAGTACAGTCAACTTGGATAGAATGAATCAAATTAATTTAATCATAGTACTGGACTTCCTCTTTTACACATTAATGGTGGTCAAGAAAATTTAGTCAAAAAATATGTTGAATAAAAAAGTATTTACATTGGACAAATTTTTTTGAAAGTAGGATACAAATAAATTCTTCATCACATAAAATATTTCATTATAGTTTAATAAGTCATTCATACATCGTTTCTAAGAAAAATGTTTTTAAAATTACTATGAATTAAATTAATCATGGTCTTAATATGGCTGTAATATAAAAATTGTAGTACTCATGAGTAATTTTAATGAATCAAAACTTATTTGCAGTATATGAAAAATAGATAAAAAGGAACAAATACCACAGTTTTGTATATTAATATGTTGTATTTTTCAATTACTTAAAAGATTTGTTTTATTTAAACTTTTTACAAAAATGTATTACCCCACAATATACTTATTTAAAAGCATGTTTAAAAAAAAACAAGTGTCTGTATATATTATTATTGGTGTAATTTTTATTTGAAATAAATACTTCTGATTTCTTTGTTTATTTAAAAAATGATAATTGTGTAAAATTTGTTAGGAGCTGAAATAAGTATATTTTTAAAATTAAAATGTAACTTATTAAAGAAATTTTCCAATGTTATGTTATATGTATGGTTCTTAACTTATATGTGTTGTTCAAGTTCACTTCAAATAACTTAAATAAGCAATATTCAGATTGATTTTCGGATATGAAAAAAGGAAAAGAAAAAGTTGTACTCTTTGGAGTTAATTTTTCATCATTATATGATCAATCTTGTGTACAGTGAGTTGTTTGTATATATGTCATACTGTAAAGGGTTTGTGAAATTCTTGCATTCAGAATCATGTTGCTTTTTTTTAAAATTAAATTTAGAATTAGTATAATACATTTACTTTTACATATACAACTTTATGTATAGTTTTATTCTTATTCTGTGTAATTAAAAATGTGGAATAAAATAACTGTGATAATAATTTTAACTACACTTATATTTATTATTTCACACATCCCATATTTTTAAAATGAGTATTTATATTTCTTTTTTTACGAAACCAACATTTTATAATCTTTTTATGAACATGATGCACAGAATTAAATGAAAAAGAATTTTCATTTAATGTATTTGTTTAATATGTATGACAGTTAAAAGGTTAATTGATTAATTAGTGTGGGTGAATTTTATTGTTTTGGCAGTTTTAGAATTTTAATTTTTCTTTAATTTGACTGTTTATATTTTAATTTGTGATGTTGAAAAGTTTTGACTTCAGAATATTTGTATTCATTTACTCTTTCCAATGCAGTCACCGAAATGGAGCAGTTCGAAAAGTTGCAGCTCAGTCCCTTCTTGCAGTTGCAGAAAAAATGGGTGCAGCTCGAATTCTCACTTCCAAAGATGTTACAGAACGTTTGTTGCCCACAACTGCTTTGTTCTTGATGGATGGCATGCCATTAACCAGGTAAAGTAGCTCTTTGGATAGCTATAACTATATTGATCATGCCTTCTTGCTTTAAAATTAAACCGTTTGGGAATAATTCTACAGGTTTGTGTTGAGTAAAATGGTATAAATCTGATACTTTCTCATAATACTGAATTAGAATTAGAGGTTTATAAAATACTGTATTAGGAATTTTAAGTCATTTTTAGTTATGTATTATGTATTCAACTAATATAATTTATTACTTAAAGTGTGATTCTGTTAGTTAATTTGAAATTCCTCCCTTTTTGATGGCTTTGGGTCAAAAAGAGAAAGAAGTTTTGCATCTTAAATTAAATTTTGTGTATTATTTTGTATTAAATTTTTATTATACACCATGGTTTCATCTTTAATATTTCTTAAGAATTAAGTTAATTTTTTATATCTATGGTAGTTATGAATATTATACATACACTGGTTAAACCCCATATTTTAAGCAGTCCATAGTCTGCAATGCTTATATATACACAGCAGCATCTATCTTCATATTGTTTCCAATATTTCAATTACTTATTTTGATCTTAAGTATTAAAATAATTTTTCTCTCTCAAATAGTGCATTAATTGTGGTTCATAGTATTTTTTTCCCCATCCAGATGGTATGGGCGAAGGATATATCAATTATTAATGACACATTCATCTTTTGACAAACTTCTGCTGCGGTATGTACAACCAAGCACTCTGCGTAATATTAATAGTATTTTGGATTCTATACGGAAAAAAGTGAGTTATACTTTGGACTCTTTTTTTTTTTTCCTTTCTTTTCTTTTTACAGTGGTTGCTACTGGTAATTGTCTGTTAACATAATTCCGTTTAATTTTTAATTCTTATCTAAAGCTTTTTTTGCTACTTAAGGTAATTCATTTGCTTTAAGTTGAAAAATAGTTTCAATTAATGTATGTTTTAGCTAATTAACAATTCAATAAAAATCTACTTTTTAACAGTTATTTAAAAATAGTGCTTAAAGATAATTTATCCATTTGATATCAGAAGCTAAAATTTTATATATATACTAGCTGCATGGCCCAGCATTGCACAGGCTTTTACCGAAGATATAACTTAATCCCTATGTTAATTTCCTCCTTTCTTTCTGATGCCAGATTTTTTGTGTGGGTGTGACGGGTACGATGTGAGTGCATGGCCCGTGAGTGCGTGTCATGGCTTTCTCGTTTAACGTTTTCAAATTACGAAATTTCACAACAATTTTAAATTTTGAAGTAAAATTGTGGATTTTTTTAAATGTTTGACACCGATATTGATTCATTTTAGAAAAAAATCATAAAATATGCAAAATATCATTATTTTGTTTAAAAAAAATATATATTTAAATTCTTTAAAAAAAAAGATAGTTTTCGGCATTTTATTTTTTAAATTACTGATTCTAGATGATCAATGAACTTTTTAAAAATCATTCATTTAAATGCATCGATATTTATTCATTTTAGAAGGAATCATAAAATAGCAAAGTATTATTGTTTTGAAGGGGAAAAAATTCGAATCGTGACGAAATAAATGATGTTTGGTATTTATAAATTTATTAAATCACTGATTTCAAAAGAGAAAAGTATGAACTTTTTTAGTTTAGATGGTTTACTTATCATAATTATAAGAAATCCATACGTAATGATTGAAAAATTTCGTTTAATGATTTACAGGAAACAATACTACTTCATTTTAAAAAAATATTTATTTAAAGCAATACATTTAAATGTATTGCAAATATGCTAATTTAAAATAATGATAACGGAGTAAAAACGCGATTAAATTTTTCACAAATATAATTAATGCAAAAATTCTTACTGTTACCTGTTGAAACGACTGTTTATTTCTTTATTGCGTTGTTTTTGAGTGTTAGATTTAAAAAAAGTTACAAAAAAAAAAGATAAAAAGCCTTTATTTACACATTTACAGTATAAAATTCAAAAAGAAAATTATACTATGTGATAAAAATATATTTCAGAATATTTCCTTATATTTTTTATATTTTTCTTATATTCCACTGTTCTTCAATAAATCAATCTTTAAGAATAAAAAAAAAACTATCGGTTGTGATGCGTTATATGAATGAGCGTCCCGCCGCAAATAGCAATGTTATGAAGGAATTCCCCTTTTTCTGCATCAGTGAAAGACTCAAAGCTATCTCAATTTTTCCCGTCTTCCAAACAGAAAGCTAACGCAAAGTGAATGACCTCGACGCAATTGAGAATTTTTTTAAAGTTTTCATTTTTTTGAGGGCTTAACTTTCACGTTAAAGTTTTGAAATTTCACTCATTAATTGCAAAATCAAAGTACTTTTAAATAAAAAAATTTACAAAAAAAAACTGTTTAAATTACTTTTTGCAAAAACGGTATTTTACGAAAATCACAAAAAAAAAATTTTAAATCCGTAATTTTTAAGCAAGTTTTTCAATCTTCACACAGAAGTTGGGCAACATTATTCTACAAACGTAAAAAAAGTTTCATACGATGATTTTAATAAATGACGAAGTTATTTAATGTTGACTTAAAATTTTGAGTATTTTTTAAGAAATTATATAAAAAAATTTTGGCATTTTATTTTTTAAATGACTGATTCAAAAACAAAAATGCATGAACTTATTTAACACAAAATATCGTTTTAGTAATACGAAAATAAATTCATACGCAACGATTTACAAAAAGATTTTCATAAAAACGCATCAATCTTAACTCGATTTTAAAAAAATCATAAAAAATAGAAAATATTATTTTGCAAAAAAAATTATACTGTATCGTGGCGAAAGAAATGATCTTTCTGATTCTGTAATTATTTTTTGTATGATTTAAAAAACAAAAATCGGATGGCTGTTTAAATAACGTCGAGAATACCGAAAAATTTCACCCTCTGTTAATTCACGACGCTAGGCGGGAAAAATAACGCGCAGGGTTAAGACAATTATGCGTTTTAAGGTTTTTAATTAATATCTTTTTAACTAATTACAATATCGGAATGAAAAATAGTTTACGTCCTATTCTCAGGCCTACTGAATATACGCACAAAATTTCATAAGAATCGGCCACACCGTTTCGGAGGAGTTTGGTTGCAAACACTGTGACACGAGAATTTTATATATTAGATATATATTTATGAGTTCTCCATTCCAAGTAATGTATAACTATATTCTCCAATTGAAAATAAAATTAATTTTTTAAAAACTGATTTTGCATTCGTTTCCTAACTTAATTTTTAAGAAATACCTTTAAAATATTTGTGTTACTCTCCATATGAAAAAAAAAGGACATTTAAGCAGTGAAAACTTATCATGCTTTTAGTTTCTGTTGTTACTTTTTTTCACATTTTTCAATGCACCACTTCATTTATTATCATTTTCATGTATTTCAATTATTTTTTTCTTGAAAATTAATAACTTTTTGGTTACAAGCTTGCTTTGAAATTGGGTTGATCTTCCTTTTATTCTATTATTTGCATCTATATTCTTTATTTCAATTTTCTTACACATGAAGAAACAAAGGATGATTTTTTATGTGTATGATATTTTCAAATTTTTGAATTCTTGACTGCTTAACTGAACAACATTGGACTGTATTAGCTAGTTTATTAATAAAGCAATTAAATGACATTTATATTTGTTGTCAAGTTGAATGGTAATTTTCATATTAATATATTTCATTGTCTGTTTTGTTAGCTTCAAAATAAAATTTATTATTTGAAAATTATCATGAAATACTGTATATTTTAGGGTGCTGGTGACATGCCTAAAGAAGGTGTTTCTGCTAGGACATTGAAAAATGAAACCTATCGAAATGGACATTTAAATAGGACAATGTGAATGATACTGAGAGAGTAATACATTCCTTCTCTCTTTTTACGTCATCTTCAACAAAATGCCATTCAGAACAACGCCCATCCTTTTGTCCATTTTACAAAATTTTCATCTTTATAAGATTGAAATTTTGATCAACTTGGGAGGAAAGCAATTCTTTGTATTTTGAATTGCAAGTAAAAATCTGTGAATATCATACTAAATGTTTCAGATTTGAAAATTCATACTGAAATGAATTTTTTCCATTGACTGAACTTTACTGCTTTTGGGACGATACATGTTTTAATAAGAATTATTAAAACAAATTATTTTCATGGTTTGTGCTGGTCACTGTAATTTTTCCATGTACTCAGTAGCTTAAAGTACATTTTTACTGAAAATATCCTTTCATATCATCTCATCAAATTTTGTGATGTTGTAAATGTCTGTGATGTTTTGAAAATTACATCATTTCACATCATCAGCCCATATGTGTATAAAATTTACTTAATGAATTATTAGTATTTATGAGAGTTTTAACATATTGTTCCTGATTTCTTTTATTTTAACAAATTGTAGAATGAAAATTTACTTACTTTTTGGATTGCTTGTAATGTGCCGAGAGAAAGTTATTTATATGTTTCTGATGTTGATAATTTTTATGAATTGTATTTGTTTAAGTAGCATATGTTAAATTTTATTAATAACTTTTGGATACTTCAATTAATCCAAAAATGCAGTATATTTAAAAACTACCAAATATATATTTATTTGTTGAAAAACTATTTAATATTTATATGCTTGTTCTGTGTTTATAGATTTTAACTAGGACAAGTTTGTCAGAGAGCTTGGAAAGTAAATGTTTTGTTGAAATAGGTTCATTTGTTTTCATAAGACTGTGCAACATATTGTTATACTTCTTGGCACTAGATCTTTTAATTATTAATGTGTAATTTGAAATTGTCTAAAGCTATTTTTAAGGAAAAAAAGTCAACAAATATTGTTTATCAGTAACATTCCTTATTTTTTTATGACCCTAAAATTTGAAATCTTTTAATATATTTGTAAAAAATTAACATCCCAGAAATAATAAATTGATTAATTTTTTATAATGTAGCTGTTAAGTACTTGTAGAGTACATTTTTGAATCCCAATTCTTGTTACTTAATGACACAAGAATGGAAAAATCTTAGAATCATGTGTTAAATGGTATTTCTTTTAGAGGTAAATTGATTATCAGATTTGAAAATTCTATTCTATTTTACATCTGAAGATGTTAGTATACAAATTATAT
The DNA here is from genome assembly GCA_019973975.1 of Trichonephila clavata. Classification (NCBI taxonomy): domain Eukaryota; kingdom Metazoa; phylum Arthropoda; class Arachnida; order Araneae; family Nephilidae; genus Trichonephila; species Trichonephila clavata. The sequence goes on along the minus strand of BMAO01013271.1, from coordinate 128,023 downwards.
TCTAGTAATTTCTTGCTTTATTTTATGGATCTTATTTGAGAAATTTATGTAATATTTAATATTTTTTCAACTTTTACAAAAAATGTTAAGTACTTTATTTTGTTTGAAAAACTAATTAATATAAATACTTGATGTTTTAATGTACTAAAAATGCTATAAGAAACTCTGTTAGCTTGTTCAAATCAATATTTAATATTCATAAATGAAACAAAACTATTTTGATATTGCTTTTCCCCAACAGTGCACTACACTTTGTGATTTAGGTCATGTAGATTACTAGCTCTAAAATTTTTTTTTTTGACCCTCCACCTGCTATATAAGTAGTACTTTTGCAATTTTTACACAACTTGTGATATTTCTTACACTACAAACCGTCCATTGTCTAGTCAGCTTTTTAATCTATGTCAAATAGAAAACTGTGCAATACTATTTTAAAATGGCTGGGATGTGTATCTTGACAAATATCAAAGTACATTAATGTAAGTACATTGAGAAATAAATTTTTTGGGTAAGTTTTGCTGTGAAAAATGTCAATCCCGGTGTTGCTGTTTTGATATTTATAGAATTATAAGTAGTTATGTTGAGTTTGAAAATGTTGTATTATAACTTAAATAAAATTATTTCAAAAACTTTTTTATATACATTTATTGTGGAACACTCATCAACACTTAAAAAATTTTATTACCAGTATTACAATATTTACACATTATGACAAGATATTTTAAGTGGTTCACTTTCATTATGCAGCAAAATTGTCTTTTTCATGCAACGCAAGAGTTCTTGAACATTCAAATGAATGGACAGTGTACTTGAAATCTATCACTTTCAAAATTGAAAATCAAACTTATTGATTTCGATTATCTTCTCGCCCAGGAGGAGAGCCTACGTTTCCTTGAAGATAATTGAGTCGTCTGCGTCGTAGCTCCTCATTGGAATCACTGCTTGGTGTGTTTGAGTGTGAAGGCTCTGAGCTATTAACGTGACCTAAGATAATAAATAATAATGTGTTACTGTAACTTCAAATATATCTGAATTAAAAAAAAAAAATTTTTCAGTATAAAGGAATATATATTTAAATTATTAAATTTATCTACCATAAAATGAATGTAAAACATAAAGGATGCATCCTGAATTCTTTAATTATATAAAATAAAGCCTACTTAGGCCGTTGTACTGTTAGTACTTGAATCTAGTTGATTAATATTTAAACAGCCACATACATTGATGTTAATTTTTGATGAAAAGGTGCACACACACTAGAAATAAATTGGTTATAAGATAGCAATATGAAATAAAGTTAAAACTTTTGAGAAGGAAAACATACTAGAATAGGCCAAATATTAGACAAAAATTATATATGGAAAACACAATACAAATTTTAAATGTGAAAAAATTCAGTAAAGTGTAAAAAATGAGTACATTCTAATATGTATGTTGTATTACTTAGTCCCCTAGATACATACATTAAAATAAAATACAATGTGTATGAAAAAATTAGTTCACATATTAAAATAGTACTTTCCAAAGAAAATTTTCATAAATAGTGAACATTAAGATTTAATTAGAAGAAATTCCATTTCTTTCATTTACTTTAAAACCAGACATAAAATAAATAAGTACACCGCACTTATAAAATTTATTTTATCATCATTTAGATAAAGTTTACAGTTAAAAATAGCACATTTTATGCCTTGATTTTTTTAGTTTTAAAAATGTATTTATAATTTTAAGGATAAAAAAAAATAATAACTATTCTGGAGTTTATTATTTTTTATGAACATACAGGGTGCAGTAAAAAAAACCTCCCCAGTTACAAAAAAAAAAAAACAAGATACATAAACAAGCCTTTTATTTGTGAACAAATATGATGCCATTTTACATTAATTTGTTTTAAAAAGTATGTCCGCTAAATGGTGACACATTGACGAAATCTTTCCCGAAAGTTCTTCAGAACATTCCCCCTGGCGCTGTTTTGATTTCATCTGATGAGGCCCACTTCCACTTGTCAGACACCGTGAATGAACAACGTCCTACAACCCTGCAAGCACTAAAGGAGACAATCATCCAGACAGTGACTGCCATTCCACCAGAAATTACTTTGTCAATCTGTCACCAGTGGAAGACGTCATTTAGTGGACATAATTTTTAAAACCAATTAATGTAAAATGGCATTGTATTTGTTGTTTACAAATAAAATACTTTTTTCTGTATTTTGTTTTGTTTGTTTGTAACTGCCTTTTGAAAGTGGGAGGTTTTGTAGCCGCACCCTGTACAAGAAAACAAAGTGTTTAATAACATTTTAACTTTTCAAAGAACTAATAAATTTTTCACAGTAATCCCTTGCCAACCGTAGATTTTACGTTTCTAAAAAAATGCCACGGTTGGCAAGTTCTAAAATTTTTAAACCTGAAACAATTTATGATACTCAGTTGCATAAAAGGAAGAATGTAGTACATCAAGAGAAATGCATGTATCCACAAAGTCTTCCTTTAAAGTCTGTCCCTTATAGTGAAGCTAATCACTGATTTGATACAGTACAAATGTTACGATAGCAGTATAGATGGCACTTTAATTCTCCATCCAGCCTGTGCAGTAAAGGCTTATTATTAACAAAATATTTTTTCTCTGCAATCTATTGCATTGTCTTGCAAATCTTTCAAAATGTTAACTGCATCTATCATCTCAGTTTAATTAAAACATCAGCACCCTATCTTGAAAGAAAATATTAAACATGCATCCTGATAAGGTTAGTGTATTCAAAATAAACAATGAATGTATGCAGATATGTACATTTTGATAAAAATGCATACATTAAAAAAAACTGGTTGATAAGGGATAACTGTACATTCAAATCATAATATTTTAAATCATAAAAAAAGGGAGAGAATCTTACCACCATTCATGGTAGGTACATTCTCAGATTTTGAAGGATTTGAATTTTTTGTGGTGCTCTGACTTGTGTTCACATTGATGTTTCTGCAAAAGTAAGCCACATAGGATATGCGAGGTGTGTTAAAACACTTTAAAATAATTTTAAATTTAGAAGCGAGATGCATAAAAAAGGCATCTTTCATAATAAATAAACTAATATTTTATTGAAATGCAATAGCACATAAATGTCTCGGGAAAAAAATAAGACTGAGTAGCAAAAACATATCCCCAGTTAAAAGTTTGCAAACTAGTTTCATAAAGGAATTGATTTAGACATACAATCAATCAGAAGTTATCAAAAAATCACATTAACATTCTACATAAAGCTTTCTTACAAGAACCTCCACCAACAATTTTAAAAAGATACACACATATTTCAGAAAATTTAATTTGAAACATATATTTTTACACAAAATAGAACTGAAATTATAATTCATAAATAAAAAATACAATTACGATATATACAAGTTATGAATTCTAACCAATTAAATCCAGTTACTTCATCAAATTTTTTTAACTCAAATGAAGCATTTCACAATATAAATTGTACTATAAAATAATGTGTTTTAATTTGAAAAATGAGATTGATACCTTGATGCAATAAGTGAGCTATATTGCTGCATCTGCATAATAGCACCATCTAGCATAGTTTGTATATTTCTCAAGCATCTTATTCTTGCTTCCAAATTCTCTCTTTCTTGACCAGCCATTGCTTCGAGTTCTTCTACTGACAAGGAACTGAGATCTGTGGCAGGAATTGGGGGAGGTGGGGGGAAAACTAGGGAAAAAATGAGATTTAATTTTAAAAACAATTATTCATTATTTCAAAGCAATGTTTTTGACTCAGCGAAAAACAAACAAAACTTATTCATTGTATTAAAAAGAAATACCAAAGCAGGTATATTTTTTGATTATATAACCTAATAAAACAGAATGAAAATTTATATAAGCGGCCAGCTGGGTGGAGTGGTTGGTTTGTCGCTGGCCTTCTGCACCTAAAGTTGCGGGTTCAACCCCGGCCCAAGTCTGTGGATTTTCATGATGCAATAAATCGACAGCTGTCATATTGTATGATTATACAGCATGAAAAAATCCTTTAAGTTCCTGCTTGGCTTGGGTGCTCTTAACAAAATTAAAATCCTAAGTACGGTTTCACATTGCCAGAGTTTGTGTGCCTTCCTCTGGGGAGGAAACTGGGCATCAAAATTACCTGCAGTAATTGGTATCACCTATAAGGCACTGCACTAAAATGTGATACCAGCTCCTGGAAAATGTACTAAGTCTGCAAAGGTTAAACACTAATGTGCAGCCCTATTAGAGAAGAAGATTTATATAAACACATCAGACTGTACTAATACAGAAAAAGCATGAATTTAATAAAAATAATAGAGTAGTTTTTCTTCTTAATAAAACAAAAACCAAATTATTAAAATATATCTAAGTTATTAAAATAATACAACTAGCATTGACTTCTAAATAACAAGAGAAGATATTTAAAATTAAAATAATTCATATTAATGAAAAAAGATATTGCAGATCTTTCAAATAAAAATCTTGGATAATACATCCTACAGGCAAAAAAAAAAAAAAAATCCTATTTAAAATGCATTCTCAAAAAATATTTATTAAAATGATTTAAATAATTATTTAGTAAAAAAAAATGTTAGGGTTAAAATAAATGTATACCATTTAAAGTTTCATTTTAAGAACCAACATGTGTTCAAATGTAATTAATCATTGAAATCACACATTTGATATGAATTTTCTTAATTGCAATTCTGATGGAAGACTACCAATTATAAATCACAAATGTTTAAAAACTAAAATGTAACAAACTAAATAAATGGAGTAGTAAATAAAAATATTTGTGAAAAAGAAGCATATAATGATCGTGAATAATACAAATTAATTCTTAAAATCACTTTAAGAATTAATTTTAGATTTATTTAGATGCAATGAGAACTTACAAAAAGGCATTGGAAAAGGGGGCATGAGCAGAGGTGCAGTGTTAGGACCCTGCTGATTGGTTGATGCAGAAGCAGCTGATGCAGCTCCTTGAGTAGAACCAGCTTGTCCACCAGCTGGAGCTATAAAGAGAGAGAAAACAATGTACTTACTGGCAGATTTTTATAATGCATAAAACAAGAATGGAAAAATTCAATAGAGATAGAAATATTTTTTTCATACTAATTATAGAATTTTTATATTTCATCTTTTAAAGAACTTTCATGACAGTGTTTTCTCACAAAAAGATTTGTTTAAAGTTAAGGTTGGAAAAATCCTATTTGTATGAAAAATAATTTGTAATATCATTTTCTTCTAAAATATGATCCTGTTTGTTATCACAATGCTAAAAGAATGATGAATGTTGAATTAAAGACTTATCTTCGAGAAAAGAATGGGGACTATGAGAGAAAAAATTTCGGGTTCTTTAATGGAAAATACCATTTCTTGCGACTTGAGGCAACGCTGACTTTAGAATTTAAACTTAATATGACTACCTCATGAAACATTTGTACAGATTCAGTTTAGATGACTTTCCAACTCAACCTTTATGTACTGCTAACCACACATGCAGAGACCATTTGGTATTTTAGTGACAAAGCAGCGGCTAATGCTGTTAATAATTTTAACTCATGAATTGTCTAAACACATCTGAAAAGGTTACAATTCATTACAAATTCCAGTCTATTAAGATAAATCAATTAACCCCTTGAGCATTAATCATGAGTATGACTTGTGTAAACTTATTTTGACTTTGTAAATCAATCACGAGTCATATTCGTGTAAACTTATTTTTACTGTGTAAATCAATCACGAGTCCTACTAGTCTAAACTTATTTTTAAATTATTATTTCAGGCACATAATTTATAAATAAGTAATCATTTCAAACTTTACAATTTATTCAAACAATTAAAACTACAAGGGATTAAATAAAAATATAACTGAAATGGTTCTAAAGAATTTTTATGGTGATCTTAAAAAAATTACAGGCATTGGTTCATCTGTATGATTTAACTAGCTTATATATGAAGTAAATTTGTATTATAATAGAAAAATACAATGTTACATGAAATAAAATAACAATACAATCACTATAAAAATATACATGATGGAATTCGAATTTTTATTAATCAATATGAAATAGAATAATGCAAACAGATTAACAAAGTCAGCCTTAGAAGACAACATTACATTGTTTGAAACTATTTCAAATTTTGGGAAAAGTCTGTTTATTTCATTAATATTTATAAAGTTAATATTCATTTAAAAAAAAATTCTCAACAACTTAAATCAATAAAAATTAAAAGCATATAAATAACTATTTATTTCCTTTAACACTATAGAATTCCTTTCATATTTTATTAAAATAAAAAACATTAACATGGATGGGTATATTTAAAACTATAAAAAAAATCATTTCTATTCAAGAGAATTATAAATTAGATCATACCTGCTTGTTGCTGTGGTTGTGAAGCACTAGGTTGAGCAACTGGTTGGTCAGCATTTGGTGGTTGCTGCTGAGGAGCAACAGGTGGTATGATAAATGGGAACATACCTGGGAATGCTCCTGGTACAAAACCAGGTCCCATGCCAGGCCCTAAAATTTTTTCAATTCTTCAGTTTTTCCTATTTTTATATTCCTTAAACACTTATTTTCAATTTAAAAAGGCTAAATATATTCATTCATAAATTGGGTTTTTGTATATTATATCATCCATCACTTCCATCGGTAACAGGTTCTATTCGGGTTTCTAATTCTCTTGAGGAAAATATTCTTTAACTGTGATATTAGTTAAAAAAAACCACTTTCTAAAGAGATTATTTGGTTTTAAGTAAATTCAACTTCTATAAAAGTGCTAGTCGTTGAGTAGGCATTGAAATGATTAAGAGTTGACCAAAAGCTGAAATCCAAATGTTAGCAACAGGTGGCAGCATATCATAAGATAAATAATAGAAGAAAAATCTACAGGAATAGTGTAAGGCATCAACATTGCAGTTGAACGAGCTAGCAGGCTGCAGGTCGAATCATACAAGAGATCCAAGCCAGATAAGTACCTTACACAATTTAGTCTTCTAAATTCAAGATAAGATTTCTTATTGCTCCCTAGGTTTAGATATTAAAGTGCATTTTGTAAAGTGTTAAAAGTTGAATAAAATTAGTTATTCTAATATAATGTCTACTTCTTCCTTGAACCCTCCCACACCTGTGACATCTGGGTTGCAACACATCAAATAATAAAATGTCAGTCAAGAGTGGAAAAATATTCCTGTGCATAATAATCTTGTTCATGCATGCACACAAAAAACTATCTTCATAGGTAGTACTGTTCCCAAGTATATTCAAACACAATATCACTCACACATGTACAAAAATATATAGCATTGTTTATAATTCATAATATTATCTAATTGGTGGGAAAATGAATATTGAGACTATTTGGTTTAATAAAATATCATGGATTTGTACAGTGGTGTTTAGATTCATACTTATGCAAGTTTATGTGCCATAGACTACATGAAGATACATCTGTCAATTTTAAATACAATTGTAGCAATTTGAGCACCTGAATAATGTAGTTATCAGATCTTTTGCTTATTTCACATATTTTATTTGTTTTAATAGAATATTTAATTTTCTATCTTTACAAATTTATTTATCCATGGGGTAATACAGAAGGAGCATGCGCCAGTATTAGCTTTCATACATATGTGGAAATGATGCCAGTAAGTAAGAGACATTTTTTTTATTTGGAGATGTGTTTTGATTTTGCAAAATTGGCTTACAGTATAATATGCAAGTACCATAAATTGTATAATTGCTTTCAAATAATTTGAAAGCACAATATTTTCATTCAAAAATTATAAGAATATAATGTCCTTAAAGTTAAATCATGCAATTTGAGTACTAAATCAGTTTTAAAATTTTGATAGCACTTTTCATGTACTAATATTTTTTCACTTCTTTTTATTTTACTTTTGAAAATTAAACACCATTTAATAGAACACTTACAATTTCCCATATTAGGAGCCTGTGGCTGCTGAGGCTGTGCACCTGGTACTCCAACAGGAGGAATATTCTGAACAGGTGTTGGTTGTGGTGCACGTAAAACATCCATTCTACAGGTTGGGCATGTCTGCTGTCTCTGAAACCATGATCGCAAGCAGGATGCATGGAAAATGTGATTGCATGGTAGTTTCTTGCTACTTCCAGAGCCTGACATTTCTTCTCGACATATGATGCACACATTATCTACGGTAGCTAGTTCTTCAGCAGTTGCATCTGGGTAACTGAAATAAAAGAATTTGTATCTAATGAATTTTTTTTCAAATCAAATAAGAGTACACGCTTAATATGAATCATTTTTATCATGATTCAAAATTAGTCATGATACAACAGTTTAGTTAATTTCAAATTCAATATCTTTATTTTTTCAACAAAAAATTAAAAAAGGACTTTTTAAGAAGAAAGTTTAAAATTGCTTGTTTTTCTTAATTAAATATGTTATAATTTTCTTCCAAAATGCAAAATTTCCAATAAAATCTATTGATATATTACAGAATTTCACAGTATTCAAAATAATGAAATTGACATAAAACTCTGAAGTAAGGTACAACAAAAAAGTTTTATCCAATTGCTGGGGAAAAAAAGAAGGGGAAAAAAAAGGTAATAAGAGAAGACAAATTTTAATACACATAATTCACACAAACATAATAATAGTAATAAAAAACTTGAAATTATAAAAACAGTACAATACTGAATACATCCTTTTAAAATAAATTATATGAATTCTTTTTCACATATTAAGGTTACTTTAAAATAACAAAATAATCAAATTAAATAAAAATTTTCTTACAGGGTATTCATATTTCTTATAGCTCTCCTGGACATAATGACATCATTAACAGCTTTCTTGAATGCCCTAAAAAGAAAAAAATTATTAAGTCATTTTGCAATAAGAAGAAGAACAATGGAATTTTCTTTCTCCCCAAATTTTAATAACCAATCATTTGTTAAACAGAAAAAATTAGTATTCCTTTCAATTGTTCTATAACAATATTTATACTTAAAATAAAACCCAAATTTTGAACAAGAAAATAAATTACAATATGAATAGTAAAACTTACCTTAAACTCAAGTACATTGGTCGAATTGCAAATAGTGGGAATGTGTGGATCTTTATCATTATTGTCATAAATAACAGATATAAGACAACCTTGAACAAACCTATATAAATTACAACATATTTAAAGATACTTCTGTAACTTGGCTAGTATTAAATATTTAACTAGAAAAGCAAATGAAAAATCTAACTACAAATCTTAAAACTACCTATAAAATTCATCATAAAAAGATAGTAGATTTGAAATTGATTTTTTCTTGCTATAAAAATATTAACAAAAATCAAAATTGAAAGAACGTTCTTAAATATTATGTTAAAACAAGTTAAACCATAATCATAATAATGCTTCCTTCCAATAAAGCAAGATAATGGAGAGAGAAAAAACCAAAAATTTGAGGTTTAAATTTCATAAATTAAAGTACTTATACATATTTATACAAATATTTTGTAAAATTATATTCAAGAAACAGAGACTTATTTTTCAAAAACAAAGTTTCTGTAAAGAATTATTTTAGTATCTGTCTTATGCACTCACATCCATAAATTAAGGATAATTCAGAATTCAAGTGGAAATTGAACTCTAATATATATCAGCCGCACCAGGTAACTACACACATCTTCCAGAATCATATGCAAATTGTAGGAAGATACCAGATGACACAGGCAGTATGTCACAATGACAAGAGTGCAAGAGGGGGATATATAAGGAATACTGGCAAAGAAGAAAAATTGTTCGCAAGCACCTTATAAGCCTTTCTGTGCAATAACTGCGTGGTTATGACACAAAGGAAGCATTTGGATGATTTTTTATGTGGTAGAGTTAGCTGTCTGGAATGTGGGAGTACCTAGCTGGAAGCATCTGAGGAACTTGGAATAGCCCAGAGTGTCATCTCCAGGCTTTGGCAATGATTCCAAGATGATGGTAATGCAAGTAGACATTACAACACAGGTTGCCTCCCGAGTTCCAACACCTAATGAGAGCTGGTATTTGGCAGTTACTGCCAAAAGACACAGAAGCATAGCATCAGACCTATCTTGTCAGCTCGCTTTAACCACTGATACAATAGTTTCAAGACAGACCATATATGATAGGGTAGTTTCAAGACATAGAGGCTTAGGGCAGATTGGTCTATGTGCTTGTAGACCTGTCAGATGTGTTCCACTTATTGTAATTTACTGTGTGCACTGTGTGTTTCCACTTATTGTGGTTAGCCTGGCATAGAGAGAGCACGCATTGTGGACACCACAACAGTGGGCTAGTGTGCTGTTCTCCAATGAGTTCAGGTTGATCTTGCTGTCTGATTCTCACCAGACTTTCATATGAAGAATGCCAGGTACCTGTTACCAAGAGAACACCATTGAACGACACTGTTTCAGTGGTGCAGGATTGCTTGTTTGGTAGAGAATTATTCTGGGTTCCAGAACTGATCTGCATGTTCATATTGGAACCATGACAGGCCAAATATATCGGGACCTCATTCTGGAGCATGTACATTTGTTTCAGGGTACCATGAGCACAAATTTTGTGTTTATGAATGTCAATGTCTGTCCTCAACCTGCAAACATCGTAAACAAATGCCTTCAATCAGAGGATATCACCCTTATGGACTGGCTAGCGTTCTCATCAAACTTTAATCCAGTAGAGCATGTGTGGAATATGCTTGACCGATAAGTTGCAGCCCATCAACCACCTCCTACATGTCTACCAGAACTTCAGAGAGCATTGCTTGATGAGTTGTAATGTAACATTGGTTTTTGTTAATAGGGTTTTTTTTTTTGTAATTTGCTCCAGGGAGCAAAAAACACAATTTTTATTAATGATATCAAACATTTCACATTTTTTTTTACTCTTTACCTTTTGTTTAATAAAAAAGCTTTACAAATAAGTTGCATTTGTTTTGCTTCTGACTTTCTGCCTGAACTTACATTATCCTTAATTTATGGATATAAGTGAATTACTCATACAAGTCAAATAATCAAACTTTTATAACAATTAATTTATTTTTTGAAATTATCTTGTTAAAACATTTATTTTTGAAGGTTTATTTAACAGCAGAAAATTTTCATTCCATATAAAAATCTCACTGGAATGTTTTACATATACAATTTATTATTTGAGATCTAAGAAATTTAGCTTAAATGTTAAAATCATAAAAAAATGTAATAAATTCTATTAAATTTTAAGCAGAACAGTATAACTTATAGAATCTGGAAAGAAAAAAAATATGTCTTTTTTTATGTCACTAAAATTATTAAATTGTGTAATTTTTAAATACATATACAATGTAAATATGATAAGCATACCCATGACTAGTTCACTGTAAAGGAGAAAGACTGCTTTATTTTCCCAGGGATTTTCACTTTGGAGATCATATGAGTGAAGTATGTACTTCATAAATATGTTTACCACAATACTCAACAAAATGGCATACTGAAAAAGAAATTTCAGTTTATATTCTCGTAAATTCAACTAAGAAGATTTTTTTTCTCCGAATAATTATAAACTTACTTCAAATCCAAATACCAATTGCACTGATGCACCTTTTGTTAGAGTGCTGTGATATGCATGACTCACAAAGAAGTAATCCATTATTCCCAAAAGTACAAGAAGAGCTATATTAATATGCAAAGAAATAAACATGTCAATAGATTAAAAAAAGGTATCTCAACAATTTAATGAAAATTTTTAAAGAAACTTAAGTATAATGTTAATATGTTTTCGGTTTTATCCTAGAATATGAATACAATCTTTTAAAATTAAGTTTTGAAACAAAAACATTATATTAATCAGATAACATAAAATACAAATGCTTTTTCTCAAACGAAAACAAACTTCAAGGGTCAATTCTTTAATTATTTTATTTAAAGAAATTCATTTTAGAACAGACTAGCTACAATTACATTCAATCAAAATCTTGTTTTTATGATAGTTTTCCTTTAAAAGATTTTTTTATCTTCTGAATGCATCAAACAAAAGTATATTTAAATATTATTTTCATCTATTGTATAGTTGCACCAATCTCAAATTCTCAATTTTCTACTGAATTAAAATTAAAGTAATAAATTTATGTTTTGTTTCATAAAATAATTATCAAGTTATTCATTTTTTCAATGGATTAATATCAAAATAATTAAAAATTTATTATATATATATATATTGTTAATGTTCCTTGTTCTTATTATTTGTCCATGTTTTGATATATATATACTAGCTGCATGGCCCGGCGTTGCACGGGCTTTTACCGAGGGTATAACTTAATCCCCATGTTAATTTCCTCCTTTCTTTCTGACGCCAGCACTTTTGTGTGGGTGTGACACGTACGATGTGAGTGTACGGCCCGTGAGTGCGTGTCATGGCTTTCTCGTTTAACATATTTTCCCTTCTCTTCACAAAATCAGCATTTCCAATATTATTTCTCGAAATTACTTTTACTTCTTTGTTTCTTTCTTCTCCGCTTAGCCCGGCGTTGCACGGGCTTTTACCAGTGAATAACTTAATCCCCATGGGAATTTCCTGTTTCTCTCAGGACGATAGCACATATGTGTGTATGTGCGAAGTGAGTGATTTCTTTAACTATGACATTAAAACTCCCTTTTTCGAAATTTGTTCTTGCGTTGGTGTGATGTGGTACTTAGGAGAGGTGGGTAAAAGCATAGGTGTCGTCCTCGTCCCTTGACCATGGTTGAAAATTTCGAGGTCCGTCTTCAAAAACCCTCGAATAGGCAAACAGTGCGAATTTATAAATCACTCACTCACTTTTCAATTCTTTCGTTGCAATTTTTTAGTCCCCGGAAACGAAAATGTAGCCTTTTTAAAAATAGTTGTATGTTGAAAAAAGACAGAAAAGTAGAAATTTTTCAAATTACAAAATTTTACTACTATTTTAAATCTTGAAGTAAAATTGTGAGGATATTTTGAAATGTTCGAAACACGGGAAAAAAGTTTCATGCAATTATCTTTATAAGAGAAGAAATTATTAAATGATTGTTTTAAGTATTTTGAGTGTTTTGTTAAAATTTGTTAAAAAAAGTTTTTGGCTTTTTATTTTTTAAATCACTGATTCTAAAATTTTTAAAAAATCATTTTTATTTAAATGCAACGATTTTGATTCATTTTAGAAAAAAATCATAAAATATGCAAAATATCATTGTTTTGTAAAAAAAAAAAAGTCTTTTTTAAAAATTCTTTTTAAAAAAAGATAGTTTTCAGCATTTTATTTTTTTAATCACTGATTCTACATATCAATGAACTTTTTAAAAATCATTTTCATTTAAATTCATCAATATTTATTCATTTTAGAAGAAATCATAAAATACAAAAAATTAATTATTTTATACTAATTTTGATTAAAAATATTCATTTAGCAATTAATTGTGACATGCCAATTTAGTGATTTTTGATATATTAATAACACGCAATTAATAATGAAGAATTTTTTATTTGAACATAGCTTTTATTTTTTTCTAAAGAAGTTATGCTTATTTAACTGAATAATTCAACAAAAAAAAATTCGAAATGGGCAAATTTTGCGTTTTTATTATGAAATTATATGTCAAAAAAAGATTTATACATTAGGCATTATTTTAAAGAAAACTAAGTTTTATGAAAGAAAACAAAAATTTTGATACTGATAAATATTTTAAATGATTCTCAGAAATGTATTGAATACATTTTGTCATTTTAATCTAACATCTATAATGATTTAATTTTGAAAATTCTCTAAAGAAAAAATGACGAAAATTGAAGCAAAAATAACTTTTTCACTCACATTTTTTTTTTTACTTGCCAAATTTACTGATTTCCCCCTGTTTAAGGCAGATTTTTTTAGTGTAAACCTTGAGTTAGATGCGGTCGATGGTGAAACAGTTCAAAGGTCTTTGGTACAAAACTATTTTTCGACTCCAAAGTTTGGCTAACTGTAAAATCGCGTATTTTTTATTAATTTTCTTATTTCTAGGACATAATTTTTTAAGTTAATGCTTTCAAACTTCACAAACTAATTGCAAAAATAAAGTACTTTTAAATAAAAAAATGTACAAAAAATATCGTTTAAATTATTTCTCGCAAAAACAGTTTTTTACGAAAATCACAAAATTTTTTTAAAATCCGTAATTTTTAAGCAATTTTTTCAATCTTCGTACAGATTACGGAAAATATTCTTTTACACTCGGTAATAAAGTTTCGTGCGATTATCTTCATAAATGACAAAGTTATTCAATGTTAAGTTAAAATTTTGAGTATTTTTTGAAAAATCTTTAAAAAAAAGTTTTGGGAATTTTATTTTTTAAATGACTGGATCTAAAAGAGAAAGGCTTGAAGTTATTTAGTGTAGAATATAGTTTTAATAACACGAAAACAAATTCATACGCAACAATTTAGAAATAATTTGCATAAAAACGCATCAATTTTAAACCCTTTTTTAAAAAATTCTTAAAAAATAGAAAATATCATTATTTTGCAAAAAAAAAATTATACCGTATTGTGGCGAAATAAATAATCTTTCCGATTCTGTAATTATTTTTTGTCTGATTTCAACAGTAAAAATTGGATGGCAATTTTAAGATGGTGGAAAACATCTGATCACCGCTCGACCGAAACGGAATGGAAGTTCTGCCAAGTAAACAACCCGCAGGAGTAAAACAATTAGGCATTTTAAGGTTTTTAATTAATATCTTTTTAACTAATTGCAATATCGGAATGAAAAATAGTTTACATCCTATTCTCAGACCTACTGAATATACGTACAAAATTTCATTAGAATCAGTCTAGCCGTTTCGGAGGAGTTTGGTTACAAACACTGTGACAGGAGAATTTTATATATTAGATAAATATATTATTTGAAAAAAACCCAATGTATTTAATTTACATTATGAAATATTTTCAATTTAATCCAAAAATAAGTTTTTACATGATTTGTCATTTAATTTCATAAATGAGTGTTAGCTAGGTGGTGTAGTTGGTTAGGTACTCGCTTTGTATGCCAAAGATTGTGGGTTCCACCCCGACCCAAGTTGGTGATTTCCAAGGTGCAAAAAATCAAGAGTCCATATCATATACAGCAAAAAAAAAAAAGATCCCTTGAGTGCCTGTTTGGCTTGGGTGCTCTCGGGAAAAACTGAATTTGCATCATCTGAGCTCAGGTGCCTCCCTTTGGGGAGGAAACTGGGCATCAAAATTATGTTGTGGCGATTGGTAAATACCTACATGGTGCTAAAAAATGATACCAGCTCCAGGGTAATGGACTAGGTCAGCAATGGTAAAAATACCACTCTGAAGCCTCATTGAGAATTTTTAAAAGATTTCGTAAGTTTCACAATGTAATATTATAAACTTATATAGTAGTTTTTAATCATAATCAAAACAGCACTTTATGATAAATGATTATCTTTCATATGGTACACCATGTCTAAGCAACTTGAAACCAGTCCTACTTAATGCACAATAATCTATCATTACACAAAATGAACTTCAACAAAAATACTTCATATAATTGATATACCAATTTTACCAATGAGGGTATCAAAGAGCTGGCATTAACTTTGTAACTAAAGTTTAAAATTTATAAAGTAATTACTAAAATTGTAAAAAATGAAACAGTTTTCTCGACTGAAGTCCCCCCCCCCCCAAATACTTTTGGTTATTTGGAAATGTAAATATCTCCAAAACATACAAGTAGCTTTAATTAATAAACATTGGTTACATTACTTTGTTAAGAACTTTAATGCAAAAATTTTTCAGGTTTTCGGAATTAAATATATAATTTAAAAATGAATATTTACAAATTACTAACTTTGAAAAAGACAACATATAAAATAGGGCATGATTAACAGATCAAGCAAATTTTTAAAATAACGCATACATATTGTAAATATTATAAAACAACACATGCACAAATATTTTAATACCAATGCAAATTAAATTACACAATACAGATATTTTGATAAGAAAATTACTTGCAGTGAACATTTATGTTACTATTTTAAAGATGCTTGTAAAAAATAGTGAAATTATTCAACTTTGAGATTATATTCATAACAAAATAACACATACTGAAGTAATTTAACACTCTCACAGAATAGCTCCAATGGAACAGATCATCATAAGACACTTCGATTTCATTTATTACATTAAACATTCAAGGAAATAATAAAGGTCTGCTACCACAGTATTTCTTGAAAATTTTCCCACTAATTGGGAATTTGTTTACAATATAATTCCATGAAATAGTAAAAAAATTAAAAATATTCTATCAAAATATCTTTAAGTGCTCTACTATTTTATTCGAATTGTATAGAACCAACAGAATCCTTTATTTGTTTTCAATTCTTTTAGCCATAGTAATTTACATTTACTAGTTTATTCTTCAACGGCAGTTGATTTTTAAAATATACAAAACAGGTCTTTTAATAAATCTAGGTAAATTTGCCCCAATCTATGAATGTAAGAAGCCCATGACTGCAAACTTTCATTTATATCAACAAATGGGATTCTTTATTGAGCAAAATTCAAAAGCTTTGTAATGCTTGTTTTATTTTAACTCCTTTTGTAGATAACAGAATATACTTACAAGCATTTTCTTCAATTTTTAAAGGTTAAGAAGAAGTATTTTTTTCTGATGTCAAACTTATTACAAGCATATTAAGATCCTATTTTTTTCCCTTTAAATAAGTAGAACTTTCATTTTCTCACTTGCATTACATTAGCATTATTTGTCCTAAACAAAACTAACTATTCAAAAGGGATCCCACATTTTTGAAATTCCACCATATTGAATTGGCTTATATTTTTTCTAATGGAATCTCTAATTAAATTCAGAATTTCAAAGAGGTCAGTTTCAATTAGACATTTTGCATGATCAAAGTGCCCACAATGGTGCATAACTTGTTGTTTCTATTATTACTGCCATTAAGTTACAGCTGCAGAAATACCTTGTTTCCAACAATTAATCATATACTTCATTCGACTAGAAGCTAGTTCATTTATCACAGCAAATATTTTAGTCCTTGTACATTTGTACTACTTGGCAATGCAGCTTTGGAAACATTTACCAAAAAACAGGATCAGCTGCATTCAAAAGAAGCATTATGTTCTAAAACAAAGGATGTAAACAGAACTTTAGACCTGATTAGGACTAGACAACATTCTTGAAAAAATTATCCAAGTACAAGCAACTACTTTATTATTTGTGGTGAGCTTTGGGAGGTTTCACAAGAATGGATACCATATCAGCTACCATGACAAATGCAAATGTCAGTACAGCATACATCACAAAATGCATATCTTTCCCCCTTTTGGGATGCATTAATAAAATACAATTTCTTTCTATAGCATTTTTCATATGAAAAAAGTACAAACTTTATTATTTTTTTAAAAAATTTGCTATATATACTATAGTTTTGCCCACTTACTGTGAGTAGAAAATCATAAATAAGAGCTGTAAGGAAGAATATAGTCTGCAGAAGATGAAAATTACATGAAAATAATAAAAAAAATTATAGTCTACTCATAAAAGCATAATGAGAGACTGAAAAGGTTTAAAGTTAATCTATAGAGATGTAAACCTTAGTTAAAAAATAAACCTAATTTAAAGTAAACAAAAAAAATACTTACATGATACTCTAACATGGAAAAGCCAGGAAATTACTGGGCTTCTTTCCATCTAAAAATAAAGCAGAAAAATGAATAATTCTCAAAATAAGGATCACTTATTAACACTTTCAAAGTCAACCTATAGGCAGCTTAAAAAACATAGTTGAACATTAAAATTTTTACTGAAAGATAAATTTAGCTATTTGAAAATTTTTTTTAACTCTTATAATATTTTTAAATCTACCTGCCAACAATTCTTAAAAATAAATTAGAGATCAAGAGCAAAAATACCAAGTTGATTGTGATGCTCAGTTTTATTTTTAAAATAATAATTGTGAATTAAAACTTTAAAAAGATAAATTTAGAACTTTAAATAAAAAATAATAAAATTACACATTTTTATCAAACATAAATGATATGTATATCAAAAGTAAAGATTGAAGACTTACATAGTCTACTCTGTCTTCAGCAAGCCAATGAAAGCATTTTAAAAATAGCAATAAAGTGAACAGAGCCACAAACTTTGGACTAAAATCGTCTCGAAATACTGTAAATGCAAGACAGGTTTCAGTAACAGCATACCATGATCTTTCAATAAGATGCTGAAAAAGAAAAACCTATTTCATATTCTAGTTCACTAATTTATGAGCAACAAAATTTTGAGTAAAATAAACATACTTTTTGTATATTTTGCAATCAGCAACAGAGAATGTCATGTAATTGTTTGTGTACCACAAGCCCACTTTCATGATCTTTGAATTGTGTTAAAAAAAAGCCAATGCATTTGGCCAATACAGACAACTGACAGCACGCTCACAATAAAACGAAACATGCTAAGACTTTCAGACAATCGTAATCCATTTTGATGTTTTAATATAATTTCATTTTTTAATTCAATAAATTAATAATATGTTTGACCCGTAATCAAAGGAGCACAATTAATCTCCTCAGCTTTTTTTGACATGTAATCGAAGGAGCACAATCGCACTTCTTGGCACTTTGCAATCGTGCTTACTCAAATGATTAATTACACATCACTTAAATACTGTACTTTAAAAAAAATGTGATTCAATGCACATTCCAACATAATTATAAATGAGATAGGATTCAAAAATTTGAATTGTATTTTGCAGTTGCAACAACAGAAACATGTAGTTACAGTTACATCATTTCAAATGTATTTTACCATTCCTCTCCTTGAGCTTAGGATGATATCTGTTATCTGATAAAATTATATGCGCATACATTTTTGTTGCAAATGTTGGGGAAGGAACACTCATTGACTTATAATCAGTAATGATTGCAACCCTATTAAACTGTAAGAGTTAAGTCTGTTTTAGTTTGCTAAACAGAATTTGCAACAAAAAAAAAAAATCAATTTCCAAAATAAGTTGTTATTTAATATTTACATCTAATATAAAGTAATGAAACATTAAATATGATAAAACTAATTTACTAAAATAAAAAAAGGACAAATAGAAATGTTTAAGGAAAAATATGGAGCACATCTCATCACTGATCAATGGTAGTAAAATAATTACGGCAAATAATCATTGAATAAAACTAAACAATGATTATTACTAAAGTATAAGTTTAACAGTGTTTCTTTTCCAGAGATGATATGAAAAATACTTAAACTTGGATATTAAAAAAATTAAATATTGTACCTTTTTTTTTTTTTTTACCTAGCTTTTCTAGGTTAACCTTAATCTATTTAAGTTTTAGTATTTTTCATAATGCTCCATCTTTCTAAAGTACAAGAAACAGATTTTCAAGAACGCTGTAACATTGAATTTTGTCAGTACTTGAGTAAAACACCTGCAGATACTTTAGAAATGTGATGGAATGTATACAATAATTCTGTAATGTCAAAAATGTATGAGGCGTAAAGGCATTTAACAGAGGAACAAGAATCCATCATAGATAAACACTGTACACCAAACTGAGGAAAATGTTCATTTATTCTCAACATATTTGTGCAAATTGTCAAATCCTCAAAAGGCCCATATGCTTAAGGCCACTAACTCACTTAAAGAAAACTAGCTACTAGCATATATTTTGGTAAAGGTTCTTAAACATTAAAAGTCTGACCACACTGTTTTCATCTTCTGACTTTGGAAAAAAGGAATGTCAAACAAGAATAGTGGGTCAACTGATCCAACAAAACCAATAAGGAAACAAATTTTTTGAATATCATAAGATATGTTGAAGCTTGGATTTATTTATTTGATATACTTAAGCCTTGATACAGCCATAATATACTTAACATGGAAATCAACCTTCTAATTGCAAAGAAAGAAAAATATTTGACAAAATCACAGCAAAGAAAAAGGCAGATATATTTTGATTCTTCACAAGATTCTCAAGTTTCTTCAGAATTGATTTCAAGCAAAAAGTGAATAAAAAGTATTACCTAGATATTTCACATGATTTAAAGAAGTTCATTTGGCATTAAGAGCCTAAGAAGAGCCAACTCACTAAATTCATTCCTGTTTATTTTTTATTTACACTAACGGAACAAAATCTGCACAGACATTTAGTGCCATTAGATATGCATCACAGAACACCTTATAAGTGGCTGCAAAAAATCGCTTCCAGTAGTGCTTTCATGGGTTGCATAAGTGTATTTTGAAAGTGCACCTTAGTATTTTAGATATTTGGGATGGGAAATTATATGCTGAAATCCTTAATTTATTTTTATCCTATCTTGTATAAAAATAGCAGCATGAGGATATTTCATGAAAAAATTATTTGAAAATTTAAAAGCAGTTCATAATACAAAAACTTTTTTTAGGAATATACATACTATGTTTTTAAAAATAAAAAATGCTTAAAAACGCTAATTGTTTGAAAAAATTCTTAATTAGAACTCAACACTGGAATCAACACTGAATTTGCATGACTGAAATTTAAATATCAATAATTTCCAAAAGTTGGATTCTATTTTAGTGCACACCTTGGCAACTATTTGTGATCAGAAGTGATGATAAATTTGCTAGAATGGCAATCATAATTTTGGTATCTCTATTGTTTATATAACAGAATAAAATTTGACCATTTCTTTTTCATTTCACCCACGGAAACAGTGTCTAATGTTCATTTCATTCTTTTTTACATTGAACTGGAACTTTTGTCAAAACAAGAAAATCTGCATATTGTTCTACATAACATGATTTCATTCTTTTTTTTTAATTCTCAACTAGAATGGATATCAGAAATGAGGAAATAATCCATGTTTTCAATAATTTCCATACCTGTAAAATGGTAGAAGAAAATTAATTTCATTCTTTTAAAAGTTAAACTGGAGTTGTCAAAAAGGAGAAAATCTCCACATGTTCTTAATAAGGTTAGTGATCCTCCTTCTCCTCTTATTTCTTTTCATCCTTCTTATTTTACTTCTGCCTATTCTCTTAGTATAGTGGTTATAGTAATGTTGACAGCTGTGCCGTAGGTCCTGGGTTCAAATCCCGGAAAAGCCATGGATGTTTGTAAATGTATAGTGCCTTTGTGGCAATGGGGTACTTTAAATAGCCATCAAGCCACAAGTCCTTTCATGAGGTTGGTAGAAGGAGAAGAGAGGTGTGAGGCCCCTGACCACTCCCAGAGTGTTCTCCCTCAAAGTTGGGGTTGAAGCAAGCAAAATCATACTGTCACCTGTATGGTGCTCAAAGCTACGGCTAATGACAGGTGTAAAAATCTAGCACCTTGCTGTGGTGAATTTTGCGGGATTTAATCTGATGTTGCTGTCGATCAGGTGGCATAAGAAACAACATAATAACATTTCTTTTTTTTAAATACTGGACCTTTTTTTTGCATTTTTCCTTACATCAGCAACAATGCCTTCACTGCTTTTCAGATGTGATACCATCTTGTTTCATATTGCAAGAACTTCATACATGAAAAAAATTTTAAATTGTTACCCAGAGATGCATTAAAATAGGATTTTACCATATCCAAATCACATAATACTAAAGCTGTTGTAAAACAAAAATATATTTTTAATTATCTGTGTGTATTATGTAATTATCTCCATTTAATTGTTACCAAAATAAACTTTTCAAAAACAGTTAAAATGGTACTTCATACCAATTCAAAATTGCATTCCTGTACGATTATTTAGGTCTATAAGTCATTTGAAAGGCATATTTAATCTTATATATACTTATTTTTATAAATTAATATATAAATTTTTGTGATACCTGATTTAGGACTAATTATTTTATAAATAAATTGCCATCCCCACTGAAAATTTTATATATTAAAAACTTTAGAATTTTATAGCTTAATGGCATTAATTTTTGCATTGATACACCTTTAAATATTTCCTTGGAATACTTATGAACTAATTTGTATAAAGAGCTTAAAAAGTAAAAATAAACATCAAATAAAAATATGAAAGGTATAAAAAGTTCACCTCTGTTTCAGCTGCTCTTAGTTGTCCAAAAAAGATTTTTCTCATGAGTTTACCCATCAGATATACAAGCACAAATGCCTGGATGTACATAACCTAGTACAAAACAATTCATATGTAAAATTCTATAAAGGCTCATTTGCATTATATATTACAGATTTCATTAGATTTACAAATACAATTTAAATAAATTATGGGCATAGTTCAGAATTTTCAGATACAAGGAAAAAATATTTAACACATAAAAAATACATTAAAAATAATGCATTATATGGCAAGTTTTTTAGGAAATAACCTTAATTCTCTTAGCTTTCTATAACAGCCATTTAAAAGTCGAAAATACTCAAGCTTTTTTTAGTTTTTTTAAAGTAAAAAGAATGCATATATTTTTCTTTGCATTGTTTTTTTTTTATAAAATTGTCAACAAATTGTTTGAAATCATCCATTTTGTTATTCATTTCACCATTGAAATCTGCGTCTAAATAACTGTGCATTCTTTTCATTACGTTCCTCATTTCGGATGATGTGGGAACAGGAGTTGCATTATTTATTTTATTTTCAACATCAGAATCTGCATGAAGGATATTTTTTGAGCTTTGAACAAACTCTAAAATGTCTTTGTCTGCCATAATTGGGGCTGTACAAGCATTATCATCTACTCTGCAATGAATTCTTTGGATAATGCAATAGGACTGTCTGATCAGGCTGGTGTTTTCCTTATTTTGTTCATTCCCAGAAGGGAAATCTTTTCATGTTAAGCAATTTCCGTTTGATGTTGGGAGAAAAAATGCATGAAAATACATAGTAGCTTGTCGGGACAATTGTATTATTTAGTGTTAAGCGATATTTCATCTTAAGCGTTTGGGTGTTAAATGTAATTCACAGTAATTTCGAACCTTGCTATAGTGAACTTTAGTTATGAGTTTTTTCATTACTCTCAATTGACTCTTATTTAACATTTTAAAGGTTTGCAGTAAGTACTGGGAAAATGAAAGTCTGCTTATAGAAAACTGAACCAATTGACATTTCTCTTCTCCAGACCCCTCGTCTTAATTTTTCAAAGTTATTGTATGTAATCATATTAGGATCACGAAAGACAGCATTCCTAAACTTGCATTTTAAATACCTTCTTTCACTCTCTGCCATGTCTAGAAATCACCCACAAAGTCACAAAATCTTAAATGATGATTTTTACTATTACTTCGTTTTAAAATTTTTAAGTTTAATTTTTTTTATCTAAAAAAATCTTTTACCAAGTGATTACTGATTCTCAAGAATGTGAAAATACAACCAAATAATTCCACTACTTAACACTAATAACGGCTTAAAATAACAGATCAGTACAAAACACAACATATTGAATCAAAAAAATAATACAAAAACATAGAAAGGTGTAATATATTATGCTATACGTTATTGTGTACAATAAACCCACTATCAAATGATAGAAATTTCCAAGTTTCAGTAGAAAAAAAGATGCAGAGTATCTTATTATAGTGAACTATTTATCACAAACCCAGATTATTTCCTATAAACCAGTTTATTATTCCCTACTTTGTTAAATTTTATTTAAAAGTATTTAAATTTTCTATTACTTTTCTTGCTTCCAAAAATATACTTTTATTTTAGACACTAATTTGATATCAGTATGCTATGCACCAAGTTGGGCAATAACATTATAATATGGTTGTCTTGTTTTTTTTTAATGCTTGGTACTGTGGTTTTCTTTACAATGCATATAATAAATTTTTTATTGGTTTATTTTCAAGGCAAAAACTATTAATTTCAGGAATTTTTTTCAGATTTAACAATTTTTATACTTTATGCTGTTTAGATTGCAGCTTCCGTCTTTTGTCATTTATTTGAACATGGATATTTTGAACATTATTGGTGAGTACCAGAATCTTATTTTAAAAGAGTGAGCGAGTGAGAGAATATTAACGTCGCACTGATTAGCAACACGAGGGCTTTTGGCGACGGTCAACGTAATTTTGAACCATGGTCAAGCGACGCGGACGACACCTGAGCTGGCACCTCCTCTCCTAACTACCACACCAACGGGAGGACGTTTGAGCTCTCGACAGATTTAGCGTGCATCGCTCCCCTACACGGCGGGTCTTTAGTGGTACTAGGATCGAACTCATGACAGGCTAGCCATGATCCGATGCCTAGACCACTCGGCCACCTTATTTTAAAAGAATACAAAGGCTCCCCTTTCAATTTTTATGGACCAAAAGGATTGCTTAATTTGCATTTTCTGACTATTTTGTTTTCCAAGAATTCTGTCTTTTTCCTCTCCTTTCTTGATTAAGATTTTGCTCATCATGAAATAAGTAAATTAGTGAAAAGAAAATTTATAGAGAGGATAAGAAAATTGACTGTCATATGTTAATTGCAGATCTTACAGTGCAAATTTATGCAGCCACAACAGTCAATCAATCAGGTAAAATTCTTTTTTTCACTGGCAATTGTAAATTTCTACTTCACTTCAATTTCATTTTCCTGATTAATGAACTTTTAAACTTTTCAATGAAATTCATACATAACTGAATTTTCTTAACCGTTATTTTTGTTTCATATACGATTTTTTATACTCTCCTCACCCCCTCCATTTCTAAATTCCAAATACTCTATTTTTTTTAAAATACTGATACTTGTATTTTTCCGATTTGTTTTCTCCAAAAAAGTACATTTTTTGTCTTTAAAATCTATATTAAAAATTTTTTTGTCAGGAATACAGCTATTTAATTTATTTTCATGTAGAGTTCTTAGTGTTAGGCTGTCATCCTCATTTGAAAACTATTCAATGCCAAAATCTTATTTGGAGTGATTTTAGAACCTCACCAAAAAGATGTTTGATGCATAGTGTACTGATAACAAATTAATTTCTTATTTAACAATCATTTTATCATATATATACACATTATCAGGATAGATAAAGTATTTTGTTGAGCAGAAAGAAAAAAACAAATTTAATAAAAATTCAAACATTTATACTTACCCCCATACTAGGATTGGATTTGGTAATATACACCACTGATGGATAAAACTGTTTCTTCTGATAGTAGGCATTTCCCACAACAGCAAATGTAAGCAAAATACTACTCAGGCTCAGCAAAGCCGACCTCATCTTAGCCGTTTCTTATTTCGGCTAAATTAAAGCAACATCTAAAAATATAAATATAAATCAATAATAAGAAATCTAAAAAAAAACAATGTCTTAACAAAAAGATTTATTTTGTCAACAAATGTCTTTAATTACAATGAAATTTGGATTTTCAGATGCATAATTGATTTTAATACTAGTAAACATTCTATAAAGTTAATTGAACAATCAAAATACAAGAAATTTAAAGAATATTTTTATACATAAACAAAAATTGAGAATTATCTTTCTTTTTCCCTTATCTTTTTACTTATAACTTGAGTTTTAAACACAGCTTTAACGAGTTTTCATAAATGACAATTTCAGAATCTCTGAAATTCGTGAAAATTGCATACAGAACCTACCCATTCCAGCATTTAAGAAATGCATACATTTAATGTTTAAAAAGTGTTTATGTAGCACTAAATAGCTTTTTTTTATAGAATAAAAAAATGTATAATAAACAAAAATGTAATTTTTAATAAGTAAATTTTAAATGCCCTCAGATGAAAATAGATGGGACACTCGCATATTGTATTGTACAAAATAATCTTGTATTATTACACAAATTTTAAAATGAATCAGTAATAAAAAAATATCAGGTTTTATTTACAATGAAAATTTAAATGCCTTTCAATTAGCTAGTGATATATATACTAATCAGTATATCTCAGATTACATTTTCTAAAAGACTTTATGCTAAAAGATATTGTTTTTACACTTTATATCAACAATTATTTCTCCAAGTTCATTCTTAACTTCTTTTTAAACAAAATTAAATTCTTTATCTATATTGCTAATAGAAACAAAACTCTTTCCAAAAAAAATTTTGATAAAACAATTCAATCTTTTTACAATAAAACAATCAATTATGTTATTTTCAATGCATAAACTTCTCAGCCATAGCAAATTTTTGCTGTTTTAGAGAGAATAGTGAATTCTGATTAAATCCATAATCAGAAAATCAAGCTACATTTATTTTTACTGTTATTTTAATACCTAATTTGAAAATGTCTCAAAAGCGCAATAAAACCCTTCCAATAAATAATAGCTTAATTGTACAAAAATTAGTGCTTGATTAGTAATTTCAATTAAATAAGTTTTAAATTAAAAGCATTTAGTTTTCAACACATGCAAAAATAATAAAATTATAAGTTTTTATAAGATCTTTATTTCATCCGGATTTTATTAAATTTTTTTGGAAGGGGAGTGGGGGAACTCAAACAATAAGTTGCTCAAACACAATTCAGTAAATCTATCTGTCAATAAAATAAATATTTAATACCTCTATCTAAATTTGACTTCTATGTATTAAAAACTAAATGAATTATGTAACATCTCATAAACAGATACAGATTTTAATACCAGTCAAAAAAGAAAAAAGCATTAGACCAGAAAAAAAATCTAAAAACTTTAATTCTATTATTGTTACTTTCAAATATTAATTGTGCATTTTAATAGAAATGATCACTTTTGTGACTCTTAACTTCACATAAACAATCAAAATCTTAATAAATTGTTAGCTGACAAAAATTATTGACCTTGTTGATGATCAACAGGATAATATACAGACACTATATTTTAGGTAGAATATTTCTATGATACTTTATTAGTGTTACATTGTAGTAAAAATAAACTATTTGTCCTATATTCATCCAAGAAATAAAGTAAATAGTTACACCATTAATTTAATATTCATGCAAAACAAAATAATTAAATCTTAGAATTAACAATATTGTGCTGTGATGACAAAAAACATAAATTGCACTGTAATTTTATTAAAATATTGCAGCAAAAAATAAATTAAACTATAAGTAATTATATCAATATAACTTCATAAAAAAATTCAAAAATTAAATTTTTTCCTATTTAAAATTTCTTTAAAATTTTTTATTGAAATTACATATGAATACAAAAAAAAAGCACTTCATAAATAAAAATAATTGGATTGTGAACATTTAAATACAAGATTAGTATCATATATATTAAAAACTCACCTAAGTAATATATCAACCTTATAACAAACCTTAAAGTCATTGAATGTAAAATATTTTTTAAATTAGATTTTAAGAAAAATTTTAACATTAAAGCATTTTTATATAAGGAAATGAATTCATTAACTACTTATAATTCATTTTGATGATTATTTTTTAATTTTTTGTGAAAGCATTTTTATACAATAAAATATTAATATATTTTAAAGATGCAGTTGAAATTGTTCAATCACAATTTTTATCTTCCTTCAACATTTTGTGAGAAGTAATTATTTCTAAACTGGGCACATAAAATCCTAGATAATAGTTTTTGCATATGTAATGTCTCATCATCACAATGTTCTGTAGTTAACTTATTTACCATTAATTTTAGAAATTCATTGCATTAATTTTTTGTGCCGTATCCTGCATAAAATAAATTATTGGAATAGACAAAACTAGCATATAGGAATTATATGAATACCGACTCTTAACAGTGCATATATATTTAGTAAAAATAAGCGAATGCCATTGCGTACATCCCTAATAAAGATTCAACCAATGCGTAGTTAAAGTAATTTCGTCTTAGTTTTATGTGCATGGTTTTTTTTTTTTTCATTAAAAATAAAATCGTGATATAATAAAGACAAACGTGATACATTTTATTGAGAGTGTTTCGATACAAGCTGAAATATTTTATTCCCAAATTTATTTAACATAGCATGCATTCTTAAAAAGCAATGCATTTCTTTCAAATATAAAATCAAAGGTGAATTATTTTTGAAAATTTTAATTTCAATCAATATCAGCTGCAAATTATAAATAATTTATTAATATCTGTCATAAATATACGTCACTACTGTCATTTTTTTAAAAAACTAATAGTGAAAAAATCTTAAATAAACTTTAGAGAAAAGGATAAATCACTAATTTTCTACACTTTTATGAGCAATTAACTTACAAGTGATGATTTATTTCTCCATACAAATCGAAAAACCAGTAATTTAGAAACTACTAAGGAAAAATCATTATTAACAAAACAAGGTATCGCATCGAAGTCGACAAAATTCAACGTGTAACAGTTAAACCTTATATTTAACTGTTAACACCTTAGTAATTTAATGGATAATCATGAACGAAAAACCATCATATTGAAAGCTGTAATATTGCCAGTCCTCCAAAAATTAATCCAATAATCGTCTTTTAAAATCTGTATTTTTAGCTTACCTATTTACTTCCATGATTAGGTAATTCGATTTTAGCTAACTTGTAGTTTAAAAAAGTACTGTAACTTCGAATCGAGATAGTTCACCTGTATCTGCTATGCCAGGCAAAACAAAAACAAAATGAGTTTTACTCATGTTATATAATGAAAGTGAACCGGGTGTACCGTTTTCCATTGAACGGTTATATGTTAAGAAATTCTCCCACATATATTCGAAATGACTTTTTGATGTATAATTGAAATTCTGAGCGAGTGATTTTTTTAAATATTCACTGATAACAAGAAAAACTTTAATTGCCTCCAGGTATATTTTTCTACAATTACATAAGTGTTTTGTAAAAAATTTTGTGTGATATGTGAATATTATTTAGTTTTCTTTTTTAGCTGATTTATTTAAGAAATTCAAAAAATATTGTGTTTCATATTTTGTTTGTTTCTTAATTTCTTTTTAAGTTAAAATTATTATTATTATTAATGATTAATTATTGAAAGGGAGAATTATGTTGATTTATTGATGAGTGGGGAGATGGAAGTTTTTAGTTAAAGTAAATCTCAGTTTGTCACATATTAACTCTTAAGAGTGTCTTTTTTCTGTAGAATGTAATTGCATACTAGTATTGTAACAGAAATTTTGAAATTTTTTGTTATATTTTTGAAATTTCATTTATCGCACATTTTAATATTTTCATTATATAAGACAGTAGTTTGTATATACATTCATACAATACAATAAATTATGTCTTTTCAAGTTTATGCAGTTGATATAAATTCTGTGAAATAAACTCAATATTTTAAAGTACATTCTGTTAAATATCTAACAATTTTTTTATATATGTCCTTGAAAGGGTAATACATATGTAGTTATTTGTATTTGACAAAAACATAGAAAGAGCTATTAATAGTAAATTTCAAGATAAGATGTAAAAAATACATATTTCAACATAAAAAATAAATAATTATTGCAATTTAGAAAATTATTGAAATGTTTTAACATTATAAAGTAAAAATTACGGTTGAATTGTCAAATCGGCCACTTATCCTGCCAAGTATTTTACCGCCAAATCTGGTAACAATTTTGATTTTTGTATCAGTGAGGGAAAAATCGGATAGTGTTGTGGTAGGGTTGCTACTCCAAAACACAACACGCAAAAACGCGCTAAATTAGCGATTTTTCAAAATTTGGCAGACCAGTGGCCGATTCGACAATTTCACCAAAATTATACCATTTCTAAAAAGCAAAGACTTTTTCTTAGAATTCTTATTCAAGAAAAGTAAATCTTTTTATGATCACCAAGAAAGATGCAATACTGCTCATAGAATTTCTAGTTTTGTGTATCTTATATGAACTGAGAAATTTAGAACAAAGTGAATCACATGAATCAGTTAAGTTTTAGTTGTACTCTTGGAGCTTCTCCTTCATGTTACTTCTCTGAGACATTCATCTTTATAGAAATGGAAAATATTTTTGTACCCATGTTTTCATTCTCATTAAAATCAGAATCATCGCTAATTTACTTTCTTCAAATGTTCTTTCTCATATAGTTCCTACTATGAAGATTCTTCGTTCCTCTGTGGCAGTATTTCTGAAAAAATTCGGATACTTTTCTGCCAATTGTGTATCATATGCAAGCTAAGTCACCAAGCGAAGCGAATAACAAAACAGTCAATGGAATAAAAGTTAAAAACGTTCAACTGTAAACAAATATTGGAACTAGTTTGATATCACGGGGCAGGGCGCCAAACGCTGTTTGACGTGATAAGGAATCACGCCAAGCAGCGCATGCCGTTGGAAAGAAATTCAAGATGGCGTCCTAGCAGTAAGACTCTTTAGGAAAATAATTTTAAAGAACTGTTTTGAAAAAAATTAAAATCGATTTCAAATGAAGAATTTAGGAATAGAATTGAGACTAACCAAGATCAATAAATAATTAATATCAATATTATAAAAAAACCATATTTACTAATAGTAATATTATGCAGTATACAATAATCTTGTAATATAATGTTATAGAAATTATATATAATATTCATATAATACTAAATAGTAATAATTATTAGATATTCATATGGTATTACTTTTTATTATTATTTTATATAATAATAATCACGTAATATAATTTAATAGGTTTTATAAAAAAGAATAATCATCCTATTGTAATATAAGAATCGTACAGATACAAGAATACTCATTTAACATAATTATAAAAAAATAATAATTGTAAATAAATAACATAATAATAATAAATAAATAACATAATACTTAGAAATAAATAAAATAATTACAAATAAATAACATGTAATAATATTTATAAAATAACAATTATTACAAATAACTGATATTATATGATTATTACACATTATAATTATTGTATTTTTATAAAATAATTACATAATATATATTAAAATTGACCATGAATAGCAACTAAAAAGTACTGAAATCTTGCTATATTCCAAAAACTGCAAATTTCTTCAACGAATTTCATCGAACAAGAAACGAAAAAAAAAACATTTTTAAAAAGTAAAATGAATTGAAAATAAACGATTTATAGAAATAATTAAAAATATAACACTCATTCTTTTTTAAAAAAATATCCTAGTTCTCACCAATGATGTTAGAAATATCCATATTCGAAAATAGCATTAAATAAAACAGAAGACTGAAATATATTTTGATTCGGGATTGCAATGAAAATGGTTAAATTGCAAAAGAAATCGAAATAAAATCGTCCGAAATTAATAGGATTACTGCCGGAACAGAACCAATAAAAATTATTTCCGATATACGTTATCTCCATGGCAACCACATCACCAGACGATAAAAATATCAAGGTATCCATATTGTAATGTTATCACCTATCTTGGCGAATATAAAAAACAACTTGGCGCGATGTCCCGTGATATCAAACTAGCAGGCAAATATTAATGAATTGTAATCAAAACAATTTTACCGCAAAAGAATGCTTATAATTATTGGTTTTTCCGGACCATGTACCATTGTGAATGCTATTCTTTGTGTGGCATGTTGAAAGATTGCACTGCCAACATACTCCATCATAAAAAGACATTTTTATTTCATGACTCTGATTGCATGAAGCATTCTTTGTCAATATACCTTTCTTTTGAAGAAAAAAAGACTGCATCTTCAGTTCTGGCTAAACCCCAAATTTTCATCATTTTTTAAAACAAAAATTAAGATGAAAGAAAGAAAGAAAAACTTGCTTTGCTTTAATTCAGACAATAGGCACATGGCTCTAAACAAACATTCTCCTTTTGGTTGTAAGAAATTTGGCAGAAATTCAGAGAATAGAGCACATGACCCCAAACAAACATTCCCCTTATGGTTGTAAGAAATTTGGCGGAATCCTACATTATTTGTGGCGATTTTTCGCTTGCGCCCGACTAACAGAAGAATATCAAAATTTGTCAATCAAATCCTTCTTAATCAAATGCATCTCATTTTCTCAAACTGACAGTTTGATATTATTCAAAATCAAATCAAAGTAAATAAAAGATACAAGCTTGCAATGACATATATAAAAATATTATTTTCAAAATCTTAATAAAGTTTTTCAGTAAAAACAATGAAATATTTATTCTTAAGATATGTCTTTTCGTAGAAACATCTGCTGATTTTAAATGAATTATGATTTTTTGAATTATGTTTTTTTAAAGAATCTTTATTTTATTATTAACTATTTGAGAAAAAAATAATGAATAAAAATAGGAAATTTTTGAGGAATTTGCTTGCATTCTCGGATAAAAAAAAAAGATGGAGGAATACACTCTAGTTCTTGTTGAAGTCTGTTTCTTTTTTCTGTTTTTTTAGTAGTGTTTCCCCCAGGTTTTCATTATTATATGTGTTACATTTTTGTGATAAATGTAGTTGGAATTAAAATTTTTCCTCTAGTAGAAAAAGTTTTTGTTTTTAAATATTAGGGAAGGATATCTTTGCTCTTGTAATTGAGTTAATAATTTGTTTACAGATATTATATTTCAAGGGTGTGAGAAATCATTAGCATATTCAGAAACAATCTACTACCCTTTAAAGCATTATTTGGTCATTTAAAAAAAAAGTACATACTGATGAAGTTTTCTATTACAGTTATATAAAATAATTTCTTGTTTAAGGATAATTGTATTATGATTTTCAATACTAAATATGTTTAGGCATTATATAAGGAAAATTTTATTGTTTAACGAATCATGTACTAAATATTAAGGTAACAAAACAGAGAATTGTCTTGCATGCACACATAACATCTAGAATTCTTCCATCAACAGTTTTTTATTATAAACTGAGCTATTTATGACATATGTGAAATTCATCTGTCGTATTGTGGAAACATATTGCATTCATTTTAAACCTTTTTTTTAGACTCTATTCATTATGAGGGCTTCTGATTTAACAGTTGTGTTGAATGGCTTGGAAGCAGTTGCCCGAGCTTTTATTAAAATTAATGGAAATGAAATAAATAAAGTCATGAAGAATTCAAGCTTGAATTCCATTTCAAGGTCACTAGCATCTTCAATAGAAGAGAAATTCAGTGAGGCAATAAGTTATACTGGAAAACCAGATGTAAGTGAATTTTTTTTTAAATTTTAAAAATTATTGTGTTATAAATTGATTAATAGAATTTGTCTCTATTATACTATAAAAAGTAATTTTCATTTTTTTTAGTTTCTTGAGAAATCTAAGCAAAATGAACATTATATTAATCCAGAAAAGGCAACAAATTTAAATGTTTTACATTCAAAGAGAAATCAGAGGAAAAGAAGTCATTCTGTTTGAAAGCTAAAGAATTTGAAGAGGATTAATTTTGAAGTAAAATGTGATGAAAAAATATAACTATTCAATGTCTAAGGTTTCTTTATTATAATACACCATTTAAGAAAACAGAATATAGGTGTTTTTTTAATATATTGAATTTTTGAGGGCAACTTTTATGCTTTCCTTTTTGGAAGTCTACTTAAAAACTTGTTGAATGAATATTTAAATCTGCAATACATTTAGATATAGGGTTTCAACACTATTTTATTAAAGTATATCTTCTTTACTGCTTAAGAAAAATCAGCAGAATGATTATAGAGGCTTCTTTTACTTATTTTCTAGAACTATAATGTAGTATTATTACATTTATGATAGGCAGTATGATATGATAGAAAGTCGGGAGTATACATATTTCAGAAATTAACTACTAGTACATCTGCCTTTGATAATAGTCTCTTGTTTACTAATAATGCTCTTGTCATTACAATGTTCTTATTAATTTTGTAATTCTATTCAGTCTGGAAAACATCCTAATTATAGATCAAATTTGGCTTTCAAAAATAATTACAGTTGTAATAAGAAGATTAAAAGAAGTTGATTTTTTTCAGACTGCTATACAGTAATTGTAATGTTTCACAATAGAAAGAATTTTGATGATTTGCGATGGCTATAATCTTACAAATTGTAAAAATGTAGACTTTCTTATATCTTAAAAACTGTAAAAAAGAAAGTGAATGAAAAAAGCTGATAAGTGCCATTAAATACAATTTATTTTATTTGCAAAATTTGAAAACTTATAAAAATTATCCCTTTATACGATCAAACATTGAAAATATAATTTTATGATACTGTTTGTTCCTTATATGTTAATTATATTTTAATTTCTGATTCAAATATATGCTGTAAATTCTTTGATTTTCATTAATTATGCTACAGATCTTTTCATATATGTTTTTTAAAAGTTGAATGCTACACACTCCCCCTCCCCTTTTTCTTTCATGCCATAGTATATAGTTATATATTTATTATGTCTCTATTTCTTTTTCTCTCTCTCTCTGCATATATATATTTATAATGAGAAATTTTGTTATTTTTATTTCAGGTTTTGAAAAATATTACTACTGAGATTACAGGAAGAGGAACAGTAATTGCTGAATCTGTAAAACATTATTCTGCTTTTGTTATGAAGCAAAATCCAGTAGTCTCAAAGAGTGAAATTCTGCCTGATTTTGAAGTGGATCATCCAATAATAAAAGAGGAACTTACTTTCACTAATTTGGAAGAAGATAAGAGTTTGAAAAAAACTTTTCATGAACGTAATTTGCAGCAAACAATCAAAATACAAGATTCAGTATCTAAACCTACAGAGCCTGCATCAATCAATTTAGCTCAATCAGTACCTGAAACTCAGATGGAATCAGAAATTAAACCTGAAGTTCCCATTTCACCTGAAGAATTGGCAAAGTATTCTGCTCCACCAAAGAAAAAGAAAACACATTCTTTATCCCAGGTATTCTTGTTTTAAAAATCTTATTCCTACCAAATATATATTTTTTTCAGCATTAGTGCAAACAAGTTTCTTGCTTATAATAATTCTTCCAGGTATTTATATTAGAAACTTAAATTAATAGGTATCTGAAGTATTTATTAATGCAGCATCTCAGTGAACCTAATAGTAGTATTATTGTATTGTTTTGCATCAATATTAGGCTACATAGACTGCGTCTGTAAAGAAGAAAAATAACCATCTATTAGAAATCAGTGGCTAGAATAAGTCATATTTTTCACTAAGCAGCACATTGAGTGGTCTTTTTCTGTATTTGTAAAAATGTTTAAATGTATTTTAAATTCAAAAATATTTTTTATTGGTATAATTATTTTATTTTGAAATATAGAATGTTTTCTGAAATTAGAAATGTGATGTATATTTGCAGCTAAGTGAACGAGCACAGGAAAGAAAAGTTCCTTCCTCCCAGTTTTCCCGTATCATGTCCTATGGAGGTAAATTCACATTATAAGAGTTATACTTAAGTTGCTGAACAATATATTAATCCCCAAAGATCCCTCACCTTGGGTTTTCGCATCACTTTTGGCCTCACAGGAAACAAATGTTGAGCATTGTACTGTTTGGAAACATATTCGGGCTTTGGTTCGGATATTTGTCATTCTGGATTATAAATGTTCGGATAAACGACGTTGTACTGTAATGTATATGTTTACATTGCACAATAAATTCACTGGTGTAGTTTGCCAACAACAGTAGTAAAAGAATTGCCTTTTTAATTACTGAAATAGTCCAAATTCCTTGATACAATTGTAGGATTTATTTAAAATTATTATTTTATTGATACTATTATTGAACTATGATTATATTTTTTATATATTGCTCCACATTTCCTTGAAAATTATTATTCTATGTTTAAAAATTAATTTACATTAATTAAAGTTTGCTTGTAACCATAAAAACTATAATGGCATTCTTATTATCATAATTATGTAGACATTTGCAAAAATTGGGGAAGGGGTGGGGTATTTTTAACAATTCTGAACTTTATTAGTGGCTTTAAGATATTTCCAAATATTTTTGTAATTATTAAATTAATAAATTGATTTCTTTAGAATATTGAAAACCAATGATTAAACTGTTAAACAGAATATGTATGTGATGACAATGTAA
Source organism: Trichonephila clavata (assembly GCA_019973975.1). Lineage (NCBI taxonomy): Eukaryota > Metazoa > Arthropoda > Arachnida > Araneae > Nephilidae > Trichonephila > Trichonephila clavata. The sequence continues at coordinate 92,177 of BMAO01013271.1, read as the reverse complement.
AAACAATTTCATTAGTATTTTCTTATAACTAATTTATAGTTTTTAAAATCATTCATACAAAATTGTTTTAAACATCTGAAATTTTCTGTAGTAATGTTTAGTATTTGAAGAATTGTTGATAACCCCTGTGTATTCCTTTTATCTAAAATAATCCTGAATTTTTAATCTGGGATTTGATACTACATGCTTTTGTTACTTTATATGTTTTATATTTTTTCTAAAAGATTATAATTATATTCTGACTTTTAGCTCTTGCTGCTAGTATGGGTATTGGTGCTGCTGCCGAAGTTACTAGAAGAAAATTGGGCCTTAAAACTGGAAAAGAATCTGAGGTCAACTCTCTTCTCTCAGAGAATCCTTTTCTAACAGAAGCAAATGCTAAGAGAATTGTTGACACTTTATGCAAAGTCAGAGGTGCTGCTTTGAAGTTAGGTCAAATGCTGAGTATACAAGGTAAGCTTATTATATTAATTATACTAAATTAGATAATCATTTTATGTTTATTATTGCTAAATTATGTAAATTTTTTTATAAGGATTCATACATATGTTAAGGTTTACAGCTATACCAATAGATGGCACTTTTACTGTCATTCTATTTGAATCATGTTGATTAAGTATTAAGTAGAAATATAAGGAACACCAAAAGGGACTGTATATGTCATTTGATTTGTGTTGCATTAAATTATACAAATTAAAACTGTTTGCTTCTGAAATGGGTTTCTTATCCAAAAACATTTTAATTAATGATTGCACAATTGATTTTTTGTTCTCATATCTATTCAACATTTTTTGTTAAGCTACTTCATATGAAACATTCAATTAAGGAATATGCTAAGTAAATAATGCTGGTTCATTAGAAAATGATCCTTACAAACACTGGAATATTTTAATGTTTGGTATTGCAATTTGCAAATGCACTGTAAATACAAATAAATTCTAAAAATTATCACCAATTGGTGGTATGTTCAATTTTAGTAACTTTAAATTAGTAACAGTTGAAAAATTAATTTCAGTATTCTGCATTCCGTTCTGATTTGAAATATTAAATTTATGACTTATCTTTATATTTAAAATTCCAAGCAAAATTTCTTTTTTCAAGTTCAGATTCTTCCAAACTGAATGTTGAAACAAATTGTTTGATTTCTTTAAATTAATCCTCAAGCCTTGATAAATGAATCAAAATTTTATCTCTGCCATTTAACTCATTAAAACTATTTTCTAGCCTAGTCAAATGATTTTTTTTACGGGAGCTCAGGTTATTCAATTTTTGAGCCATTTGAACTTTTTCTATTTCACTTATAGCAAAAGTTTACTCGCAAAAAATTGCCAATGAAAAACAAAACAAATATGCAGCCAAATAGTTAGTATAAAAAATAATTCTATTTTTGTCTTATTAATACTATGCACTTGAATACATAAGTCCTAATAAACTTTGAATATCAATTATTGTTTCCTTTTTAATCCTACACCATCAGTCTATGGCAGGCAGTCCAATACAATTCAGAAACACAATAGAATCTAAAATGATTTTTCACAATAATGGCTGCTGTTATATTATTGAGTGTGGTACAAAGACCAAATGATCTTCTCACATGTCTGTAGTATTGCATAGAGGTCATATTGGGGAATCTGCTGATCCAAAGCTGTACAGGTTTTTCATGAAGTAGTCATGTCTAGAGTTGTAATTCTAAAGTTAGTGACACTATTGACAGTTCTAGGCAGGTTACTAGGAATGGAACTTTTCATTAAAGAACTCTAATATGGTTTTCCTCACAGAGTTCCGAATCTTCTCTCAAATATGATCCTTTAACATTGATGATTCTTTTAGATTTTTGATAACAAGATCAGGTTGGGTGAAGTCAGAGACAGCCTTGGACAATGTGTCCCATGATTCCACAAGGACATGGAATCTAGTGCTGGGTGACATTGGATGACATTTTTCATCAAAAAATTAGTCAGAAATATCAATCATGAGAGTTATTGTATAACAGAAACTTATCTCTCATCTGTACTTCTATTCATTAGTTTTAGCGCATAATAAATATTGCTGCACATGGTAAATGGCTCATTGGGCCTCTTGTCACACACTTACTACTTAGTTAATAAAATTTAAATAGGATAACTAACAATGTCATCTATTAAAACAAACAAGAACCTTAACAAGATTTATGCATGTATAATTCTTCTTCATATTTTTTCATTGAATTGGAATGTTTATGTTCCATTATATCAGGGGTGGGCAGACTTTTTCAGGGTATGGGCTACTTCTAATTTTTTCAAGGTGTTGCGATCCACCAATATCGCAGGTGTAGTGAACTAAAAGAAAGTATACAATACAGCCGGACCTCCATTTCACAAATTTCTCGAACTTTTTCCTGGAACCAAGAACATTTTACGATTTTCTTCGTAAAAAAGTCTCCAAATAGCGAAGTGCATTTTCTATTCAACAAAACTCTCTCTCTTACTCTTATCATTCGATTTTTTCCTCCGTATTTTCTAAAATAATGTATTTGCTCGAATCTAAGCTGCACTTTTTACCCGATGTTAATGTTACTGAAAATCGGGCACTGCTTCGAATCGAAAGGAGAAAAATGTGTTGAATGGGTTATTTAGAGCAATTACAGCTTCATACATGTATTTAAAAGTTTTGATACTGATAACATAACTACTATAAATTCCGACGTATAACGCACACTTATACTTTCAAGCTTCAGTTTTTTATTTTTAGGTATATTCGCCGTATAATGGGCACCCCTATTTTTACGAAGAAGCTAGAAATATGCGTGTGCAATCCTCTTATGTTTTGAAGTCATTTATTCGCCAGCTAATATTCCAAGTTGTAGATAAAAATAGAATATTTCAGGAGCTCCAACCACTTACGTTCATAAAGAATGCTATTTTTCTTAAATAAACAGTACTTCGATATATGTAGAAGCCTTGTTTTTTTTCTGCTTACCTTTTTTTTTCTTTTGAAGCTGTCATTTTCATACTCGGCGTATAACGCGCACCCGTAAACTTCGATCGCTATTTTTGTGTGTTCAAAGGGCATGTTATACGTCCAATTTTACAGTAGTTATTCACTTCTTTAGTTTTCCTTTTAAATTTATTTTAATTTCATAAAATCGTATATCGATAAACCACATTTTAGACTATTTTTCAATTTTCACAAAATCTTGTTGAGAATTTGGTACGGGGCTTAGATTCGGATAAATAAGGTGTTTCTAGACCTTCATATAATGGAATGATTATTAGGTCTTAGTGAAGGCGGTCACCCCAAAATCTCTTGGCGGTCCACAGGTCGATTGTGATCGACTTAATGCCCACCCCAGCATTATATTAATGTAGTTGTTGACAAATGAATGGAGAAAATACTTGTAAAACAAAGGCAACCACAATAGAAGCATACAATTTTATTTAAATGCAATGTTATTTGTAACTGTTTAACAAAAAATATTTTTTAGATAATGCAATGATTAATCCACAGCTGGCAGCTGTTTTTGAAAGGGTTCGCCAGTCTGCTGATTTTATGCCTAAATGGCAAATGGAGGTGAGTAAAATTTACTTGCAAGGTTCATGATTGCTAGATTAGCTGATTGTTGACTTATTGTTGATTATGAATTATATGAAATTTTCTTGTTTCTTATGTAACAGTTGAACATTAATTCAAACAAAACCAATTTATGTTTATGATATTGGAAATTTATCAAATGGTTTATGAAAAAACAGATGAGTGTAAAATTTGACCTTCCATATCTTTGTACATCAAATGGCTTCTTGCAAATATCTGAAGACTACCTTAAATAGTTATCAATAAGGGCTTTTAATAACAATGTTTAAATTAATAAATAAATGAAGTCTCTCTGGAAAGATACTAAAAAATGTATAAAATTATATATATTTATTTTTAGTTCCAAAATATTACCCCTGTTTGCTAACAAAAATTTGTAAATCTTTTCACAATACGTAATGAAATATAATTTGTACAAATACTATATATATATATATTTCATTATTATTATTCAGTTAACTTTATCTGGCTGTACAAATTTTGAGAAAGTTAATCATATCTGTGATCACATCCCCCATATGTCCCTTCCCTTTCCCCTTACGCATACAAATACGCTATTTATTTTGTATTTATTTATACAACATTATATATGACAGGGTGTGGTGAATGGAAAGGAATTTTTTAATTTGTTGATATTGCATTGATGGTCTTGTTGTTGGGTAATTCAGTTTAAGAACATAGAAATGGATGGTCAAAACACAACTTGTACATACACACATTCTACATTGCAACAAAGACAAAAGAGAAAGATATTTTCCAGAGAATCTCGGTTACCATTATCCCGTTATGCGGGTGAGCTAGTTAAATATTTACACGCGAGTCCTGGAGGCCAGGACCATTACATATTAAAAAGTTACTAAAAGGAATTATTACGTGTATATAATATTGTGCCTGTTTGTATAACATATTAAACATCTTTAATATTGCATTTCTTATAGAGAGTTTTGGAAGCTGAGTTTGGACCTGATTGGAAAGATAATTTTGCTAAATTTGATCAAAGACCTTTTGCAGCTGCTTCAATTGGTCAAGTACATCATGCAAAAATGAGAGATGGGACAGATATTGCCCTAAAAATACAGGTATTTTTAAGGCAGAAAAACAGGTGTTATGAAGCTTTAGATGTATTTTTTATGTATACTAATGCTATCAACTTTTTCACTTTCACAAGTATTGAAAAGAAAAATAATGGATAAATTATTGAAAAAATGAACACTTTTGTTTAAATAAATTTTTCTAAAACTATAATAACTCCTTGAAAATATTTATATTGCTTTTATTGTTATGTATTAAAGTAATGCATCCCAAGTTTTTTAAAAAAATTCCTTAAAAATAAATTTTTAAATACTATTTTTAAAAAATAAAAGTAATATATTTTTATATATTTTGAGAACTTTAATTAGAAATGTTTAGGAAATTTTACTTCTTCAACTAAGATAATTTTATGCCATATTAATATTACAAATATTATTAAGTAATTTATTATAAAAATTGTTTTATAATTGATTTATAACCAAGATCTTAGTATTCTGACTTATTTTGTAACACATGCCAAAATTATTCAAATTAATTTTAATAATTTAAAAACTTTTAAATTGTTTAGTGTTTTTTGTAAAATTATTTAGTGAAATATTTTAATTATTAAGAGAAGAGTATATGTTTATTTTTTTAGTACCCTGGTGTGGCAAAGAGCATTGAAAGTGACATTAAAAGCCTAATGGGCATAATTAATTTATGGGACATCTTACCAAAAGGTTTGTTCTACTTCTGGAATATTATTTCTCATTCATTTTAATTTTTCAAATTCTAAATTTTTTTTAATATGTTTTGCAATTTTTTACATTTTTGGGTTTCATGTTTCAAAACATGTACTTCTTTTCAAATATTTGAAGTATATATTTTTTGTGCTATTCAATTGATTTTTCTATTATTTCTCTGTAAGAGGCCAATAAAAAAAGCTGTATTAACATAAAAAATTAATTGTACAAGTCAAAGAAGCACACATGCTTGTTTTCTGCATTAATTTCTTTCTTACATTAATTTTTGTGTTGACGATTCATTCTTTTTTGCTACTAATTTTTAATATTTTTTTTGAAATAATTCTTCTAAGAAGAATTTTTCTCTTGTGTTTTTAAATTAAAGAAATAGATAATGCACACATAATATATGCAAGAACAAGCTGGCATGGCCCAGCATTGCACAGGCTTTCTCTACTTTTATAAATTTTCCCTTCCCTGCACAAAATCAGCATGACCAATATTCTGTTTCGAAATTACTTTGATTTCGTTGTTTCTTTCCCCTCCACTAAGCCCGGCGTTGCATGGGGTTTCTCTACTTTTATAAATTTTTCTTTCCCTTCAAAAAATCAGCATGACTATTATTCGTTTTCGAAATTACTTTGACTTCTTTGTTTCTTTCCCCACCTCTAAGCCTGGCATTGCACAGGCTTTTACCGAGTGTATAATTTAATCCCCATGAGAATTTCCTTTTTTTCTTGTGACGTTAGAACTTCTGTGTGGGTGTGTACGCATATGATGTGATTGCATGGCTCGGCGTCACGCGGGCTTTCTTGTTTAACATTTACCCTACCCTTTAAAAAATCAGCACTGTTAGTATTCTTTTTCGAAATTACTTTGACTTCCTTGTTTCTCCCCCCCCCCCCCCGCTTGAGGGAATCCACAAGGATATTCACAAAAAATTGAAAAATTTCAATTAACGATTTACACAAAAAAATATTAATTTAAAATTTATGAAATAATGATATCGGCATAAAAGCAATTAAGTTTTTTGCAAATATATTAGTTCTTTTTGTTTTATAAAAAAATGTCATATATGGATTATTGAATTGAAGATATGTACAAAAATAAGGGGGGGGGGACCTTTTCACTTGCACTTTTTTTTTACTCGCCAAATTTAATGATTTTGATACAATTAGCTTAAAAATGTCTCTAAAACGTATTTTTATCCAAAATAATAGATGTAATAATGTACGATATAATTATTACATAATTAATTTTGTAATAAGTAATGCAAATCAATACCAATTTAGTTTTTTTAAAAAAAATATATAAATTTATATCCGTTTTTAATAAATAAGGAATGAAAACTGACTGCTTATTTCTGGATGTTTGGTTATTTGATTAAAAATATGTAACTATAAAAAAGAAATATGTGGGAATAAACCTAGACACATACATTTACTTGAATTCACTGCATAAAAAACATTCAAAATGAAAATAATACTATAAAAAAAACATTTTAGCATTTTCTTATATTTTTAATGTCTTTCACACTATATTGGTTTTTTTAAATAAAGAGAACTATCTGTTGTGTGTATCAGAAAGTAGTCTTTCTGAACATGTTCCATAAGCCTCACACACACATGCACAAACTGATCAATTCTGCCGTAGGTTAATGGCATTTGGTGACTTAAGCAATTTTTTTCGTTGCATTTTTATGGCTCCTTAAAATGGAAAAGTGCCTTTTTTAAAATATTTTGTGTGGGAAAAAACATAAAAATAGAAACAATTTTCAAAATTACGAAATTTCCTAAATTTTTGGAATAACTTTTACAATATTTCATCTCAGTCTAACTTAGCATCATCTAGAAATATATATACAATTTACAAAATAGTCATAACTTTTTTTTTTTAATTTAAATCCAAGAAATGCAGAAAAATTTGTAAAAAATGTAAAACATTTTAGAATTTGGGATTTTAATAATACATTTCAAGTTAGTCACACTTTAAAAGAATTTATTTTTAAACAGAGTGAATTAATTCAATCAATAGAGCAATGTCATGAAATTCCAAGTTTGTCTGAAAACCGATTTTCGACGCCTGCTTTTGTCACTGATGTAACAATAACATTGCTGCAAATGTCATGAAATTCCAAGTTTGTCTGAAAACCGATTTTCGACGCCTGCTTTTGTCACTGATGTAACAATAACATTGCTGCAACAATGGAGACAAATCAAAGTTTGCACAAAAAAAAAACGGGTTTTTTTTAAGGTTTTTAATTAATATCTTTTCAACTAATTGCAATATCGGAATATAAATGGTCAATACGGCTTCCTCAGATCATTCCCGATCTTTTGGTACCTTCTGTGAGTTTCTGTGCGGTGCTGTTTGTGAGGAGATAGACGCACATAGATAGATAGGTACATACGTTTGTTTACCTTCGGATTTTAATAGTGTAGACTAGCTGCATGGCCCGGCGTTGCACGGGCTTCTTCAAGAGTATAGATATTTTTTCCACTTAAAATTTAACCCTTCCTGCCTCGGTGTAAGTCTTCCTGATGTGTTTGTGACTTCCATATTAATATATCATTAAAATACCCTATTTCAAAACTTCTTCCACCGCTTTGCCCCATTGGATGGGTCTCTTTGTCATCCGATTAGCCCGGTGCTGCACGGGCTCTTACCTTGTACATCACTTTATCCCCATGGAAATTTCCCTTTTCCCTCTCGAAGCCAGTACATCTAGGATAGTGATTTCTCTATTTATGTCATTAAAATTCCCTTTTTTCTGAAATTTCTTCCACTTCTTTTCCTTGTCAAAATTATTTCTTTCCCCTCGTTTAGCTCGGTGTTGTACAGGCTTTTATTATTACAAAACTTTTCAACTTTTTTTCCCCTGGGATAAAATCAAATTTCTAATTTTGAACAAAAATAATCTAATTTTTTCCAAAGAAAGCAGTTATTTTAAGATTTTTTAAAAACAATTAATTTAGTAACGAATTATAGAAGACAAAACTATTTTAGTTTTTTAAAAAAATATTAATTTACATCCATATATTGCTACATGGCCCAGCGTTGCCCGGGCTTCTTCAAGTGTATAGATTTTTGCCTTAAAAATTTCCCCTTGCCTTCTTGGTGCAAGCACTCTTCCTGGTGTGTTTGTGACTTCCATTTTAATATATCATTAAAATATCCTATTTCAAAATTTCTTCCAACCAATTGCTCCATCGGACGGGTCTTTTTTTCGTCAGATTAGCCCTGCGTTGCATGGGCTATTACCGAGTACATCACTTTATTCCCATGGGAAATTTCCCCTTTCCCTCCAGACGCCAGCACATCTAGGAGAGAGATTTCTGCATTTTTGTCATTAAAATATTCCCTTTTTATCCGAAATTTATTCTATTACTTATTAGGAATATTCCTTTTCCCTCGTTTAACTGGTGTAGTACGGGCTTTTTTGGAGAATAAAACTCTTTTTTCCTCAAGGATAAGATCAAATTTCTATTTTCGATTGATCATTTACAAAATTAATCTTATTTTATCCAATAGAAAGCCGCCATTTTAAGATTTTTAAAATGATTTTGTAATGAATTATAAAAAACAATACTGTGTTTTAGTTGTTTTTTTTTAAATTTTAATTTACATCCATATATAGCTGCATGGTCTGGCATTGCACGGGATTTTTCTTGTGTATAACTGTTCTTGTTATTCTGTTTCTCACATACACAATTAATATGTTTGCCTACCAAATCTCGGAAAGTTGTCTTACCGCGCATGCAACATAAGGCCTCAAATTCTGGAATTCTGTGGTAGGCTTACCACCATTAATTATTATTGGCAGCGGCCGATTTTGAGACTTATTTTAGTTATATTTTTACTGTTTCTCGAAACGAAAAACTACCTCTTTTAAAAAACAGTTTTATGTTTAAAAAATGTCAAAAGATAGAAATTTACAAAATTTCGTGAATTTTTAAAGATCTTATACAATATTCCGTATCAGTTTAAATTGGATGCATTGAAAAAGGTATAATATTTACCAATACGTTTATAAAACAATTTTATATGTTTTCGAAATTGAAATTTAAAAAATCCCGTAGATATTTGCGTTTTAGAAATTGTGTTTTTAATAAAAAAACATCTCAAATAAATCACATACCAAAAGCAGTTATTTTTCAATCAAAGTGAAGGAATCAGTCAATAAAATTCCAGTAAGGCTGAAGACTAAATTTAGACAACAACATATGTAATTGTAAAACTATGATTTCAAGGATATATTTCATGTTAATTACATGTTAAAAGCTTTTTTTTTAAATCTGTGAATGAATTAAAACAAAAAAGCTACGTCATAAAAATTCAGTTTGCCTTAAATCAATTTCAGCGCCATATTATGTCATTGTGTCATATGTTATGGCTTCATGGCCCAACTCTGAACGGGCTTTTGCGAGTGTATAATTTTTTGCCATTAGAAATTTCCTCTTCCCATCTCGATGTCATTACGTCCTCGGTTGTGTGTGATTTCTATATTTTGTCATTAAAATTCCCTTTTTCGCAATTTCTTCCATATCTTTGTCCTGTCGGACGGGTCTGTTTTCCCTCATTTAGCCCGGCGTTGCACGGGATTTTTCGATTAGTATAACTTTATCCCAATGGAAATTTCCGTTTTCCTTCTCGATGCCAGCACTTCTGGGTAAGGGTGCATGCGAGATGTGAAGGATTTCTATACTTATGTCATTAAAATTATCTTCTTCCCGAAATGTCTTCAATTTCTTTTCCTTTACAGACAGATTTCTTTTTCCTCAGCTTAACCCGGCGTTTACACAGGCTTTTCATGTATAAAACTCTTTTTCAGTCTTTTTTCTCTCAGTGATAATATCTTTCTTTATTTTTCGATTTTTAATTTACAAAACTAATCTAGTTTTATCCACCAGAAAACAGATAGTGTACAATATTATTAAATAATTAATTTTGTAATAAATAATACAAATCAATACTAAATTAGTTTTTTTTTAAATATATAAATTTATATCCGTTTTTATTAAATAATGAATGAAAAATGACTGCTTATTTCTAGATGTTTGATTATTTGATATAAAATATGTAACTATAAAAAAGAAGTATGAGAGAGTAAACCTAGACACATACATTTGCTTGAACTCACTGCATAAAAAACATTTTAGCCTTTTCTTATATTTTTAATGTCTTTCACACTGAATTTTTTTTTAAATAAAGAAAACTATCTGTTGTGGTGTATCAGAAAGTAGTCTTTCTGAACATGTTGCATAAGCCTCATACACAAACTGGTCAGTTCTGTTGTAGGTTACTGGCATTTGGTGACTTTAGCAATTTTTTTCGTTGAATTTTTATGGCTCCTTGAAATGGAAAAGTGCCTTTTTTTAAAATATTTTATGTGGAAAAAGCATAAAAATAGAAACTATTTTCAAAATTACGAATTTTCTTAAATTTTTAGAATGACTTTTACAATATTTCATCTCAGTCTAACTTTGCATCGTTTAGAAATGTATATACAATTTGCCAATCTACTTTAAAAATAGTCATAATTTCCTTTTTTTTTAAATTTAAATCCAAGAAATGCAGAGAAATTTGTAAAAAATGTAAGACATCTTAGAATTTGGGATTTTAATAATATATTTCAAGTTAGTCTCACGGTAAAAGCATTTATTTTTTAAACAGAGTAATTTAATACAGTCAACAGAGTAACATCATGAAATTCCAAGTTTGGCTGAAAACCGATTTTCGATGCCTGCTTTTGTCACTGTTGTAACAATAACATTGCTGTAACAATGGAGACAAATCAATGTTTGCACACAAAAAATGCTTTTTTCGGGGGTTTTCAATTAATATCTTTTCAACTAATTACAATATTGGAATATAAATGGGCAATACGGCTTCCTCGGATCATTCCCGATCTTTTTGTACCTTCCGCGAGTTTCTGGGTTGTGCGGTTCCTGAGGAGATAGACGCTCATAGATAGATAGGTACATACGTTTGTTTACCTTCGGATTTTAATAGTGTAGATGAATGTACCCGAACAATTTAATTTCAATATTATTACATCTTAGAGTACGTGATATATCATGATAATGTAGATATGAAAAATTTAACTTATAATCCTATTTAAAAACTACTGTAAAACTCTAACAATACTTTATTTTTTGAGAAAAAGACCTATCTTCACTTAAAACATAATTTTGATTTTCCTTTAATCCTGAGAATAAGAGTCCACTTCAGTATTTTTAAATTATAATAACTTATCTCATAATTCCTATACTTTCATTAGGTATGTTTATTCCTAAAAATTTATTCTGCATATAGAAATTGTTCCTTTTGGTGTTTTCTTCCACATTTAAAATCTTTATAAACAATTTACAAAAAGTTTGATTTGTGTCATTGAGAATTAGTTTGACCTAACAGAAATGCCTATTCAGAAAAAAAAAATTTCAACTTAAAAAATATATTTTTGTTTTATTATTTATAGAAAAATTTCATAACTCTTATTATGCATTTTATATTCATTCTTTATGAGACTTAGTAATAATTTAGTGTTAATTTATATTTTACCTCACAGGTATGTTTGCAGACAATGTTATGTCAGTTGCTAAAAGAGAACTACGAAGAGAGGTTGACTACATAAATGAAGCTGAAGCTGGAAGAAGATTCAAGTGAGTAAAAATAAAGTAAATTCTAATTTTCTGCTTATCTTTTCTTTTTAAAAAAAATTGTATTCCATTTTAAATAATGACTTTTAACATATTTTGAAACAAATGCATGTTTCTTTTACAACTTGTATTAATATTATTTAGAATCAATTTAATTATTCGATTAAAACAAACATTCAATATGTAGACTGTTACTTTTGATTTCCTTATGAATATTTGCCAAAATATTGAATAATGAATTTATACAATTGTACACATTAAGCATGGAATTAGTTATAACTTGTATCAAATTGAAATTTTTTATATTACATTTTCTATGTACAGTTCTAATTCAAAATATTAGAATAACCAAGTAAGGCAGGATTTATCTCCAAAGTATGAAATGGAACTTTTAAAAAGTGTGGAATTCATTTGGACTACTATTCCACAAAGATGACTGCAAAAAAATTAGTGTGCAGTATCTCAGATGATGTATATGATGTTATTAAGAGCAAGGGATATGTCATAAAATATTAGTCATGTTTTTCATTCAAGTAAATTATATATATATATATATATATTTGCATGGTATTTCAATTTTCTGAACTATTATAACAATGATTCTTTTTTTTTTTGAATTTTTAGAAAAAATATCTAAGTTTTTCTATAATGTGGGACTTCTTTTTTCTCTTTCTTCAGAAAATTATTAGAAGCTTATCCAGAATTCTTGGTACCTCGTGTGTATGAAGAATTGTGCACTAACAATGTTCTTGCTTCTGAACTAGTCTATGGCACCCCAATAGACCAATTGGTGAACAGAGACCAAGATTTGAGAAATTGGGTATGTACATTTATGATCAAGTTGTAGTAATTATTTCTTCCTTTCTTCATAAACATTATCTTTTCCCATTCTTTGGATGATTCTGTTATACTTTAACATAATAAATCAGTTATTAAATATAATATCAGAAGTCCTTTGTGCTTAATAAAATCACCACCTCATGTTGATATGTTGTTATTTATGCCACCTGATTGATAGTAACATCAGATCAAGGCTTGGGGAACTCATTGCGGCTACATTTATGTCTTTCATTAGCCATAGCTTTAAGCATCATATAGATAGCAGTGCTTTGGGCTCGATTCCACCCAAATTTTGAGGGAGAACACTACAGAGATGGTCAGAGGCCTCCCACCTCTCGTCACCTTCCACCAACTTCACAAGAGGACTTGTAGTTTGACACCTATGTAGAGTACTCCCATGCCGGGAAGACACTTATACATTTACAAACATCCATGTCCTAACCCAGGCCCAACGGTCAGCATTACTAACCATTGCACTGGATGGGCAACCTGTTAATATGTTCATTTGCATTGTAAATTGATATTTACTTTTGGCACATTTTTATTAATATACATTAATTTTATCTTAATTATAACTGTTGCTTTTTTTATATGTTGTTGCATAATAAAAAATATTTTTTTTATATTTCAAATTTGGTATGTTAAATATGATTATAAGAAAAATAAATTAAATAATTAACCCATTCAGGACCAGCAAAAGGAATGTGAAAATAAATTATTCTTTTTTTGAAGTATAGATGTAATAAAAAAAGTCATAGTTAAACCATGGATATATCAAAATTTGTTTTCCACATGCAATTAATTTTCCTTCTTGCACACCTAAGTTCTAACGTGGGAAATGGCAAGAGGAGTTTCCCGCTGATTTTGACAAGTGGGGATTTGTTTATGATCATGGTCCTGAATGGGTTGTTATCTTTACTGTAATCTAAAGCATTCAGTTGAAATTTAAAAAATGTCACTATTCATAATCATAATTTACTCATAAACTGATATTTAATATTTCTTTTATAATGTTTATGAGTAGAAATAACAATATTTGTTTATTTGATTTTCATAAAATCAAAGTTATACTTCATTAGTCTGTTTCAACTTTAAAATTTATTGTATCTCCAGTGTACTGATTCCAAATAATTTGTAATAATCTTGTATATGCTTGGAACATGTAATGCTATCTAATATAAAATGAAATATACCTAAAATTTGAATTATATTAAATTATTTCTTTTTTCTTTGTATCCTCTTTGGAGATGGAATATTAATTCTGAAGAAATTTATTTTTAGAATAGAACAGTGACTCTTAAACTGTAGTTCGTGGACCATTGAGGTCCACAGAGGCCTCTCATTTAAGATTAAGATTTTTCTCTTGAAAAGACTATGAAAGATCTCGTGGAAAAATTGAAAGATGTCCATCCTAAACTAAATCACTAAATTGCCCCCAATGAAAAAACTCTTCTAGAACATGTAATTTCTATAAAAAATATTGAATATGTTTTTTTTTAGTCTTTACTGTTTGTAACTACAGCGTAATATTTTCAAAAAAGTGTAGAAACATTTGTGCAAAAATTAAGAACTGTATTCTTAGCGTGCCAGTATGGTAATGATTGTATTTAAATCACTCAGCCATGTGTTGGGAGTCAGAAAGAGATATTCAAAATCGTTAGGGTCTGCAACATCAGGTTGATACATAAGGAGGGCTGGGATCGAAAGCTTAGAAACTGCTGGAATAGAGTAAGCAAATATTAGTTGAAAATCGTGTTTTTTGTACATTTCTGTTAAAAGCAAATAAAATGTCCTTTGTCAATGATTGGGGTTTTATTAACTAATAATGTTTTAAATATTCTTATTTATTTATTTTTGTAGGTTTGTGAAAAGCTGCTGTGTTTATGCCTAATGGAAATATTCTTATTCAGGTTCATGCAAACTGATCCTAATTGGTCTAATTTCTTGTATAATGATGATACAGAACAAGTAAGAAGTTTTTTTCTTAAGAATAATTTTAAAAGTGAATATTTGTACGATGGCATATTAATTTGTTTGAAAGCTTAAAACTGTTACTGCAATTAATTGCACTTTAAATATTTTTGTAAAATTTCTGTTGCATCATACTTTAGATTTTTTTAAAAAATAATTTTATTATTTTATGCATTATAGTTACTCATAATAAATTAATTTTTTGTAGAAAATTGTAATGAATTTTTCATTTAATGTTCTAGATTGTTCTGTTGGATTTTGGAGCTTGTAATGATTATACTCCTGAATTTGTAGATACATACATGAACATAATAAAGGCTTCTGCAGAACGAGATAGAGGGAATGTTTTGAAATATTCTCAAGAATTAGGATTCTTATCTGGCTATGAAACACAAGTATTATTTCTTAAACTATAATACTAAGTTACTTCAACAGTCGTTTTTTTTTTTAATGAAAGCAAATATTCAAATTTTTTTGCTCTGATGTGTAATGTGAGTTTTTTTTTTTTTTTTTTTTTTTTTGTGGTTCTTTGTGAGAAATATCTTTACTTTTGCAATATCTCATTAAAACTTAGAAACTATTTTTCAGTAATAAAAAATTCATTTAATTGGAAATCATTATTTGAATTGCTATGCTGTACATAATTGTGTATATTTAAATGAATTGTCTAAAAAATTTGTAGTAGTTATAAATTTCTTTAAAAGATTTCTTGATGGATAAAATTTTGTTTTTATTCATGATTGTAAGAAATCAATTTCTAATTTTGTATAATTCTCATTATTTTAATATATACTTTTTTATCGCTTGATTGATGAATTTAAAAATATCTCATTTTTACTTGAAATAAATTCTTATATAAATATTTTTTCTAGGTCATGGAAGAGGCACATGTTGATGCTGTAATGATACTTGGTGAGGCTTTTGCATGTAAAAAACCTTTTGATTTTAAGCAACAAAATATGACTCAGCGCATTCATCAATTGGTGCCTATCATGCTGAAACATAGACTTACTCCTCCACCTGAAGAAACATATTCTTTACATCGCAAAATGTCTGGTATATTTTTACTTTGCACAAAATTAGGTGCAATTGTAGATTGTAGTAAGTTATTTGATGAAGTATACAAGAAGTATGAAGCTGGTAAAATAAAAAGTGCTGCCATTTAAATCTCATTGTATGTGTCATATCATAGTTCATTTTTTGTATAGTTTCTTAGTATGAAAATGAAATAAAACTTGTTGAAATTAGTAGTTTATTATGGTTATTTTACTGTAATTTTTTAATTATTAGAGTACAGTTATATGTAATTGCTGATATATTATTATATCAATTCTTAGTCTAAGTAAAGAAAGAAACATTTTTTATGTAATTCATCTAATGTAATAAAGTTAAAAAATGTTACATAGTTCTCAAATTAATTTGAATGCATTGAACTTTTTATTGTATAATAATGAAGCATGTTTATTTAATGATTAAAAGAAAAATCAATTTAATTAGAAATGTATTATTTGTAATCTTCTTGCAAAATTTTTCAACATTCAAATTATTCATTGTAAAGTTGTAATCATAGTGTTTCTAGAGTTTTTTTCCCCTCCACCTCTCGTCTGGACCCAAAATTAATAAGGAGAATTATAAATGAGACTTCAAATTATTCCATGTATTTTCTTCCCCATTTCTTGTAATTAATGGCTCTTAAATTTCTTTCTTTAGTGCAAGAGTAGAAAAAAAATAAGAAATATTACAAATAGCTGAATTTTGTTAAAAGAGTATAAACTATGATTTTTAAAAAAATCAAAGAAAAGTTTTCTTAGCAATTAAAATATTAAAACTATTGGATTGATGCAAAAATGCATATATTTTGTAGATTTCAAAACCATCTTTTAGTATTGTAATGATTTTTACGGAAAGTAAAAATTTTGCTTAAAATTGCAAAATGCAATTTCTTTTCTTGCTGTATAAATTTGGATTCAGATTTTTAGTTTTCATTAATTGTTGAATGAAAAAATAACTATTGTAAAATCCAACGTATAACATGCATTTTTAAGATAAAAAATAAGATCAAAATTTATGCATGCTTGTTATATGTCAGGTATATATAAATGATAGCTTCAAAAATATTTTAAAAAAAGAGATGAGCATAAGAAAAAAAATTAGTCTTCTACATGTATTGAAATATTTATTTAAAAGAAATTATATGCCTTATGAATTTAGTGAGTTGTAGTTCTAGAAGTATACTATTTTTCCAAAAGCCTTTGATAATATTGTGAATACATTACTTCAAAACATAAGAACATTGCATATGTGCATTTCAGGTTTCTTTGTAATAAAAGGGGTTGTGCGTTATACTGTGAATATGTCTAAAAATATTAAAAAATGCAGCTTGAATTTATAGGTGCATGTTATATGCCATCATTAAATCAATTTCTTTTTCAATTCCTACTATTAGTTCAGAATCTCCCTATATATATACATATCTTGTTGAAATTTTCAATTGTTAATGAAATACTTTCTTTTCGTCCATTCAAGTTCAAATGCATTTTTTAAAACTTGTACTGAATAACACTTGATGTCAATACAGTTTTTTCAAATATCAATTCATTAACTACCGGTTAATTAACTAAATCAATTACTGATTTTCGACTCTAACTTAGATTCGTCTCCATTGCTGTAACAATGTAGCTGTTAAAACAATGACAAAAGTTGGCTTCGAAAACCGCTAATGAATAAGTAGTAACAAACAAAAATAATAGTCCAACACCATATATTAAAAGGAAAATCGCTCATTGTGTCCCTGTAACACAATGGATAGCTTGTTGGACTTCTAATTCAAAGGTCATGGGTTCAACTCCTACCTGGGATCGCTTATTTCTGAGAATGGGATTTATGTGAATGAATAAATAGTAACAAACAAAAATAATAGTCCAACACCATATACAGAAAGGAAAAGGGTAAACTGCAAGGAAAATCACTTTATATATTGCCACTTAATATTGTGATTCTGTCATATGTCTATACATATTTATATTAATTGTAATTATTTAATAAAAAAGTAACTAAAATAAAACTTTTCTTTTTTTGTCTAAGTAGGAATTGATTTAAAAAAAATTATATTACTTGTTGTATGCTAATTTATACTTGTGAAATATCAGAAATATAGTTTGTTTTAAACACACCATTGTTTAAGACATTCAAATAACATATACTGCAGTATCAATTGAAAATTTATTACTTAAATGGCCAGAAGGTAATGTCATGAACTTCTGATAAGGTTTGATCAAAATCTATTGAAATCTAAAAATATAGTCAGAAAACTTATGGAACTGCATTCTTTTCAGTGTGTCAGTTAATGAAGAAAACATCAAATACTACTCTAAATCGCAATATCAAGTTTCACAAATAATGAGCCAAATGAATTGAGATACGAATCTTTCTTTTATTTCTCATATTCTCTTCACTTATCAACTGATTTGAATCGTTTTTTTTTTTTTTTTTAATCTTGATAATTTCTTGCAAAAAAAATTTTAAAAACTAAAAAAATCTTCTGAATTTAAAAGCAATAGCGAAAGGAAAAATAATTCTAGTTGTGTCTGTTATGAGAATGTGACTGTACTTTGTGAAGGGATTTATTTGTACTTTAAATCTGTCAAGGCTCAAAGTCTCTTGCTGGCTTGATGTGTTAGTTTGGAGAGAGAGGTGGCTGCTTAGTTTTTGCCTCGTCACTTGACTAAGGTTCAATAGTCTGATGCCAATACCCCTCTTGTTGCTTTAGTGTGACGTTAATAAACTAAACTAAACTCAGTGGCCTACAATGCCCATCTCAGTATGCGTGACCATTGGGCGCTGAGGTACATGTGCAGGTGGTCAGTCTGAATCGAAACCCCCAGTGTTTAGTCCCCAAACAAGCTTGGTACTCATTTATCGACCCAGTGAAGGGATGAAAAACTGAGTCGACCTTGCCCAGCATGAAAATAGAACCCCGGGATCTGTGGTGTGGAAGCGCGATACGCTACCACTGGGCCTCCGATGTTAATAAACAGTCTATTAAAGATGCACTGTCCTAAACTGGACAAACGTCTGGAAAGTTGTGTCTTAGAAATTTCTTTTTAAAATCGGAGAAGAAAACGTGAACACTTTGCTTAAATTCACAGTTGAACTTAATTAATTTTAAGTAGCAATGAAACAACGAGATTTTTGATCTAAAAATATTTGTTTCTGAAAATGAGATAATTTAACATATATATACACTGGTGTCCAAAAGTTAAGCATAAATCGTAAAATGCGAAAAACATGGTGTAAATATTCGTAAAATTATTCCAAATTTCTTGCGGTTATTAATTGGGTGAAGAAGAAACATTGGGTTTATGCAAAACTTTTCAGTCGACTACGTCCTGCGCGAAACACCGGCGCATGTCGGAACGCGGAGAAACCGATTCACGCAGCATAGGCAGTTCAGACAAGTTTCGTGCAACTGCTGTGCGAAGGAACGTTGTTTACCATCAAACAAGGTGAATGATGGCACAAAGACGCCAATTGGACATGTTTACGAAAGGAAGAATCGTTGGAATCCTCACGATCACAAACCGAAGTGTCTCGAATTCTGAATGTGGACCAGTCTGTGATCTCAAGATTGTGGCAGAGGTTTCAAAGAACGGGAGATGTTACCCGACAACCAGTATCAGGTCGACCAAGAGTCACAACCCTTCGCCAAGACCGATATCTGGTAATAAGTGCGTGACGTCAGAGGGGCAGTACTGCCAGAGCACTGGGTTCGGCTCTCACAGTCGCCACAGGAATACGAATTTCAAGACAAACTGTTTACAGGAGACTCGATCATGCTGACCTGTATGCCAGAAGACCAGCAGTTTGCATTCCCCTCACATCTGCGCATAAACACGCTCGTTTGAAACATCAACATGGGAGAGTGGATCAATGTGATGTTCAGTGATGAGTTCCGGTTTAGTCTGAGTAGTGATTCTCGGTGGGTAACGATATGGAGAGAACGTGGAACACGTTTTGAACCAAGAAACATAACGGAAAGACATATTTTCCATCAAGGGAAATTATGGTATAGGCAGGCATCATGGTGGACGGCCGCACAGGCCTCCATTTCTTTGACACGGGATCTGTGACTGCTCAAAGATACAGAGACAAAGTTCTTGAGCCTTATGTTCGAGGTGCTGTCGGTCCTGACTTCATATTCATGGATGATAATGTGCCATGTCACCGAGCGGTGCTGATTGATGACTTCCTTGAAACGGAAAACATCCAGCACATTTCGTGGCCTGCGAACTCCCCTAATTTAAATCCTATCGAGCATGTATGAGATATGCTCGGGAGACAAATTGCAGCCCTTTCGCACCCACCAAGCTCCGTTACAGAACTGAAGAGAGCTCTCCAAGAAGCTTGGAACCGTTTGAGCTCACAACTCATTCATCATCTCATACAGGGCCGGACCGTGACCTTTGGGGGCCCTGGGCTAACGATATCTGGAAACCCCCTAAATGATTAAAAATTTTGCCTTTTTCCTAAAAAATTATTGTTCGGAAAAATTTAAAACATACGAAACTTAAAGTTTTTTTCAGCAAACAATTTAAATACGTTCGTTATAAGCAATAACATAATTTACAAAAAAAAAAACTTTTCTACACTTTTATGTTAAATTTTCTTTTATTTACTCGTCACATTTTAAGTCTTTGGTGAGATCAATATTAATAGAAAGAAGTGATTAATAATTAAGCTTAGTATTTGTCATTGTTGTAATATGTTTTCTATGTAAAGCATTTTAGAGAACGCACGCTCCGCTTCACAGCTAGTAATACGGATCGTTAGAAAAATCTTTAAAATGGTATACAAATTTGGGAAACCTAAACTAGTTTCTTTTCAAAAATTAAATTGAATATATCACTACAAGCATAGGACTCTAGCTCAGTGTTTTAAATAAGTTTTTAATTGAACACCTCCATTTACTAAATGTTGGTTTACATCAGTGATTCCCAAAGTGGTCTATATAGACCCTTAGGGGTCTATGACGACCTCCAAGGGATCTACGTCAGCCCAAAATTAATTTGGGGGTCCATGAGGTGTAAGTGGGGTTCTATATGATAATGGCTCTCATTCGACTGGATTGTGACTTAAAATTAAAGAAAATTTATAATTAAGTGTAAACCAAATTTTACCTATTTAACAGATTTATTTCCTAAATTTAATGAGGTTAATTTGCATTTACAAAGTGACAGCATATATATAAACTTTATTAAAACAAGAGCAATTTTAGCTTTTCTTTCCTGATTTAAGCTAAAGAAGTATAATACTGGAGGTCCCAAATTTCCTAAATTTGTCACAGACAATCTGTCACAACGTTTTAACCTAATTCTTTAGCCTTCACAACGTTTAACATTTAAATGCCTTTTGTTCAGATTTTGAAACCAGGTTTGAGAATGCTTTGACTATGGCAATACCACAATAGGCAATGAATTCATATGGTTATATTGAAAAAAATGTCACATTACAATAGGAACTAATAAGCACTGATGAAAATCTTAAAGTTTAGAAACGGATGCGAGCAATTTTGGTTTTAAAAAGTCAAACCTGTTATTTGTCCTGACTTATGGAATATCATGAGGAAGTTTTTCATTGATTTTCCTAGAGTCAAGGAGTTTCAGCGCGGTTGCCAATCTCGGAAAAAAAAAACTGGACACTACTAACAGAGGAGATTTAAAATTAAACCAGAAAAGATTGATCCCAAATGTTAAAAATTTGATATTGTAGTGCTAGAGATTCATCCCTCCCATTAAAATAATTTGTTTAGTTAGTTTATCTAACAGTTTTATTAATTAATTAATTTTAATTTAATTAATTAAATTTCAATATTAATTAAACAGGCGTCTACCCCAAACCGAAAAACATGGCAAGGGGTCTACGACACAAAAAAATTTGCGAGCCTCTGGTCTACATCATCTAAATAGTAATCAGTAATAGCGCTCACGCTCTCCAGGTCGACGTTTTCCTTACCTTGATCTTGCAAATCCATCAAAAATTTTAATTTCTTACTATATTCTGCATATATATACTTGACTTCTATTTAAATCAAGGATTACCTTATCTAACGCTACAATAGTAGCGTCTCTTTTAAATTTTTCTGTCCCACACACAGCTTTTTCTGTGAATTTATCAGCACATTTTGAAATAACCCGTCTCTAGTTCAAATCGCTATATTCTGTTTCTACATTAGGACTTAATTTTTTGGCTGCGTCTTGATACTCCTTTTATTTTTGATCTGATTCACATGTTGTACATTGCTTATAAACATATTTAATGACATAATGAACTTATTCCCTTCACAGATGTCCGAACCCCAAGAATCTATTTTTTGTTAACCGAATTAAATCTTTCTAAAATTTTTCCCCAAAATATAATTAAAATGGCAGTCTCGAGTTTTGTTAATTTATTAAATAAATTTGCTGCCTCTTTTTGAAAATCAATTTTCTCATTTTCATTGTCACTAAATGTCTTAAGAATATTCATGATATTACAATTTTTATCTCTTGAGGCTTCAAAAGGATCGTAGGGACAAGACCATCTGGTCTGACTTAATCTTTTTAAGGGTAAATTTCAGTTTAAGTTCATGATTTAGAAGTTTCTACCTATAGGTTGAAGTAGAAAAGCAAACATATATTTGTTGCACTAAACCAAAAAAAGTTCACGATTTCAGTTGCAACCTTGACTGATTCTGCACAACTATATCAAGAGAATGTGCAGCACACGGCACATAATTAGCGAATTTATTATTTTTCTTTTAGAAGAGCTTGCACACCAGTATATGGATCGGACATATTGGCAGCGTTGTCATATGACTGTCCCCTGCAATTATTCAATAGCAGTCCATCATTTGTTTCTAAAAATTCTTGTAGATAATTAAATATAAACCGGTATGACTAATAATCTTAATTAATGAGACACATCTTTCATACACTTTTCCCCGAAAACGTTATGGTAGTATAATAGCAAGTTAGTAATTGTGGGACAAATCTGCTGTTGAATCCATCACTATTGTATAGTATTTTGTGTCATTGTTATTTATTTGAGTTATATAATTTTTTAATGATTTTCTTTCCTATGATCTCGACTATTTGCTCATATATTGTTTTTGATAAGTACGATATTAACGATTTTGGTCGTAGTATTCGCAGTTCAATATATTCACGAATGAATGAGTCGAACTCTGCTAGCAGTTTCAGGGTACCCATAAAATTACCATTATGAGGAGAACCAAAAACTTCCTCGGTACCTCTAAATCAGCGATACTCAACCTGTGGCCCATGGACCGCAGGTAGCCCCCTCGGCCATTCTGAGTGGCCTGGTTTAGGTCCGTTAAAATTAAAATTCAATTATTTAGGAATAATGTATTAAAAATTTAGCGAGCTATCAATCAAGCAATCAAATCTATCAATTTTGCTATCGATGTCGTTCTGGTACAAATTGTGAAATAATTTTTGTTTCTTTTTGTTATTGTCATGGTTAGTGATAACAAATAACAATGCAGTAGCAACCATTTTATAGGTGTAACTAATTTTTAACTAACCCTCATGTCTAAAAAATATTCGCTGTTTCAAAACGATTTCGTTGTCTATTTCGTGGATCAACAACTTGTTTGATTTGTCGTGAAAATGTTATATATAAAAAATATAATTCTGCTCATCACTGTACTAATAAACACAAATATTTCAATGGCTCTTATTCTTGTGGATCCATTTAAAGACGAGATAAGTTGGTTTTCTTTTTAAAAAAACTTTAAAACAGCAATAAATATTTTGCAGGTAGTAATGTTACAAAAACGCATAGGTAACAAAAGCAACCCATAAAATTTAATACGTAATATATATTGACAAACATATCAAATTGTTAATGATAAACTTAGAATTATTACAGAAATTGTTAGAGTGTTTCTTAAATGCTTCCGATGTACTCTTTGATGAATTCAGTTATTTATTCAGATATATTTTTATTTTATAAAATCAAAAAATATTTGAATAAATTTGAAATAAAAATGCGCAATAAAAACGGACAGTTTATACAAATAATACTGATTTCAGTCTGTATTTCAATAAAAACTCTTTGCTACCATCCTGCGTTTGATAAATTATTATCTGAAATAAAAATATGTAAGGTCAAAAGAAAAAAATCAAATTATCCAAGTACTTGGCAGCTTTGTTTTTATGACAGTAGAATGCAGACAAGGGGCTTGGGATCATTGATAAACGGAAATTGAAAATTCCCCCGTAACTGGGTAAAAAGTGAATGAAACCTATATTTTGTTAGTTTGTTTGACAGAGTTTGGTATAGTTTTAAAATAAGATCCAAAATTTGAGATTTTATATTTTGATCAACTTTTCACATTTTAAATGTCCTTGATCTTATAGCTTCCCCCTCTCTATTAATCCTCACGTGGCGGCCTTTGTAAAATACATGTCAGATGTATGTGGCTCGGCGTAAAAAAAGGTTGAGCTCTAAATGCTAAACATCTCCTGCTCTAAATGCTAAACATCTTGTAGCCAAATACTTTACTACCGCAATAACACGTTTGAGGGCATTGTGGTAATATTTTGTATCGTTTCTTAGTAGCTCCTGTAATTGTTTATCTAAAAAAGATTTATTTTCTTTTCGTGTTAACCAAGCTAACATTGAATTTATATGTTCAATAAAATTTTTATGATTTTCTAAATAACTTATTTCGTGTTTCCAATCTGAAAAGCCAATTGTGTATTAAGAATTTGTTTCAGAAAAAAGTTTGCCAGTGAAACAAAAAACACTACCAATACTAGTTGAATTACAAAGCCAAGATCTTTCCAGCACCTGTCCATTTTTAAGTTTTTTAGTGAAATGATTATTAGAAAAGTATCTCTTTTGTTCTTTGTATTCTCTTAGCGAAACAGAATATATATTATTTAGATCTTTATTTTGAAAATAACTCATTTCACACACACACACACATGTGGAGAGATATAATCAATAAAATTATTACTTAGCGGTGTTTAGGCCACGAACCTACATGAATAATCCTAATCTTCCTACTCCGTGTCTTCATTCTTAAATAATTTAGAAATGTGTATTTGTTCTTATAACTTTTTACTTGAAACGAATAAACAGGTACCTAAGTATCTTTTAATTTCAGGTATTATGTATAGGACACAGCACCAAATCAGTTTTATATTGTAACTTAGAATTATTATTACACAAAAATAAATGGCTACAGAAATAGTGCCACTACGTTTGTATAAATGCTCTATGCTCATCGGCGCCGCTCTATAATAGAGACTCTATCATAGAGTGACGCCGTGTACAAAGAGTGTAAATAATAGGCTGTATTAATAATAGAGTGTAATAGACTGTATTAATTATAATTGCTAACAGGCTGTAATTAATAGAGAGTACTTAATAGACACTCTATTAATTACACAGAGCTACAAAATTAAAGTTTTGGAGTACAAAAAAGGCTTTCAGTAGTTTTTATATTATTTAGAGTGCTGATTTCGAAAGTGATCTACATTTTTTCCCGTCACATAAGGATTTTGTGTAAAATCGATATTTTTGCTAAAACCCTATTTGAAAAGGAATTCTCTCAAACAATTTAACCTGGGCAATTTGGCAACAGAGGTTTTAGGAGTGTAGGTATTAAGGAAATAATTCCTAGTTCAGCAACTTCAATTTATTTACCATTTAAAAATGGAATACATTTCAAAGTAGTTATTAAATTACACATCTCCTAAAAACCTTTTTAAAGGACAACCTTTTAAATCACAATGGAGTGTGATTGGAGGCTGTCCCACGGGGAAAGGCTGCAGCACTAAGGAGGTTGGACAAGATCCAGCGAAAATATCCTGCAATTGGGAATCTTTCTGCTACTCTCTAGCCATCTTGCTGAAATCGACTACAGATGGTGTGTTGATGGTTGAGATGTGAATACGCGATAAGGTGTCGGCCACCACATTCTCAGATCCTTTCAAGTATCGAATGTCCGTCGTGAACTGCCCAATTAGATCCAAGTGTCGGAGTTGTCGCGGAGTGCATTTGTCTTCCTTCTGCTTAAATGCATACACCAGAGGCTTGTGGTCAGTAAAAAGAGTGAAACTCCGTCCCTCCACCATGTGCCGAAAGTATTTAATGGCCATGTAAGCTGCCAGCAGCTCTCTATCATACGCACTGTACCTACGCTGTGCTGGAGATAGAGTCTTCGAGAAGAAAGCAAGAGGTTGCCACCCTTTAGAAGTCTGCTGGTGGAGTGCAGCACCTACTGCTGTGTCCGATGCGTCCACCACAATGGCAAGTGATGCATCTGCTGAGGGGTGGTATAAAACCGTGGCCTGTGCAAGATCTTTTTTGCACTTCTCAAATGCAGCAGCAGATTCCTCAGCCCATAAAATAGGGGTCCGGTCATTCTTTTTGGCTCCCTTTAAATAGTTGTTTAACACTGCTTGTGTTCTCTCGCAGCGTGGGGTATGAAACGCCTATAGAAATTGCAGATTGCCAAGAAACGTCGAAGCTCCTTCACGGCCTCGGGTTTGGGAAAATTTGTGATTGCCATGACCTTCTCTGGTAATGGGGAAATGCCTTCTGCAGTCACTAAGTGCCCCAGAAATTTAACTGAAGTTTCGCCGAGCACACACTTAGAGGCATTTAGCACCACGCCGTATTCCTCGAAACGTTGAAATACTTGTCTGAGATGGCTTAAGTGCTGATCTTCATCCTCAGATGCGATTAGCACATCATCAAAATATGGCACACAAAAATCCATCCCTCTCAAAACCTGATGGATAAATCATTGGAAAGTGGCAGCAGCGTTCGAAAGTCCGAAAGGCATATAAATAAACTCGAACAAACCAAAGGGCGTTTTCACAGCAGTTTTTGGAATGTCCTCTTCCCGCACCGGAATCTGGTGATATGCCTTTGCCAACTCTAGAGTTGAAAAAATTCTTTTTTTTGTCTAGAACCTGTAAACAGTCCTGAATGTGAGGCAACGGATACCGATCAGGAATTGTTGCCTCGTTGAGTTTTCTAAAATCTCCACAAGGACGCCAGTCTCCATTACTTTTAGGAACCAAGTGCAGTGGAGATGCTCAACAGCTGCTTGAGGGTCTACAAATTCCGGTGTCCACAAGAAACTGAAATTCCTGCTTTGCTGCCTTAAGCTTGTCCGGGTGTAGTCGTCGTGGCTTGGAGAAAACCGGAGGTCCTCTTGTTACTATTGTGTGCTTCACCTCGTGCCTAAGCTTCCTAGGGGTTGAAACAGCTTCAACAAGAGATGGGAACTCAGAGAGCAACCGATGAAATTTGGTGTTGCCATTGGCTGCCTTGATTCCAGAATAATTCCCTTGCTGTACCATGCCCTGCGTGTGCAACTTTGTCAACGAGTCCACCAGGCAACCATGACGAATGTCAACAAGCAACCCATAGTGGCGTAGGAAATCTGCCCCTATTATTGGTTGCGAGACTCCGGCAATAATGAATGGCCATTTAAACACCCTGCGAAGTCCGAGATCAAGGGTTACAAGTTTCTGACCGTAGGTCGAGATGACGGTCCCATTTGCTGCGAAAAGTTGGAGAGAAGCAGGTGGAAGATGCTTTGATATCATGGTCAGAGGGATTACCGAGACGTCAGCCCCAGTATCAATCAGATATTTTGACCGGGAAGTCCTATCCGAGAGATATAACCGGTTGATAACCATCGTGCCGCCACTCGATGGGTCGAGTGACGGCCGCTCTAGTTTTCCGTCTGGAAGGAACATGGTTTTCTGCACTTTGTAGAACGTTCCTTGAAACGCCTGTGGTACCAACAATGCTTATGAGCTCCGGATTCCCTGCTGGGTGATCGGCGATGGAAACGTCCTGCTGGTCCACATGAGCTTGATCGTTCTCGGGTCTCCAAGCGAGACAGGCGTGACGAAATCTCCATCAGCATGGTTTTTATGTCTTGGTTCTCGGCGTCGATCACGTGAATCGAAGAAGTAGAGGCTGCAACTGCCATGACTCCACCCGCCATTTCAGCCAGTTTGTCGAGTTGGTCATTTGAAATGGCCAAAATCTGTTGCACGTGAGTCGGCAACCGCTGTATAAATAGAAACTTAAGCATTTCCTCAGATATTCTACTACCCGCCTTGCTCCTCATCTCCAACAACAGACGAGAAGGCTTACGATCACCGAGCTTCATCCCTGAAATCAGGCCACGTAAGCACTGTTCTTCTATTTCAGCATATTGCGAACAGAGTCTTGTTCGGAGAGCGGTGTACGGCTTTACTACTGGCGGGTTTAAAATTATATCTCCAACTATTCCCAACTCTTCTGGCTGTAACGCAGATACCACATGGTGAAATTTAGTGATCTCCGTCGTGATTCCTGCTAAAACAAACTGGCTCTCCATTTGGCTGAACCAGATCTCGGGATTCGCCCGCCAAAACGGCGGTACTTTTACTGAAATACGTGCAATGTTGGAGGCAGGAGAGCTCTCTTCCTCAGACATGATGAGCAGAAATAATGTACAAATATTGATCGTAAAGTATAAAACTAGCACCACAATAGTTCGTTTACTTTTTTAAAAAATCCTTTACGCCAAGTCAGTAGATTGATGGAAATCACTTACAAGGTTGCATATTCAAAATCCAGGGTCACCACTTTAGGAGTGTAGGTATTAAGGAAATAATTCCTAGTTCAGCAACTTCAATTTATTTACCATTTAAAAATGGAATACATTTCAAAGTAGTTATTAAATTACACATCTCCTAAAAACCTTTTTAAAGTTTTAATTTTAAATGGATTGCCTTATCGCCTGCTCGTGCTAACAGTCTGGATGGCGGAGATGTTTACCGTTTGCACCTCTCTCGATGAAAATTAATGACGAACTACCAGATAATATTTTTAATCGCTTACTTTACTTCAAGCGCCTCAGTCTCTCTTCACTTCTTCCCTCGGCGCTCTGTTGGCTCTTCTCCGCTACCAATGTCATATAGCGACGGCAGTACTCCACAACCGCCACAGGGTTTTTATCCAGTTAAATCTATGTAAATATTGGTCCTTGATGAGGCTGCACGAGAGTTTTGGGCAATGGACTTCGTAATTTTGAACCATGGTCAAGTGACGAGGACGATACCTGAGCTGGAATCCCCTCTCCAATGTGTCACACCACACATACTGGAGAATTTTTGAGCTCTCGACAGATTTAACATGCATCGCTCCCCTACACGGAGGGTCTTCAGCGGTACTAGTCTCGAACTCATGACATGCCTGCCATGAGTCCGATGGCCACGAGCAATTAGATGAAAATCATTGTTTCTAGACCTCACAGGTTGTCTCTGATCATGAGAAAAACAAGAAATTCCCTTGAGGTTTAAACATTTTACATTTAGTTATGGTGTAGTTTCCAAAAGAAAATCACCAGCATACTATTTTAATTTGTTTTTATTAAGTTATTTACATAAAACATCTAGACAATTTTCAAAATTAATAATTATTAATTTCCACGAATTCGGTGGTAGGGCGAAAGAACAAAAGTAAATTGCTCTTGCTCTCGAAAATAAAATTCATATGGTATTTCGGGTATTTTATTTTTGTGATTTGTATTTTTTTCAATGGTTTATTATTGTGTTACTATTTTGATTGTAAGCACCTTTTCTGTTTATCTTCAACTGGTAACGGGGCCCCCTTGAACCCGTGGGACCTGGGCTGCAGCCCATTTAGCCCATACTCAATAGTTCTAAATCAATATTCTAATCGGTTTGAAATTAAGAACCAACTTCAACAGCGACGTATGAGTCGGGGCTAAAAGTGCCTTTGTGATAATTTTGCTTTGGACTTAGTTTGAAATCATTAATTTGGCGATTCAAGAAAGAATAAATTCTCTTAGATTTGTAAATCATGATTTATTTACAATAATATTTTTATTTACGACTCATTTTAACACAAAAATTACAGTAGAAAATACATATTAATTTTTGAACAGCAAGTAATTTTTAATGAAAAACAGCCAATTTCAAAACGATTAGAAACAAGATGTTGATTTTACTTGGTATATGATTTCAATATCTACTTTCTACACTTTGTCTCAAAAATAAATTAAAAGTAAAAAAACTTTTTTAAAAACAAGCTTTTATTTAAATGCGCTAAAAAGAATAAAATAAACTTTTCCTTTAAAACTTTTTTACCACCAATTTATATCGTTATTACACAGCTTATATGATATAAAAGCTCTTCGCGAGATTAAAGTATGTGTATTTACTTTGTTTGAAAATTTTAAAAATTAAAATCAGTCAGAGGTTATTTATTTTACTTGTTTATCTACACAGGTAAATCTCGCGACAAGCTTTTATATCATATAAATTGTGTAATGACGTTATAAGTTGATAGTAGAAAAAACTTTACAGGAATAGTTTATTTTATTTTTTTAGCGCATTTAAATAAAAGCTTGTTTTTAAAAAAAGTTTTTTTTACTTTTTAATTTATTTTTTACTTTTTTAGTTATCGCTGGACTAGTTTCTCTCTCTCAGTCAGTTCATCTCATTAAACGCATCATTGTTGTTAGGTCGTTTGCCGGTTAATTTCGATCAGTCTTGCTCAGGGGTGGCGAACCTTTATGGATCAAAGTGCCATTTTTTCCCCAGAAATATTTAATGAGGTATTGACGTGCCATAAAACAATTTTGACTTGTGTATTATTGGGAAAATAATAAAACTAAATACTAACTACTCAAAACTATTTTCTACGAAAAAATACACTTCGCATTGTTATGTATTAAATGTTTTTGTTATACGTGTAATTCAAATTTTAGTAACGATGCAGATTAGTTGACAAATAACATATATCAGGATTTTAAAGGATGAACTTAGCAGATTGCATGCTGAGTTGGAGTCATCTGCCAATTCCTCTCTGAAAATAATGACTCGCAGGCACAGTAAGATGAAAATATGGTTAAAGTAGCATGTGTGGGTGTGTGAACCAGCTTCTTCAAACAGTTAAATGTGTGTGGAATTGAGTTCCATGTTTACAAAATTTCCTTACTTGCATTTTTACTAGTATTGCTTGTTAATCTTTTTGTTTTAATCAATTCCAACTTTTTTTGTTTCAATAAATTTTTGATTCCATATTGAACTAGACTGGAAATCAATCAGTTGCATTTCAAATTCTTCAATTTCCAGCCAGCAAATTCTTCAATTTTCGTTTCTGAAAACATACAGTTTAACGCCAAAGCGCAAATGAAATCCATCATGATGATACTTGTTTTATTTGTGCCTTGAAGCCTTACTTTGAATTCATTGAAATGTTGGCATATGTCTGTATGAAACATCAATTTTTAATGCCACATAACATCCAGAAACTTTGGGTGTTGTTCAATTTCCCCCTCATTTTGAAGAAACTGTCTGATTTCTTCCAAGCAGCCAACACATCTTAAAAGTATGTTCCCGGAGTTTTATTATACATTAGTAAGCCATTATACACCGAGTTAACATCATCCAACAGAGCGAACATCAAACTTTTGCTTATTTAAAGCCTATGACGATATGAGGTTGGCTATTTTTGTGACTAGCACAATTACATTATCAAGAGATATTAAACCACTCTTAGCACATAAGGCTTGTTGGTGAATAATACTGTGGCAGTGCCGATTTAAGTTCATTTTGGGCCCTGAGTGCAGAAGATCTGCAGATCCCCTTGGCACTGGAGGATCGAAATTTATAACCAGAAAATGTGGTTAAATCCAGCTTATCCGGGCCCTGAGGAGCTCAAGCACCCAATTGATAAACCGTCACTGTACTGTGGCATTCAAGAATCGAATGTCCTACGTCTGTTTGAAATAAGGCAGACGTAGGATATCCCCCCCTACCATACAGTTCTTGGCCATGTTGTTGTTGTCGTGTTCTTTCCGAAGGGAAGGAAGGTAAGTTTCCAGAGCCTGAGACAGGTTGGACTTTTATACGATAGATGGCGACACCATCTATCTCCACCTCCATAATTTAGGCATGTGCTACGGGGGAGAGAAATATTCTCCAGAACTCTGCACCTGTGGTTTCTGCTGCAATCACCCACATGACTTCCGGTTTCCCTGATTTAACGAGCACGTACTCCATGTACTCAGAGAGTATTTGGTGGTATCGGGCATCGAACCCAGGCTTTGTGGTCTGGAGTCCGATTGTTTCACCCTGTGCCGATTTAAGCTCATTTCGAGCCCTGAGCATAGATCTACAGGCCTCCTTGGAAATGATAGAACAAAATTTATAACCAGGAAATCTGAATAAGTCCAGCTTATCCGGGCCCCTGGGCTCCCATCCCAGCAACCAATGGATAAAAAGCACTGCTCTAACCACTAGGCTACCCACTAGCCATGTTAAATAACAGTTAAAAATCGTAAATATAACACAAATAAACTTTAAAATATTTTTGTGCCAACGAAATTGACTATGCTATGCGTAGACAAGCTTTGCATCATTAGCAACTGTAATCTACGACGTAACTAAGGCAGGGTTATAACAATCGAGTGTGTTCCCCAAGCCGCGACCGATCATTCACGTTTGTTCGTAATACTTAAGTGAAATTTGTTATTTTGAACTAAAATGCAAACCATTTTGATCGACGGTGTGCCCAAAATACTGCGTTGCATGTAATCAATGGCATGCATGTCATCCTGCCTTAGAACCCTATTTACTCTAGTTTTTACATCTTTGAAAAAAGAACAGGAAAATGGCAAACATGGATTTTGGAGGAATTGGAGTTATTATAACTTATCAGAAGCCACTTGCCACAAGTAGTGAAAACATGTAATGAATTTAATGCTTCGATGTGATTACTGAAATTATTGCTACAACTCATGCACTTAGAAACTGTTTCTGATAAAAGCACTATCGCTATTAAAATTTAACCATTTGTTGATTTCTTTCCTGGTATCTTTTAGTATTTTTCTCTTCAGACAGGACAGCCTCATTAACCATAACCAATTTGGATTTCCGGTCTTCTGAATTAAAGAAAGTCTAAATTAAAATAATCTAAAAATCAATAAATCAGAGCTAAGCACGCTTTTAGTAAAAATAACATGTAGTTCCAAATAACAGAAACTAAATTGGTACACAGGATTGGTACAGAATGCACAGGAGAGAATTCATATTATTTATATGCTCTTAATTCTATTCGATGAGCTATTTTTCAAAAAATTTGTTTTCATTTGCGTTTATTCATCATCAGAATTTTCAAATGCTGGTCCGAATTAACAAATGTCCTGTTTAATGAGGATTTACTGTTCGCTGAGGACATTGTAGGGAGCACTTTAAGTCATACCTTTTATATTATATATCATAACAAAAAATAACAAAGTACAATAAATAATGCCAATATAATATTATTTTAATGTGCATCAAGAAATTTTAATTAAAAAATTTCATTCTATTCCAATTTTAAATATTTCCGAATTATAGTCTGGGATTTGTTTTGTGGAGAAATAAGCAGTAGGGATTAGTTCTGACGGACTAAGGCAGCATTAATGACCCATTGCTATTCGCTAGAAGTGCGTAACTGTAA
Organism: Trichonephila clavata; assembly: GCA_019973975.1. Classification (NCBI taxonomy): domain Eukaryota; kingdom Metazoa; phylum Arthropoda; class Arachnida; order Araneae; family Nephilidae; genus Trichonephila; species Trichonephila clavata. The sequence continues at coordinate 58,831 of BMAO01013271.1, read as the reverse complement.
ACATGGCCGGAATATGTGTTAGTTCTTCTCGGCTTTTACCAAAAAATTTTAGAACAATTTCAATATCAAATTTATCAAGAATAAATTATAAGGTATATTAATGTATTGCTGGGTGTTCATAATTGAATGAAGTGATGGATAAATCGAGTAAATTTAAAATAAAAATGTTTTGAAGAAACACGCTAAAAACTTATATGTTTTTTTTTAACCGAGCTTAATTCTTTAGAAGCTACAAAATTTCTTTTCATTCTTAAAAATTGAAAATTTTTTGTTTCCAAAAATCGAAATAACTTTGATGAATAAATTTGCATTTCCACTATATATGTTGACTTTGATGTGTTGATTCCCAAGGGCAATCGTGTTTTCATAAAATTGTAATTGTTAGGTTATGTTTTTTTCCCCAAATAAGAGAAAGAAAATTAGAACTTAAAAAGACACCAACAAATTTTTCTATCTGCTACTCATTACATTATTTTGCAATTTTATTTTCTGTTTTTGATGATCAGAAATCCAAATACATTTGACATCAGACAAGTATTTCTTAAATTTTATCGTATCCGATTTTTGTTTTTTTTCCCTTTCTGAATCTTCAGGTTCATAAATTTAACTTAATACTTTTAAAGTATCCATGCCCACTTTTGGACGTACAGATAATTTTTTGTGTATTTATTGTAATTTTATATGATTCAGTTTGCTTATGAGTGCCACTTGGGTTTTTCCCCCCTTGTATCTAAATGTACAAATTTAATATTTCAAATAAATTTTTCAGTGTGTGTAGAGTGTAATTTTTTTTGAAAATATATCTTTCATTTTTTTTTAAAGTTATATTGCACTGAGTTTTTTATATTCTTAGATGAATTGTGTGCTATATTTACGCAGTTTTGGTCTAATTTTAAAAGAAAATGCTTATTTCTTTACCAGAACTTAGTAATTCAGTATGTATTTGTATTTAAAGTAGTAATGGAATTTAGGATTGTTTTGCAGACTATTTCCAATAAGCTGAAATTTTATGAATAATAGGTACTCATTATCACAACAATCGCCAACTCTATTGATAACTCACCAAGTTGGCAACCCTGATATCCTACGTGTCGTACATGTGGAACTGCCAACTAGGTGCTTTGTTTAATTAGGTTGCGGTAATATGTAAGTACCGAATAATATTTGTGAGAACTCCTATTTCTAACATTAAGATTAAATTAATTTACGTAACACATTTGCTTTAATTTCGTTATAAGATGCTATCACATTCATAAAGTGACATGCTATTGTATTTAAATTGAGACAAGATGTTATCAGAAATTTAAATTTTAAGATCAATCAAAACTCTTTTGGATTGAAAATGCTTTGTTTTAACAATTTGTAAAATGTTTATTATGATGTGTATTTTTTGATTAATTTTCAATTACACTTTTTTTCCTTTCAGAACAAGTCTCAATGGGTGCGTCACTATACAGTTGGTAAGCAATATTCAGTTAAGTGATTAATGTAATTGTTGTCAGAACAAAATTGATCTACTTTTTATAGATCAATCTAAAAAAAAATACATGAACCTCTCTATCTGTATTTCAAAAGAGATGTTAGTAACTGAATTTTTTTAGCAATTTTACTTCTATATATATAAGTTCGTAAAAATGATTACTTTAGCCAGAAAGAATTGCTGTGATTTTACTTCTAGATACAACTGTACTTAAATTAATTCTTGGAAATGTATTAGAAAAGAATAATGCTGTTCTGTTTTTCAGTGAGTACAGATTTTAAAGCTAAAATATAATTAATGTGTTTTTGTTATAAAAATTTCAAATGGTTTTTTTTTATAGTCGGTAATAGGATACCAGAATAAAATTTTATTGTAAATAAGGGTTAATAGCACATTAAGCTCTTGTCACTTATTAAAATGTATTAAACTCATTAGATAAGCATTTATACAATTTTAAAATGTATGCTAAAATTAGGTACTTATAAAGTACACCATCAACCAATTTCATCAAATTGAAAGACATTGCCAAATGCCATGATATGCAGCTAATAGTAGAAATCATTTCTGCGCTTATTCAAGTGTTTTAATAAAAATAGCTGTGACAGCATTTGGCATCTTTTGATTTAGTGAAATTTGATTGCATAATAAGCACTAAAAATTAATTACTCATTTTAAAATTTACTTGTTTTTATTGTGTAAAATTTTTTTACTGAACATTTTATATTTGCATACTGTTATATACTTTATACATTGCTATATTTATATGTTAAAAGTATTCTCTTGTAAGTAATGGCAGTCAATATTTAAAAATGAACATGTAAAAGTACACAATTTTAATGATCTTAGTTTGAATTTTTTATATCTATTTATGAATCAATGTATATATAAGAGAAGGCTGACTTATTTCTTATGTTTAGCACAAGATTTTTAGAACTATTAGACATACAGGCTTAATATTTTGCAGGCATATTTCTTTTGTTGAGTATAGAAATGGAAAATTTAGTGGTTAGAAAAATCAGGTCTTAAGAGGGGGGGGGGGGGGTTCAGAAACACAAAAGATTTTCTATTTATTTTTGAAAAAGAAAAGGGTTTCACTCTCAGCTGGAGATCTTAAGAATTATTATACATAGAGACTTAAATTTGTGCAGGCATGTTTTTTTTTTTTTTGCTCAGTAAAAAGGGAATGTGTCAGGGAATTTATAGTTTAAAAAATTCTTGTCTTTGAACCTACAAACTCAAAATTTGGCAGCAATGTTTCTTTTGTAGAGTAGAGATCCATTAAGGACAGGTTTTAAGGAAATCAATTCCTTTGGGGGTTGTGGGAGCATTATCGGTAAAATAATTTCTGTTTTTGGACTATTAGACTCATGGACTTGAAATTTAGCAACTTGTCTCTTTTATTGAGTAGAGATCTGATAAGAATGGCTTTTGTGGAAATCAGTTTACAAGGGAGGTTCAGGGTGTCATTGATAAAAAAAAATTTTACTTTTTTGAAGTATTTGATCCACAAACTTAAAATTTTGCAATTATGTTTCTTTTTATGAGTTAAGGTTCAGAGGTACACATGTATATCATGGATCTGAAGTTATTGCCTTGTAAAAGAGTAATAAAAAAAAGGGATGGGGAACTTCAATTTTCACTTCTTAACAAGCAATACATTTTTTACCTTTAATGAAAAAATATTATTTATGTATATATTTTTGCCTTACTTTCTCCTTTTAATCATATGAGATATTCAATGATGGTGCTTTTCACATTTTTGTGCATGCTAAAAACAAGGAATTGTAAGAAAATTTTAATAAAATTTCTTTTAATTGTATGGCGAATATTTAATTTTGTATTTTATAATATTTATTTTTTTACCTCCATAGTTTCCAGTGCTGCAGTTTCAAATATTTCCATTTTACAAAATAAGTAAGTTTTTTTTCTCCTTCAAAAAAGGAATTTTTTTCATTGTTAAATGGTGTTGATGAATTTTTTTTATATCTTATCATTTTTTATTTTAATAATATTATTTTAAAACATTTATTATTATAAAAATGTTAAGTTTTACTTTAGATTAAATGAGTGTAAGAAGAAAACTTTAAATTATTACAGATATTTGAAACCTTTAAATATATTAATCAAAAGTTAAGTTATAACACTATTAATGATTTTACAAAATCACATTTATATTGTTGAGATGGAGGTATAAGAAATCACATAGCATCCTTTAAAAGATTATGCAAACTGGTTGAGAATTCAACATTTATGTCTTATCAGAAGTAGATAAACATCCTGGTAAAACTTTCAAATTAGTTTGATGAATGTTTTCTCAACAATCGTGAATTGATTTTCTTTAATTAATAGCTTCAAAATATGATCAGATATTGGAGCTGTATACACTGCCATTAAAATTATAACACTATGAAAGAGAAATTATACTAATGTGAAATTCACTGAAGGAAAGATACTGGGATATACAAATAATTAGCATTTAAATACAATCAAAACGAAGCAGGAGAGAGAAACACCATCTTATGCTCTGTGTAAAATGAAATGTAAGAAGCAGATTTCTCATTCAAAAATTGCATTTAAATGTTGGTTGTTTGAGAGAATATCAGGTTATGCCTTGTATAAAAAGGAGAAACACCAGTATATCGATAGCAGTAGAATCATGGCCTATCAAGAGTAGGGTTTATCGTTCTGCAATATTGCTACTCACATTGTTTGGAAGTCCAATAACTATCATGCAAATATGGAATAATTGGATTCAGAAAGGTCATACTGAATGTCGTGGGATTTCAACAGTATTTCATCACTAATGCCAGGGAAGACAGACATGTTATCTGGTTGGCCTTGCAGGATTGTACTGCCACATCATAGTTGTTGAGTTTACAGTAGAAGTATTTGCATTTCAATGTGATGATGTCTAGAACAGCAGTGACTGTCTGCATGGAAATCATTATTGTGGCTTTCCTTAAACTTCCACATGTAGGTGTGCAGAGGACAATGATGTGTTCAATGACAAAACTCAACATAAAACTGATGCCAGAAGTCTTGCTTCTGAACACAGCATCATGATATATGGATCTATGTCCAAATGTACTGAAGAGAAAGCTTATGGTCTGTTTGCATTACAAGACCCTGTATCTAACAGCCATTGATTATATGCTGCAACCACTTCACATTCATGCAGTTGGTAATCTGAACTGCCAGCTTTGTTTCTCAGATTTTGAGACTGCTGGCCGTGTCCTATCTTTGAGGCTGCAAAATCATTTTTCAATGAGAGAAGAAACTGCTTGTTGTTATTCATGTCTTGATCTACATTGAAACAAAGGGTGTTTGACTGTTCTCCAAATCTCTTTTAGAGTCTGTATACTCATCAAAAATGCAAATTTAATCATGTCTTTTCCCTTCCGTACTGTATGTGTGCAATAAGCAAAGTTATTTTATTTGCTTTCCTCCCTGGTGTTGCAATTTTAATGGCTGGCAGTGTATTTTTTAGGTGCTTGAATGCAATGCCACTCAATATATGTAGTATGATGCAATTAGTTTTGAACAATGTATGGTTGAATGAATGCGGGAATAATTCTAAACTCACAGAGTCAGGAATTGTGTGCAACACCATGAGTTTTACACAGGTTTGTGCCAACAGGGTCTTACACAGAGTTACATTTTTGCATTCGAGTTCAAGGGAATAATTCTGCATGTACATACACACATCTTCACTAAAAAGTTGATTTATACTATTCAATTAATCCATAGACAGAGGGTTGACTTGCTTCTAAAGAGATTTTCTGGAATGAGTGTTTTTCAAATAAGCATAACATAAAACTAATCAGTTGAAATTAAAAATTTTGTTATTATAATTGTTTGATCTATTATCTCTTTAGTAATAAATTCTCAATCCTACATCTCTGCTAATGAAAATTATTGGTTTTACTAGTAGCGTTTTTTATTTATTTACTGCATTTTTTTACCACTAGTACTTTTTGCAATTTTCTACTTCATCATAAAAACCTGCTTTTATTTGCTGATCATATCTGCGTGCTTTGGGATTTTGATGGAACTACAAGGGGTGATCAAATGAAAAGGTACGAAACGACACGGTGGGTACAAATATAGACTTTATTCAAAATATACACCATAGGCCTGAGCACAACGATCCCACTGATGAACAAGCCGCAGGATTCCTTGTTCCCAGAATTCCTGTGGCTGTGACGAGACCCAGTCCTTCACAGTGTCCTTGAGTATGTCGTCCGAGTTGAAGCGCTTTCCTTTCAGGTGTTTCTTCAGTGGACCAAACACATGGAAATCGCAGGGTGACATGTCCGGACTGTAGGACGGATGGTCCAACGTCTACCATTGGAACTTGTCCAGTTCCATTTGTTTGACTCTGGAGACGTGTGGACGCGCGTTATCATGGAGCAGAACCACACCCTCCGTGAGCAGCCCCGGTCTTTTGTTCTTGATGGACCTGCATAGGCGTTGGAGTGTCTCACAGTACACATCGGAGTTAATGCTTTTTCTGTGCTCGAGTAATTCTGTGCTCGCATCATTTGGACGCCGCTTTTTATAAGAGCCTTTGCTCTCTCCTGCGCATGCGGGCACCCACGCATGATCCGATCCCAGTCAGAGTCTCCAATGGCATCCCGAGATGTCTTGCTACATTCTCCCTTGGCGGAATATGCAAATATTTAACTGTTTCATTTTTATGTCGTTTCGTACCTTTTCATTTGATCACCCCTTGTACATTGTCTTGTGATTTCATTTTTGAAATATAATAATTAAAAAAAAATAGAAGAGTGACTATGAGTATTGTGTTTAATAAGATTAGTGGTAGGTTTAGTTTTATATTGAAAAATTAAGATTACTTTAAGAATTACTTGTCACATTATTATATAATCTAATTAGAAAAAGGGATAAAATATTAGTTCAAATTGCAAATTATTATTTTATAAATAATAGTACTTTTTTTTATTACAGACACACTTCATTGTGGGTTTCAAAAAGAATTTCAGATTCCTCTTATTTTCACACAAGTCGTTACTTAAGTATGTCTTAAAGAGGTTTATAGAATTACATCTTTTTTTGGTATAATTCTTTAATATTTAAGAAAATTGTAATTATTTAATATTATTAATTCTTTACTCATTGTGTTCTTAGGAAATGAAATTAGAGAAATAAAAGTACCCCAATTGGCTGAATCTCTTAGTGAGGGTGATATTCGATGGGATAAAGGTAAGAAAAGTCATTGTTATATTGTTGCTATAGTTAAAATCTTTCATATTTGTATACATTGCAACCATTTTGGAAGTCATCAGAGTTACAGAGTGTGCCAAATTCTGATATTTTGATATTATTGCTTTATGATAACCATGCACCTGATTTCTGGATAGGTTATAGCAAGCAGCATCACTATTTTCATTGCATTAGATGTCCTGGATCTCAATATATGTTCCATTTTTTTCCCCAACAATATTTGAATTTCTTAAAATGATGCAAAAGTTTTTTGAAGCAAACTTGTAAAGCATAAATGTATAGTCTATTGTGACCACTAGTTTACTAGTAAAAAGCAGCCTTTTTGAGCTTGAAATTATTAATCATACTAAAACTTTTTAATCTGGAATCTAATTTACAAATGTGCCAAAAGGATGTGTTCAATGAAGTGAAACAATAAAAAACATAGAAGACTGCATATTGAAGCATATCTAGCTGAACTTGCATGGTGTCAAAATCAAGAGAAAAAAAATAGATACAGTTTCTTCAAATCTGTTCTTAAGTGTGTGAAATATCCACCTGTGGATAAAAGGCAAAAGTTAACTGAAATTTTATTAAAGTATTTAAAATATGCATGTATAAATATGAATTCATGTATTAAATAAACGTTTTGCCTCGTAAAATGTTGTTTATGAAAGTCATAAAACTTGTCAACATGGTTGCAATACTATATAAGCATCAATTTGTTTCTCTGTTTTTAACTTCTCAAATATTTAAAAATAATATGTCATGAAGTACATTCTTGACTAGATTAATGTTTGGGGCCAAGGCATGACAAAGGAAATTCATTTGTGGATTAGACTTTGTGTAATCGTAGTACTCCTTTAGGGTGTTCAACCCTCAATGTAATAGTGCTGCATAGGCAGTCAATTATGGGAAAACAGCCTTAGAAATTTATACTTAGCTTTTATACATTTAAGTTTTAATAAGCTCCAGCAGTGCAGTTGCATAGGTGATAGCGCACCTGCATTCTGCGCCATCAGTCAGAGTTCGCGTTGTGCTTGCTTTTTTTTCAAATTCATTTAATTATTTTTATTATCAAATAAATTTATTTAAAAAAGGCTTATCAAATATTTTACATAATTATTTTGTATTGTAGAAACTTAAACAATTACTATAATTATATAAATATTTATATTAATTTTATGAATATATATTATATTAATTAATTGCTATATTATTATCAAATAATATTTATTATATAAATATATTAGGTTAAAGGAGATATTTTATATAATTATTTTGTATTTTAAAAAGTAAAATAGTTACAAATAGTTTTATAATTATATAAAAAATAGTTTTTTAATATGTAAAAAGTATTATAATATTTTATGTTACAAAATTTTTATAATTACATAAAATATTTAAATAAGCCTTTTTTTTAAATAAATTTATTTATTTGTAAAAATAATTAAATGAATTGAAAAAAAAAATGAAACAAGTCGATCACGCGACTCAAACCCTGAGTGATTGTGCAGAATGCAGGTGTTATATCACCTATGCCACTGCATTGCTAGAGCTAAATAAAACTTAATTGTATAAAAGTCAAGTATGAATTTTGAAGGCTATTTTCTCCAAATTGACTTTCCATTCGGCACAATTCCATTCAGGGTTAAAGACCCTAAAGGAATACTATTATTACACAAAGCCCCAAATGAATTTCCTTAGCCATGCCCTCCCCTGGTAAGTTGGGAACATCAGTCGTTCTACATATGTTGGAAGGAAAAAAATGATACAAATTATCCATGCCAGAGTGGTGTTTTTTAGCAAAAAGAAAAGAAAATGACATATTTCGATTTTTGGTGGGAATTTCTTTGAAATTACCTTCAATATGGCATCAAAATAATTGTTTTCCTTTGCAGCTTGTTTCTGCCTTCACATGAATTCTGATAAATATGAAGATTAGATGATGAACTGTTCCTGTTGGACGTATGTTTCTCCATTAAGCTGATCTCCACACACATTTTAATGTCCCACTGTTTTATGATCCAACATTGATATTTTTGATTTACTTAAAAGGGTTCTAAAACTGCTTTTTCACATTCATTCATCTTGTAGCTTTTCAACAATCAGAAAATGTTATTATCTTCAATATTTTCCTTTTTGCATTGCACTAATGTACTGGCAGACCAATTTGAGACACAAATGAGGGATGTTTATTCTCTCTGAAAGGCTTTCAGTGACTTTGACAGTGAGTCCTGGAAATGGTTGTTTCAACCTGTCATCATTTTGTTAGTGATATGAAGTTCTTTACTAAATTTTATTAGTTCTTTGCTTCAAAAGTAAATAAATATGATATAAAAAAAGTTTTATTTTCTTCAAACCTATTTTCTTTCCTTATTCAAACACGTTTTTATTAATAATCCACATATCAGTGGTAATATACTCTTTTGCGTATGTGGATTGGAATACTGAGAAGAGCTTTTGGCAAAATGCCATATTCTTGGAAACAGCAAATATTAACTTTAGTTATCTGCAAATCTAATAAATATGAAAAGAAAGAACTTGAATGCATCAAATGTTTACAAAATCAAGGCTAATTGAGATTATCGTAGCTTACCCACAGAAAAAAGGATGACTATAATTCACACCATCATTTGTAGTTACCATTAAAATTTTTATCTCCGAAGTACAAATAGTTTTTTTTTTGTTCTAGAATATCTTTTTCTAATATTTTCAAAACTTATAATAAAAATTTTTAATTTTAATTATTACATAGGTTTATTTTTACAAGCTTTTATTTAACTTACAATGTATGTATGTATGTAATTTGTTCGGGTGGAATCTTGCAACTCAATTTTGAAGCTGATATCTTCACCCTATTTTTTTTTTTTTTTAACATTTATAAACCCCGTGCACCACCGAACGTATAACACGGGGGTAAACAACACAGACAGAAGAAAGGATTACAACACAAACATCCATGCCTTCTCCGGGATTCGAACCCAGTCCCTGCGGCACCGCAGTCAGCTTCACTGACCACTATACCGGATGGGCGGCTCTTCACCCTATTGAGCTGAAATTTTGTACACACGTTTAGTTTGGATGACAATGCATGTTTTGACCATTTATATTCCGATATTCCAATTAAAAATATTAAACTAGTTTTGGGCGCCAACTTTGATATATCTGCATTGTTGTAATAATGTTATTTTTACAACAATGACAAAAGTTGGCATCAAAAATCGGTTTTCAGCCAAACTAAAATTTCATAACGTTGCGCTATTGACTGTATTTATTAACTTTGTACAAAAAATAATTACATTTCTACAACATAAAAAGAATCTAATTTCTACAATGTATGCAATTTTTTTTACAAATTTCTATCTATTTTCTTGGATTTAAATTCAAAACAAAAAAAGTAGAGCTATTTTTCAAGTAGATTGGTACATTGTATACCTTTCTCAACACTGCCAAGTTAAACTGAGATGGAGTATTGTAGAAATTCTTTTAAAAAATTTATCTAACTTTAATCTATGAAACTCAGACAAAAAATAATTACAGAATCGGAAGGATGTTTTTTTTATATATCTTACCCATCAAAAAGGAATCCGCTAGGAAAACAACAAGAGAATAATTTATAGTTTAAAAAAACTAAAAACACGCTTTTATAGTGAATCGAACTAAAAAGTAAAAAAAATAATTCTTAATATAAGAATAAAATGATTAATGAAAAAATTAATGTCATTGGGGTAAAAGCGTGGGGTGCTTTGTACTATATTTTTACACTAACTCAGCATTTCGGAATAGAACTAGTAAGAAATTATAACCATTGATATAGAGCACCCCACGCTTTTACCCTAATGACATTAATTTTTTCATTAATCATTTTATTCTTATATTAAGAATTATTTTTTTTTACTTTTTAGTTCAATTCACTATAAAAGCGTGTTTTTTAGTTTTTTTAAACTATAATTTATTTTATTTAAACGTATGATTATGTTTACATAGCTTAATGTTATTAATTAAATACAGGTTTGAATATTTTATTACTGAAATTCATGCTATTTGTGTTATAGCTGTTGGTGACCAAGTTGCTGAAGATGAAGTGATTTGTCAAGTTGAAACTGACAAAGTAAATTTTTTTAAAAATTTTTGAGTGAAAATTATAATTATATTTGATCTCTTACTGATTATTTTTAAGTATTGCTTCATTTCTCATTTTTTTGTGGTACTTTAACTCAATACACAATTACACTCATGTCCATAAATTAAGGATAATTCAGAATCACACAGAAATTGAACTCTTAAAATAAAAATTTCACCTGTAGAATTATCACATACATCTTGAAGAAGAATAAGCAAATTACAGGAAACCAACAGATGGCGCGGATAGTACGTCACAATGACGAGAGTGTAAGAGAGGGGTATATAATGAATGGTGGCAAAGAAATAAAATTGTTCACAAGTGCTTTAAAAGCCTTTCAGTGCAATAACCACATAAGTTATGGCACAAAGGAAGCATTTGGATGATTTTTTACGTGGTAGAATTATCGGACGATTGGAATGTGGACATACCCAGCTGGAAGTATCCGAGGAACTTGGAATCACCCAGAGTGTCATCTCCAGGCTTTGGCAACGATTGCAAGATGATGGTAATGGGAGTAGATGTTACAGCACAGGTCGCCCCCGAGTTACAATGCATAATTAGGACCGGTATTTGGCAGTTACTGCCAAAAGAAACAGACGGAGCACAGCATCAAACCTATCTCGTCAGCTCTCTTCAGCTACCGGTACGACAGTTTCAAGGCAGACCGTGTACAGACGCTTAGGGCACATTGGTCTATATGCTCGTAGGCCTGTCAGATGTGTTCCCCTTACCGCAACTCACTGTCGCCTGCGATTAATCTGGAGTAGAGAGCATGCATTGTGGACACCGCAACAGTGGTCTTGTGTGATGTTTTCCGACGAGTCCAGGTTTAGTTTGCAGTCTGATTCTCGCTGGACTTTCATATGGAGAGCGCCAGGTACCCGTTACCACCAAGAGAACACCATTGAACGACACCATTACAGTGGTGCAGGATGGCTCGTTTGGGGAGGAATTATTCTTGGTTCCAGAACTGACCTGCATGTTCAGAGTGTAACGATGACAGGCCACATCTATCGGGATGTCATTCTGGAGCAACATGTACGTTTGTTTCGGGGCGCCATGGGTGCTGAATTTCTGTTAATGGATGGCAACACCCGTCCTCACCGTGCAAACATTGTAGACGAATGCCTTCAATCGGAGGATGTCACCCGTATGGATTGGCCAGCATACTCACCGGACTTGAATCCAATAGAGCATGTGTGGGATATTCTTGGCCAACGAATTGCAGCCTGTCAACCCCCTCCCACCTGTCTACCGGAACTTCGGAGGGCATTGCTAGATGGAGTGGTGTAATATTCCCCAAGATCAGATAGATAATTTGATACTCAGCATGCATAGGCATTGTAAGGCCTATATTGCATCGTCCGGGAGACATACTCCGTATTAACCATCATACTAACCTTGTTATACTGTTTTTTGTAAATAGGTTCTTTATTAAAATTTGCTCCAGGGAGTAAAAATCGCAATTTTTATTAATTATGTCTAACATATAGCATCTTTTTTGCTCTTTACCTTTTGTTTAATAAGTAGACTTTACAAATAAATCAAATTTGTTTTGCTTCTGTCTCTTTGCCTGAACTTCATTATCCTTAATTTATGGACATGAGTGTAAGATCAACACAGAAAATAAAGATACAAGTTGATTAGTCAATATTGTAGTTTTTTTGTGCTTAGGGATACATGTTTTATGTCAGTATATTATGGTGTTTTAATTTATTCTCTTCAGTGTGATATTTGTAAATTTCCATTGTTTTGATCTAATTTTTTTCATCTTCAGAAAGTATTGTGTGTTTATATTTTAATCTCTTTAGTGAAAATTTTTTTTATCTACATGCTAAAAGCAAAATTACTTAGGAATAAAATAATTTGTATTACAGACAGCTGTACCAATCCATGCACCATGTGCAGGTGTAATTGAAGAATTACTTGTCGAAGATGGTTCAACAGTACAGCCAGGCATGAGTATTTGCAAGCTTAAAGTTGGAGGTATGTTAATATTTTTTAAAACATTTTCAAATAATCACAGGTTATGCATTAACTATCCATTGTATAATCTATTCAAATATATGACAGGTCATTTTTCTCATTATGGTTTTATTTTTCAGGCACAGCCACTGCTAAAGAGCCAGCTGCAGCTGAAACTTCAAAGAGTGGTCCACCTGCGCCTCCAACTGAAGCTGAAGTTAGTACTCCTACTCCCACAACACCTCCACCTGTCCCACCCAAACCAAGTACCCCTCAAGCCTCAAAACCAGTGTCCTCCATCAAAATACCAGTGACACCAACTCCCCTACCACCTGGCCAAGCAGAATCTGTTATTACGGGAAGCAGAACAGAGCAGCGGGTAAGAATTGGGTTTTATTTGTTTTTTTCTGTATGGTTTATTAAAGCGTAATTGCATAAAATGCTTAGTTTGCTTTATGCAGAGCTAGCATAAGTGATTCATTTGGTTTGAAAAGACTTTATTTTCAAAAGTATTTCATGTACACACATGAAAGATATGAAAAGAGCCACAAACTCACCAAGTTTGTATGGTTTACTCTACCCCTCACCCTCTCCTTAGCACATTCCAGTTTGTGACCACTGGATTGGGCATATTTGTGAAAATGACATAGCTTTATTCCTCTGGCCTCCAAGATCTGCTGATTTAACATCCTGCAACTTCTTTCTATGGGAGAGGGTATGTTAAGGACCTTGTTTATGCATCCCTAATTCTGCAATACGGTTGAGTTCAAAGAACACATCAGTGCTGCAGTGCAGACAATTGACAGGACAGCTACAAAATGGATTGAGCTCAAGTATTGTCAGGACTTGTCATGTCACCAAATGTGCATGTGCTGGATATTTGTAAAAGGTGTATAAACTTGGTGAGTTTGTGGTTCCATTCATGTGCAATACTTTTGAAAATATAGCCTTTTCAAATCGAATGAGCCGTTTATGCTAACCCTGTATTATGGCATTATAATGACAGAATGTTCTCTAATTTAGAGTAAATTAGGAATATGTTTGCTAAAAAATATTAGAAAAATATCTCAATAAATAATATGAAAATAACTAAATGTATTTTAACAAATTTATGAATTAATGGCAGCCTTAAGTAATTCCTGTAGCATTGACTTAAATGGAATCAAACTACACTTAAATTACAATTTATTCTAATTTTCATTTTTCTATTAATAATAATAAAGATTTCTTAGAATGTAAATAGTTTTTAAATTTTCTTCCATTTAAAAAAAAAAAAAAAAAGAAACAGCTGAAAATAAACCTTATATATGTATATTTCTGCAAACTTACATGTTCATTAGCAATGTCTAAAAAGGACATATGCACTGGGAAAAAAACTCATAGAATATTCTGAACTCAAAAGTTGTTGGGTGGTGCTTTTGTCAATTCTATTCGTATTTATCATTTGAAATTAAGTGTGTTTCTTTTAAATAGGTAAAAATGAATCGAATGCGCCAACGCATTGCTCAGAGATTAAAAGAAGCTCAAAATACCTATGCAATGTTAACAACTTTCAATGAAATTGATATGTCGTAAGTTAATATATCATATCTGTTTTAGAAATGATTGAAAATAATTTTTCACTTGTGTTAAAAATCCTTACTCCAATAAAATATTTAAATTCATAAAACAAACATCAGGTGCGTGATTTCATGTGCCATCCTATTCATAAAAAAAAACATATTTTACTTTTTTTTATATTTAAAACACAAGACATAAAAATATTTCTCCTTTTTCAGTAATGTGATTGAAATGAGAAATCGACATAAAGATGCTTTTCTGAAAAAACATAATATAAAATTGGGTTTTATGTCAGCATTTGTCAAAGCATCAGCTTATGCATTGCAAGATCAACCAATTGTTAATGCTGGTAAGAATTTTCATTCATATATAATTCCTTTAACCCATTCAGGAGCACATGATTTTACCTGTTAAACCTAACTCCATTTATAAAATCATTACCGTAATAAAATGAGCCAAAATTTACAGTTTTTAATCGTTCCAAATTCAGATCACACCAGTGTTTATCACTGGCCTCAGAAAGGGGAAAACGCTATCTCACATATACCATGTTCCCTGAAGTAATCATGGTCTTGAAGGGGTAAAGTGAATTTTTGCAATATTGATATGCTTGTATTAATTTCTTTACTATGCTTGTGTAAATGTGTGCTTGTGTTACTATGCTATATGTAAATGTTATTTTGTTTGCTTACAATACTACACTTTTGATATGATTTTTTTAGTTAAAAGTTAAGGATTAGAAAATGCTCAGATGACCTGTGGGTACAATTTAAAAAAAAAACTTAGTACAGTAAAAGATTATTGATAATGCAATTTCAAAGTAAAGTGGTGGAAACTTTTTTTTATATATATAGTTTAATCAATGATGTGATGGTGTTAATCTGACATTCAAACTTTTATGCAGTTGCAGTTCTTCCAGTTTTAAATTAATTTAGTCTTGTGGGTTGATTTTAAACCATACTAATGTATTAAACCCAATTTTTAAGTAGATTTGTTGTTACTTATGCCACCTGTCTGACGTAGTCAGATCGAGGCCCACGAAATTCATCATGGCAACGGGTTAGATCTACGTCTGTTGTTAGCCTAAGCTTTGAGCCCCCTTGAAGGTGACAGTACGCTTTTGCTCACACAACACGATAGATGGTGACACCATTCGGACCAACTGATTTAAAGAGCACGTTCTCAGTGTGTACTCGGTGGCATCAAACCCAGGCCTTCCGGTCTGGCGTCCGGTGCTGTAACCACTAGGCTACCCATGGTCCTTTTAAGTAGATTTACTGCAATCAATTAATATTTGAATTAAATATCAATGGTTATTGTATTTAATGTGTTCACATTGCATGATGTGGTAATCTAGCAACATAACCACTCACTGTGAAACAAATGCTATTAAAGTCATTTTATTTTGAAGTTGACTCAAGCAACTCATAAGACATGTAATGTACATGTAAAAATATGTATTACATTAAGTATATATATTCAAATGTTTTCTAAATAATACATGCAAAGTAATTTCTTTTCTATTATATATAGTTATTGATGAAGGAGAAATTGTTTATAGAGATTACATTGACATTAGTGTTGCAGTAGCTACACCAAAGGTAAATACATATAGTTATTATTTTGTTTGAATTCATTGCTTCTTCAAATTGATTGCATTTCCAATTGAATAATTTCAGGGTCTTGTAGTTCCTGTACTTCGTAACCTTGGAAATATGAATTATGCTGATATTGAAAAAGCTATTCATGCTTTAGGAGAAAAAGTGGGTATTGTTTTTCATTAGTTTTAATAAAAATGTTATGCATAATTTAGATTTTTAATTCTTAAATTAAGAACTATAATACTGTTATTTTCTATGCATATAACTTTATATATACATTTTATTAATTGATTGGGTGTTCTTTTACTAAATTTGAAAAACTTCCCTCTCATCTGAATATAGGCTCGTACTGGAAGCTTAGCAATAGAAGATATGGATGGTGGTACTTTCACTATTAGCAATGGTGGTGTATTTGGTTCTCTTTATGGAACACCTATAATTAACCCTCCACAGTCAGCTATACTTGGCATGCATGCCATTGTAGAACGGCCTGTAGCAATTAGTGGAAAAGTAAGTTAAATTTTCATACTAGTTCATAAATATTTAAATATATATTACAACATTCCGAAAAATTTAGTTTATACTTGTCCAGATTTTAGTATATTTTTTTTATATGAATTGAAAATTCCTCTCCTCTAGGTTGAAATAAGACCAATGATGTATGTTGCTTTAACATACGATCATCGACTTATTGATGGTCGTGAAGCAGTTCTTTTCCTAAGAAAGATCAAGGCAGCAGTAGAAGATCCAAGAATCATGCTGTTGGACATTTAATTTTATAGGAAATAAGAATTAATTTATAGAACTTGGTTAGTCCTGGAAGAAGAAATGGAGCTTACTGAATTTGTAGATATTTTTTGAGGCTTTTTCTCCCCCTTGAGTTGCTAATTTAAATGACACTTATGTTCCTTATCCTAAAGTATTGCATTTATGAAATTTTCCTACATATATATATATATAGTATATGAATTGACAAGATTTAAATTAGTATCTTTTTGTTGAAGATGCCACCTTTTGATACTAAACACATAAATGGATATATAATGGATAAGATGCACAAGTGTAAAATATGTTCTTTAGCTCCATTTTTTCTGTATCTAAATAAAGTTTCTATGCAAATACTGGATTATTTATTTTTAACTGTAAAAAACATAACTGACAAAAGTTATATAAAATATCTTTTTAATAGAATATGAAAATAGGCATAAGGAAAAGCAAAGATTCGATTTCAGTCCATAATCCAGTATATTTTTTATAATTCAATTAATCAGAAATATCCTAATTATTAGTTTTCTTATGTAAAATTGTATTGAATCTCATGTTCAATAAATTTATTAATCATATTGTAATTTTAAAGAAACTGGCAATGAGTCAATGGTTTAACTCATATTTTTGTAAACAATGTATATTTTTGAAAACAAATAATGACACCATTTTGCTAGGTAAAAAAAGGGACTTTTATTATTGTGTCAAGACATGAAAGAACATTTTGCTGAAAACTGAATTATTTTTAAACACTAATGAATTTTTTCCCGTCCTTTGAAAGGGCAACCAAATCAGTCTGATGCTCAGATTAATATTTATTTTAAAATCATTAACTGTCTCTTACTGAGGGTATTTTCTTTATGAAAAATGTATCTATTCACAGGCAGAATGAATCATGCATAAGATTTGAAGTTGGTGATTAAGAAGAAAATTCTGTAAATATATACAAAAAAAAAAAAGGTTAGGAAGTAATTTTGCCTAAAATCTTATTTACAGTTCGCCTATCGCCCAGAATACAGCTCAAGAGATCTTTCCCTTATGTATGGGAATCCTCAAATAAAATAAATATAAAATAAGCTGATTAAAAGAAAACTCTACATCAACCCTTTGTGAGAAAAGGGGGCCCAAATAATTCAGTTACCATTTTCAAAGTTCATGGAATGAGTTAAAAAAGATATACTTTTACATAAAATTTTGAATTCCTTTGTAGTCTTCAATATCCTTTTCATGAGTGCAGGGACTCGAGGCGTCAATAGAACTTTTAACTCTGAGGTACCCTGCAGAAGAATGAAAAAGAAAAACAAATTTTTTTTTTATTTATAGAACATTCATATTTTAAATTTATGTAACTATATGATTTTTCACCCCATGAAAAAACCTTTCACTCTCATTATATAAAATGTTACAACGAAATGTATGTATCAGATGATTAATAAATCTGCCTTGTTATATGATTACTTTTAAACAAAGTTTAGCATTAAGAAATAATTAAGATGATCATTTTATTTCATTTATATTACAGAATTTTAAATTTCTTTTACTAAGTTATGCATTAAAATTTGATTGTTTCAAGTAAAATACCAAATCCATTCTCTACATATACTATTATTTAAGCATTACCCCCGAATATTTCAAATTTAAACACACTTATTAAAAAAATTAATGTTTATGCCCCCCCCCCACATATATTGATTACATAGAACATAGTTATACACCTTCAAAAAAACAGCTGAATTTAATACATTTGTCAGCAATTTCAAGTGTACAATTTTATCTTATAAATAAATATATATTTCTGTGAAGGAAATATTTTCTTTACAATGTTTTTAAGTAAAGCCTGAAATAGAAAATTAAAGATATTAAATGCCTATATATAGTTTTTACTCCCATAACATTAACAAAAAGTGTAGAGATTAAATATAAATTTACAGAATCTACACTTACATAATTTATTTGGAATTGCACAGCTCAAAATATCTTCCTAAAAATACATACCTTCTTGTTCCATGAAATAATCAGGATCAAGTGGTTTCCTTGACAATGAAAGCCATAGCTTCCTTCAAAGCACATCAAATGTTTATAATTTTGAAATTAAGTGATTTAATAATGAACTGAGTGCAATAATATTTTTCCAATACAGAGAAGGAAGCTAAAATGGCAGTACTTAAAATTCATAGAGAAATGTTATTTCAAAACTATCCAAAAATATTCTACATTTAGCATGCAAAAATATAGAATGCGATTTATATAATTTTTTATAAAATAATCTGAACCTGACATAATATTGTGGTTTTTATTAAAAAAATTCACTGAAACCCATATATATACCTTAAATGCTGTAAGTGCTGAAGAAATCAGGTTAAATTGAAACCTGTGATAAAATGCAGGCAAAAGTATGTTGCACTACTACTTAGAAAAAGCTGAAAAAAACCAAGAATTGAAAAAACTATTGTGTGTGTATCAGAAGGGAGTATTTTCTTGCATTATAGAAAATTGCATTCAAAAATATATTTCAAGTGACTTTAAAATTTAACATTTAAAAGTATTTGCAGTTTCGTCTATTAAAATAATCTACATTTAGAAAAATTATAGATGGAATTCTTTTCAAACTGACAGATTTTTATACCTAATATAATGAAAAATTAGTGATCTCTTGGCAAGTGGATACAATAAAACCAATGAAAATAAAATGGCTTTTAAAATTAAAAACATCAAAAGTGTTTTTCTGAAGAATTATTAATGCCAATCCTGCTCTTAATTTTTTTTTCATACATAATACTTCCCCTCTGCACTGCATATGTTAATTCCCTCTGAATCTCCTTCAGAGAATAAGGCTGTATCTTCAAATAAAACAAAAATTAATCAGTAAACAAAAAGCAAAACAAATTGACAAATATAAGTGGAGATTAATTTAGAAAAATAATTGCATACCTGCAGAGAGCTGACCACCAGCAACAATTATACCATTACATTAACTCAAGATGTCATGCTAAGATCTTCTTTAGAAGCATTTGAGTTTTCTGATAAGCAAGGTACTAAGTCACAGGAGCTGTCGACACTGTTGAACTAAATGGAATAGAATGTCACAACAGTGCTAAGTTCCTATTTATGATATTTCTACCAACCCAGCTTAAGGGCAAAACAATAATAAAAAAAGCTTTTACTAAAATAAATAATCATTTTTTTCAAAATTATATAATAGCATACAGGTAAACAATAACAGTATCTATATACAGTTGGACCTCGATTTAACGGATTCTTTGGGACTGAACATTTTTGTCCATGAATTCGGGGTTATTCATTATATTGGAAGCCAAACAAAATAAATTTTCTGCACTTACCTTTTGGAAATTCTATATGCAGCTGCACAAAAAATATCCCTAGTAAGAAATTACAGACTTTTTATTCAGCAGTTAAAAATACTATGAGGTAAAGGAATTTCCTGTCCTATTCAAAACTCACATGATAGGTTACACTCATGACTTATTTGCACCTGTAAAGTTTACGAATGGTCTACACACTTTCCTGTGGAAATTTGCTGCTCGCAAGAAAAGTCTTTCTTTTCCGAACAAAATATATATATATATATATATATATATCTCATTTGAAAAAAATTAATTTTTTTAATAATACAAATAAAAAAAATTTCAGCTGTGGAAATAACTCATTAATTCGAGGTTTATTTTTCATTAAATAGTTGCTTTTTGCCTTCATTTTAATCGTGGAAAGAGAAAAATTTGTTTAATAGGGGGTTCGGTAAATCGAGGTCAGACTGTACTTAAAACTACTTGTAAAGCAGAACAATTTACATTACATATAACAAATATTTTTCTGAAAATATATTCAAATATATCAAAATAATATAATGATACATATAATATAAAACACAGGAACTGAAAATAAGCTTTTAAAATCACTAAAGTAAATACAAGTTTTTTATTTCTCATCCACATAGATTTTCTAAAATTTTAATTACATTATTGTTCTCAAATCTTCAGTTAATCACTCTGTAAAGATACAGTACTTTCTAGTAGAATCTTAGAACTGCTAATATAGATTAACTTTCTTGAAAAATATTAATTGCTTGAAAGCAATTATACAACAAACATGACCTATTCAAAAATAAATATCAAATTTACAAGCTGATTTTTTAAAAAGATTCAAATTAAAGTAGTTTTGGGTCAACTTTAATCATCTCATTTTGGAGACAAGTTTTAAAATTGGTAGAGACATAACTGGTATAATAAGCATTATCCAACTATGACAGAAAAAAGTCCAAAAAGCATAAGTGTATGCACAAACATTATTGATACGACAAATTAAAAAGCAAAATCCTGTTATAAAATTTCCAAACGTTTTCCTAAATTTATTTAAACCTTTATATTAAGTTTAAAAAAACACTTTACTTGTGTTTCACTTGCATCAATAGCATTATCCCCACAGGAATCTAGAGAAGTAGGCAATTCAGAACATTCTTCAAGCTCCTTTCTTGTTTCATCAACTGAATTATCATCAGATGGAAGAATTACACATGTCTGGAAAAGAAAAAAAAAAGAGAACAATCAGGAATTTTAACAAAATGTTAATTATCATTGGAATGTTTTTAATAAGCTTTAAATATAACTTAAATCTCTCTGGATTAAAATTTTTTTTTCATATTTAATTTTTTGTTTTTCAAAAACCACACAAAAACTAGATCTGAATAGTTTTTAGTCAGATTTTGATTATAAATTATTTCAGAAGTGAAAAATATGTATTAAGTAATGCTAAAGAAACAATTCTAAAAGTCACTACAGACACATTTCAACATCTGAAACATTTTAACATAAACTATAACTTACCTTTAGAAACCCTTCTTGTAAGTTTAATCTTCTTGAAGTCTTAATCCATAATTTTTAATAAATTATTTAAATTTATTTAGAGTTAAATTTTTTTTTTATTAGTTTAAAATAAGTGTGTAAATTTGTTAAAATATTAAAAGGAGGGGGAATAGTACAGAATGCAGCTTTGTCCCATTTTTTTAAATTTTGGAAAAAAAAACCATAAAAAATATACAAAAAGTTAGAAAAAATCAAGAGCAAGGAAAAACAAAAATTAATGAATGGCAACTTTTTATATACATAAACATCCCTGAAAATAAAATAGCAAAAAGTTTAAAGACATTTATAGATTACAGTGTGCATAAATAAATTTTACTAATATATACAAAATTTCAATATTATCATTACTTACTGCAATCAAATACTAAATCTGAATTTTAAAAACTTTTAGATATTTCAATTTTTACTCTCTTATTTTGATTAATCTATTCCTGGAAAATTATTTTCAATCCACTAATTATCAAATTTAAAAAGTGATAAAGCACTATTACTTTAAAATTTTATTACATTTTTAAAAAGTTTCTCATTTAGAGAGTACTGCAATGAAAATTTTTTTTTGCTTTATGGAGTATCTTCTATAAGTTTTGGTAACTATAAATATACTTTAATTTGGATTTCTTTTTTATCTAACCTATCAAGTAAATTTATTAGGTTTTAATGCCCATTTACTGGAAAAGTACAATAAAATTTTTGAAGCAATTTAATATGAATTATTGCAGGTATTGTCAACAGACTGCATAATTTTAAACCTTACTCCATGAAAGAGGACGGAATCTAAATCCCCACTTCCTCCATATTCAATAAATATCATGCAAAGTCATTAAAAACAGTAACCCCACTGTTATATACATAACAGTCATCAGAAAAACATTCCTAATATGTATAACTAAATTACCAAATGCTTTTAAATCAGATAAGAACATTAATAATACATTTTACCATTATTAGTGGAAATCCTATTATTAATTTGGTAAATTATCAAAAAATTTAATTTTGAATGCTTTAAATTGATTTTAAAGATTAATTCTTTTAGTTTATGAACCAAGTCACCCCCCCCCCCTCCCAATGTTTTCCTTTGCAAATTTTATTTTTGTAAAGCTGATATAAAAAAAAATTAGCTAATATTACAAAAAAAATTAGAAGATCAAGGGCTATATAAATTTTTTTATACATAGGTACTTGAGAATGAGCATTGCACAGCAGAATCGGAGCCAAGCGAATTGTGCCACATCGAAACAAAAGTATTTTAATGAGTTTTATATGAGAAAAAAACCAATTGGTCAGATTATGGTGGAAAATGGCATGATTCGGCTGTTGTCAATATGGTTGCAGTGAGGCTAACATGCAAGTACCGATATATTTTAAAAGATATATTAAATTTAACCTCTTTAGCCAACACATTACATACAATCCAAATCCCATTGCTTCTTAATATCATTTATTTTCAAACACCTTTTACTCAAACTATTTTATTGAAATATATTTACAAAGCTTTTCTTCACAAAGAGTTAAAATATAAATTCATCTAATAATTGAGCCATATCAAGTGTATGTGTTTGGAGATGAGCATTGTTTGTTCAATATGAGCTTTGATTTCTTTCAATTCCTGTTTTTTTTCCACAAGGAAATAAATTAACACATTTTATTTATATATATTCTATAATATTTTTACAGAGTGTAAAATAAGTCACTTTCAAACAAGAATTATATAAATACACTAAAAGTATTTTCATAGTATTCAAAGAGAAATGCATTTGAAAGAATGTACTTTAGAATAAGTTTGAAACTTTATTCTAATAATGATGATCTTATACAGTATATTTTATAGTTTTAATAAATTAACCTTTAGGAAATAGAAGAGCTTTATCTACTTTAATATAATGAACCATTCTGAAATAGATACAATTATTGATTTAAAAATTGGGTCTTTTTTTATATCACATTAGTTCATTTTCATGACACTGAATACTATCAGTTCATTTTACACTGAATACTATCGAGAAGTATGCAAGCTGACTAGATAAACACATAAGGAGGGAATAAATATTTTATGATTTATCTGGGACCATTTTGGTAAATATCCTAGCAATATGTAGTCAATTTGAACTCATTATGGAATAAGCCTTCAGAATAAAAAGTTTATTTTGATCTACTTGTGGACATGTTAGAACACATTGCAAACAAGCCAAATTTGTGGAATCTGCTGCAATAAGTGATGAGACATGGATTTTTTACTTATCACCCAGAAAGTAAGCACCAATCGATGCAGTGGAAGTCTCCAGGATCTCCAAGACCCCCCCCCCCAAAAAAAAGCATGTATGTCAGAATCAAAATTTACAGTAATGTTAATTGTCTTCTTCGACATTCATGGTATTGTAATGACTGAGTGGGTTCCCAGAAGCAGACTGTTAATCAAACTACTATACTGAAGTGCTAAAAAAGACTGCATGAAAAAGTAGGGGGAAAAAAGGGCCACAGTTGTAGAGTGATGGATAGTTGTTGCTCCAGGACAATGCACCTGGTCACACGGCCCTATTTATCAAACAGTTTCTAACCAGCAAAAACAATACTGTGATGAGGCATCCTCCTTATTCACCTGATGTGGCCCTGTTCAACTTTTATTTCCTACAGTGAAATCTTGTTTAAAGGGAACTCATTTTAGATCAGTTGAAGAGGTACAGGCAAAAATGAAGAATCTCCTGATAGACCATAAAAAAACCTCGTTCCAGAACTGTTTGCAGCAATGGCAGCACTGAATGCTGAAGGTGATACTGACACAAAGAACTGATTCTGTAAGTTGAACGATTTATTGGACCGCAGTCTCATTCTTTCTGTGTCACAACTTGTATTCTAACTAGGCAGCAATTAAAAATTCAAGGCCATATGGTACCATCTTCACAATTTTTTTTAATTTTTAATATTTGGTTTTAATTGTATTTTATAAAGGTTGATATCTTCTAATAATTCCATACAAATTTTTTTAAATTTATTGCAAAATGTTTGAAAAATTTAAATTTCTTAAAACTTTTTTTAAATCCCTAAGGCTTTTTTAAATATGCTTCCTTTCTTTCAAAATTTTTCTTCCAAGTACTTTATAATATACTACATAAAACATTGGTTTTTTTCTGCTACTGCTTTTTAATTTTTAAAATTTTTTTTATAATTTAACTTTTAAAAATTCTCAAAAAAAACCCCATCAATTTTGATTTTGAAATTTTTTAGAAAAAGTTCGAAACATGCAAGAGCTAATTCCATGCACAGTTTTACAAAATATTCATTTCAGAGCACTATAAAAAATTTCAAACCCATACTTCAATTATCAAAAAAGTCTTAGGGTTTTGAATAATAGTATATGTACAAAAATTCAACATGAAGAAAAATGAGTTTGATGTTTTCATTTCATAAATAGCATGATATAATATTCATCGGATAGTACGAAACTTTTATGAAATGTTAATTAGCTTATTTAAAACTTCTTGCCAAAAGAAATTGCAAAAGTGTAGAACAATTAAACAGTATACTGCCCTAATGAATATGTAGAAGAAAATGAATGAAAGATCATTATTTCATAAAACTTTATCTTAATTATTATAAAAAAAAATACACATACTTCAGAGCTAATTCCATGCTCAGTTTGACAACTCAAATAATGCACAATGTGTACAAAAGATGTGTGTTTATGCCTTTATTTTTTTTATTTCCATGATTGCCTTTGCATGTTAAATATTGTACACAAATGAAAAGCAAAACCAAATAACAATTTATAGGTAAAATATATCAAAAACCAAGAACTGCATATGTGCATTTGTTTAAATAAATATCTTAAAATATTTTAATAATAACAGTGTTGAATTTTACACACAAAAGGATATATATATCACCAAAAACATATATAAAAATGGGAGAGTTGTTCTATCCTTGCGAATTAGATTTTTAACTATCCGAGTTATCAAAATGAGATTTAGTATTTGTGCTTTGGGAGAATCAGTTTTGAAGTTTTAATTTCCTTCATAATAATATAATAAAAAACATGCACAACTTTTAAATCTTGACCAAATCCATTTGCTCTTCAATAAACGATTTATAAACTAGAATTTTTGCATGAATTGCACAATTCTTTCTTAAAATGACTTGTTACTGCATATATATAAAGTAAGCCTAATTTGCGTGCAATCGAAAAATAATTAATTTTTTTATCAGGCTCTTTTCTAGCAGATGATCTGAAATGTGGGTGTGGTAGTTGCAGTCCAGCATCAAATATTGCTCCCTAACTTGATAAGAAATGTAGGTAAAGCTTTGAAATTTTGCAGGCATGTTTATAAAGATTCGAGGTACCAAATAAGCCAATAAAATTTTTTTTGATAGTTTGATGATTATGTGGGTACCATATCACCTTAATTTTCAAAACATTTCGAATAATTTTAAAGGAGTAGCTACTTCAAATGTTACATTTTTTAAACTAATAGAATTTACTTTAATTTCAGACAGCAGTGTATACCTACAAATAGACTATTTCACCTCAGTTCATATGTCTCAGTTTTTAATAAAAGAACATTTCTTCCATAAAGGATTTTAAGATAAAAACATAGCATATATTTTTCTTACTATAAAAATTTATTTTAATCTTAAATGAATTTTAAAAAATCAATTAACAACACTATAAAAAAAAGTAGACAATAAAATACAATACACAAAGGATATCATAAAAATTAAATTTTATTACCTTTTATCTAGCACAGAAAAAGAAATCAGACAGTTTGCACAAAGCAAAAGCAATGCAAAAGAAATTGAGTTTTATTGTGCAAAGACAGTTAGGGAATTAAATTCTCAAATCTCCATGCAACACATAAAAATGAAACTTGTAAATACATAAAAAATAAAGTATGAAATACAAAACATGGATTTACAAATTAAAGAAAAATATCAAAAAGTTTCAAAAATACTTTTTAGCAGATCAATCAAATAAATAGGTCCTAATATGATTCCTTTAAATAAAGAAGATGAATTAAAAAAAGAAAAAAAGTACCCACTTGAGTATGGTCATATATCTAAAGTTTTAATAAACTGCACTCGCAATTCTAAAAATTGAAGGCAAGGACAGATATTCTACCTGAGAATCTTCAGTAGCCGAGTCATTCTCTTTGCTTTCCAAAAATGGAAGTTGAATGTCTTTTTGGGTTAAAGTTCTCAACGAGGTATCAAAAACTGTGGTATTTTCAGATTCTACAGATTGCCGCTTTGCTGTTGGACTGCCGTCTTCATCTAGAGGGCGCTTTTTAGTTGTGCTACCAGTACTACTACTGCTTGCATCAGAATCATTGAGCTTTATAGAGAAAAAAATATAACAAATAGTGAAATGATTATATGAAACATTATTACAAAGAAAGAAAATATAGTTTCAAACAATAAATTCTTAAATGTACACGAATTGAAGCAATTTTTTTTTAAATTTATGATTATTTGAACACATATTTATATTATTTTCTATAAAATGAAAACAGTTTAAATAAATTTATAAGTAAACTTTGTATTATGAACAAAAAAAAAAAAAGTTAAAAAATATTTTCTTGTAAAAATTCTTTTTGAAAAATCATTTCAAAAAGTTATTCATTGACAGTGAACAAATAGATTCAGAAATAAACAATAAAAATTGCACAAAAAAAAGGGGGGGGGGCGGAGGGTGCCAACACTGACCACCTGTCAGAATTAAAAAAAAAATATCCCCCCATCCCATATAAAGTTTTCTTTTTCGATGAAAACATCCATTATTAAATTTTAAAAAGTAGAATATACATGTGGTTTTACTGAATTAAAAATCAATTCATTTTAGAATCATGGTACATTACATGTAATCCAACAATTACAACTTTATACATTGTGCTTACAAAATTTAATTTATATATACTTCACATATACTGGTTTCCTCATCTAATGTTCTTTTTAAAAGTCAATCAAATTTTTTTTACATCTTCTGGGATACTCATAATTTTTATATTGCATGATGGTCTTTCACTATTTTTCACATCAAACAAAGAAAGAGAGCTATAATTTAAATAGAACTCCGCAACTTCTTTTCTGAAATTTAATAGTATTTTTTAAAAATTTGAATCATTAATTAAGAGCCCTCCATGGCATTGTCAAAAATAGGAAAGTACCACTTCTTGACTCAAATTTTAATTTTATTTTCATCTATTCCAGTCTAGTTTGTCAACATTACCCATGTTCTTAGTGTAATTTTCATTGGCAGCAGTCTGTGTTATTGCAACTTATTTTTTCTCATTTTCAGGCTATCTTTGCACACTTCTCAACTACTGATAAGAGATGAATGGTGAAATGATTTGATAACAATTTATTTGTCAAAATAAGGCCCAATACTCCATTTAATTCATATCATTAATTTAAAACTCCACGAAATTTTTAATTTTTTAAAAATTTATTTTTATAGATTTATTTACTTACATCTCATGTGATACTTGTTGCAAATATATTGATTTGTTGAAAAAACTTTCAAATCAAAACTTGGAAAAAAATATTAAATAACAATGTTCTGTAGGTTTTTCTAGTTATCTAATTCAATATAACCAACATCCCTAGCTCACATTTTCTGAATTAAAGGATAAGTTACTAAAGATTTAAGTATTACATCAATTTTCTGTCACAATAATTTCAAAAAATGACAATAATAATGCATTAATTGTGCATTGATGAACAAACGGCATGAAAACACTTCAAATCGCAAAAACACATTAGCTTATTTAAAATTGGTCATATTTTGAATAATCTGTTATTGTTTCCATTTACTACTGAAGCAATTTTATTGTCCCCAAAATGTTTCTTTATTTCAATATAATGATTTTTGTTACATATTTTTTTACAATCCCACCAATAAATTTAATTATAAATTAAGAGAAGACTTACATGAACATAACTTTACATGCAAACAGAGTCAGAAATTAGGAAGGCATAACATTAAAAACATTAATGATCCCCAAATAGGGGCAAGAAAATGTGTTAAAAAGGAATTTATTGAGTTTTCTGGTCAATAATATATCATAATAATACCCTCATAAATTGTACACAGCGGAAAGAGTATATATATAATGGACCAAACTTCAACAAATTAAAAACCATCAGTAATTTAAAAAAAAAATTATGTATTGTTAAAAAATTTTGTATTTTCATATTGAAAAGAATCTGTCTTAACATGAAATTACTAATACCTGGCTTGATTCAGGAATTTTCATTTCAACCCCATTAGAATCATTAGATTTAGAATTTCTGTTGTGGCCTGCAGGAGCTGACGTTGAATTTGTAATGGACTAAAGAAATAGAAAAATGTCATCAATGCTTATTCTAATTTTTTTAAAAAAAAATTAATTCTATACAAAACAAATAAATACCGTTTTGTCCTTTTTCTTAGGCTTTCCTAGTAGATGTGCTGGTATATATTTTGAGAGCTCCTTCCTAAAATACAAACATTATATATCATTTTTCATTCTTTTTTCAAAACGATGTGAACATTTATAATTTATGAAGACAAATTTACCTTCGCACATGTTTTGTTTCAATTTTCATTCCTTTTTTATAAACATTATTACTTGATGCTTGTCTTGTAACTATATAAAAAATTAAATGCACATCAATACATTAAAAAACACCATACATACTATATACATATATTGTAACATTTATAAATAGAAAAAAAAACTGTAAAAAAATTAGACAAATTGTTTGACCATAAAAAATAAAAATTTTAGTAACAATATTTCAAAGGTAATAAAAACAGAGTGGCAAGGATAATTTTTTGACTTTTGCGAACATTGCCAAATAACATTGAAGAATTTAAAATAAAGACAGGTAATGCGTGTAATGTTGTAGAAAGAATGAATGTTTTTTACAAAGAAAGTCCCTCATACCTCATTCAGTGTTGTAAATCTTATACTAAATGTACACACATACAAGTTGTTATAAACTTGTCTTTTTCAGAAATAAAAAACAATAATAAAAAAATAATATTTAATAACTTTCTCCAACAACATAAATAGCCCCTTTTCAAAAATTTAAGTCTTCATAAAAGACTGGTGCACAATTTTTTTTTAAACATAAAAATTATCCTTCCCTATTATTTAAATACATTTTCAAACTCAATTAAACTAAAAATTTAAATTATATTTACTTTAAGCCTACTTCTTCCCACTAAATATATATAGAATATTGAGACAACTCAAAAATTTATTTCTGATTTTAATAATGATAACTAGAGAGAAAAA
Organism: Trichonephila clavata; assembly: GCA_019973975.1. NCBI lineage: Eukaryota > Metazoa > Arthropoda > Arachnida > Araneae > Nephilidae > Trichonephila > Trichonephila clavata. The sequence goes on along the minus strand of BMAO01013271.1, from coordinate 28,958 downwards.
ATTAACTAAATCCACAGCTTTTTTCCTTAAAATTAACTTTTTTAAAGTTCAGATTAAATAATCTATTTAAATTTATAAGCTTTCAAAGAATTAAGAAAAATATGAATATTTAATAAAATAAGTATTTGATACATTTATAAAAAAAAACTTAAATTTATTACTTATACAAGAAAAAATATTTAAAAAAAAAAATGAAAATCATAAAAACATTAATTTCCAACATCCATTTAAATGTATGAAATATAATTATTAATTCATGTAAAATTATATTACTAACACCTCAAAAGCACCGTTTATGGAGATTTAATAGGTACTAGCCTGCAGATTTAATGTGTATTAGCCATGCTGCACAATAAGTTAAACAGCAACACGAGTCTTGGATTTGATTGAAATGATGTAGCCATCAGCTTGTAAACCATAACCAATAAGAATCCATTACACTTATCCTATTTTGAATAATTTAATATGAAAACATCACAAACACAAAGGGGGAAAAACATGTTTTAAAACTTACGAGAGTCAGAAAATTGTTGAATGTCATGAGTTAAATCTACATTGATATTTTCTGATTTGTTAAACTTCAAGCCCATGTACCACATAGACTGATGTACATCTCTATAAAAAAATAAATATATGTAAATATAAACTTAAAATAATGGTTTTATGTAAAATAAAAAGTCAAATTATTATTAAGTCTAATTAGAATACAGTATGCATACTGAACATTCACAATGGGACTGAATGCTCAGTTAAATGATCCATTAATTTTAATTACAAAAAAATATAGACACTCATATTTCAGAAATATTAAAAAAAATAATAAACACTACCTTACATCCAAGATATTCCTAAATATTTGAGGCACATTAGAGGAGAACACAAGAAAAGCACAAATTACCATACAATCCATAGTCAGAATTCAAAAAGTAAAGTGTAACACATGCTGTGCCATGAAATGACAAGAAACAAGGCAATCATAAAATAAAAAAGCACTGATGAAATTTTTTAAGAATTTTTATTTAACAGAATCAAATTTAACTTTCATCACAGAAATTGCAGACATTCACAGATTCCATAGATTGATAGAGACCGCCTTGTATTGGTAAACACAACACATCTATCAAATAGCACACCCCTCCCCTAACAGCAACAGATATTCAAGCATCAAGATCTTCATACACAAGACTTCCAAAGGATGAAACCCTTCATATGACACCCCAGAGGAAGAAAGACATGATAAATTGAATCACCATGACAAATCCATCGTCTCGGATACATGCTACTCAGGAAATTTTACACATCCACAATGTGAGCAGTTTGTGCTCCATCGTATTGGAACAACATTTATAATGATGCCTGCTGAAACAGAATTCAATAGCTCTAGCAAGCAAGGCATGAATGTTCAGGCGACTTAACAACAGGAATGGCCCAATCAGATAGTTGTGCCCAATTCTGGCCAAAATATTTAATAATAAATGCTGCAGGTACAAACCTGGGTTTGTTAGGTGAGCATTATCAGTTATCTACACAATAGATATGGATATTAGAGATCTCTTCTCATGCATGCATTCATCAATGAATAATTCACATCAAAAATGCAGATCCATATCAGTCTGTTGCAGAAACCATGCATAGATAATCTATAGATGACAGGTCCTGTACGATCTGGTCGTGGTAGGCGAGAAAACCTTCCTCTTGCAGTATTAACCATATTTGATCAGACACGTAAACAGCTAGGCAATGTGTTTGTAACTATATTCATGATACTCACTGTATGTTGCACAATTATGGACTGCAATGACTGGCATTTCAGATGGCATTTTTACACCTGTTGCATTGTTGTTGTGTCCTTCCCGAAGGGAAGGAATAAAGTTGCCAGAGCCCAAGACAGGTTGATTTCTACATGTTAGATGGCGACACCACCTCCATAATTTAGGCATGGAAATATTCTCCATTCCCCTGCACCTAGGGTTTCTGCTACGACCACTCACAAGTCTTTCGAACCCACTGATTTAATGAGCACATACTCCATGTGTACTCTGAGGGTATTTCGCGGCATCGAACCCAGACCTTCCAATCTGGAGTCTGATGCTCTAACAATTAGGCTACTCACGGGCACCTGTTGCATTGAATTTGTTAAGTAATTTCTTTTAGAGTTGCTAGCCCAATTTTTAAAATTTTTTTGTTTGTTTTAAAACAGCACTCAGGTATGAGTGCTGTTTAAAAATGCTCTTAGTATTGTCTAAGCTTTTCTTGTATTGCCATCTGAATTCCTTGTTATGTATTTCAGCCTTCTCTTGATAATGTACAAATCCATCTAATCAGTGATCCATAGCACAATTAAAAATTACTGCAATGAACAGTATTTTAATTGCATTTGCAGGAAAGTGCCCTTTTATATCATACTACTTTAGTTCTGAACATGGATTGTACTGTGATTTATGCTTAATTAGTTGTGTTCTAGCACCTCCTGACATATGTGCCATGAATTTTAGGATACTCTGTACATTCAATCTACAAATGCATTTAAAAAAAATTGTTTCTCATTTTAAAATTATACATATAAAAAAGGGTATTTCAAAAGAATCAATAATTAAAATGAATCATTTCTTAACAAAGCAGTCAATAATAAGGTTTCTACTACATTGTACATAAGTAACAATTTCTTTAAAATAAAAACTTACGGTTCTGCATCTAATGGTGTATAAGTTTGAGGATTTACATGAGCTAATTCAATGCTAGGATGCCTTTCCAAATGAGTTATCAATATTCTGATTTTAGATTCAACCAATCCATACCTTTAAAAACATCAATTCATTAAAAATACATTTAAATACAGAAAATTTTTAAAAATTACAAAATAGAACTTTTAAATTTATTTCTTCCAAAACAGTTACTTGCATATTCAAATTACAAGAAAGTTATATATAATACTTAAAGTAAAAAAAAACTAAAAAATAAATTATACAGTCAAAAGGTTGAATATATTTAACAGAAATTACCATTCAAGATGTTCCTTCTTTGTTGGGGCTGTTGCCGTTAGAACAATATAATGCCTAAAGAGAAATGGAATAGTCTTTTAACAGATAAATAATTTGAAAACACATTTAATAAACTAGAAAAAGATGAGCAGCAATATATTAATTTTTCTAAATTGTTACTTCAAAAATTTTCCCTCTTAATGTTCAATAAATAAAACAGAAAAAAGTAAATAAATTTAAAAAAAAAAAAAAAAGATAAAATAGAAAATTAATATTTTTTTTAAATAAGTCAAATCAATTTTTGAAATATTATTTATAAATAAGAATACTTACTTATACTTTGTAAAAAAATTTTCAGGTTCGAAAAGCTTTGTCCATTCACACCTTCCATGTAAAATGTCATCAGATACTGCAAGACCTTAATAAAAAGTACAGATGTGCAACTTAATATGTGATTAATTAATTTTATTTTTATTATATTCTTAAATAAAAACAAAACTACTGGCATTAATTTTTAGTTCATATATATAGTGTTATTCCCAAAATCATGACTGCTATCCATTCTAGTCATAACATTTGAAGAAAATGATGAATTGCATTAATTTTAAAATGAGTGTATTGAACAAGTTAATGTCAAAATAAAATTCAAATGCTTCTTTGAAGGAATTTTTCATCATTAAATAATTATAATTCTTCCAAAATTATTAAAATTAAAACAAAAGAACTTCAGACTTTAAAATCTTTCTTCAATTACAAATTAGAATTGTTTGAATAAATTTTCAAATACTGATGACTATTCAAATGACATATTTGCTCTAAGATACAATCTGATACCTTAAAAAAATGATAAATTTCGCTTCAAATTTAATACAAAACAATTTTAAAGTTTTGATTTAGCAAACAACAATTTTGTATTTGCTAAATATATTAAAAGACATTTAATCTAATACCATTTTTGAAATTCGTCTGCAAAATAGTTCGTGTTGAAAGAGACACATTGAATGTAGAATTTTGTTGAGGATATGCTGGAGTAATAATTGGCATCAGATGAAACCGATCTCCAATATTAACCTAAAATAAAGAATTGAAATGGACAAAATTTTGGAAGGAAATTAACAATATCATATGCAAATATTAAAAATTATAAATCAAACGCTTTAAAATTAAAAAATATTTTACAGTACAAGTAAAAATAAACTACAAACTTAAGATGAAGTACATGTTTCACAAAAAGATTCACCTAAAGATATATCAAAATAATACTAGCAAAAACATTGTTTACAATTATTATAATTGCCATGATAATCTGTATCAAATATAAACTGTTGGCCAACAAAAGTGCATCTTAAAGCAAGCAAATGATTAGTTCTGAAATACACTGTAGTGCAACCTCAAATATATAAAAGAACATTGCTTTCTCATGTTCCAGAAATGTATTTTACAGTTCTTTTTTGTTGTTGCAAGAAAGGCTTTTTATGTCTTGTAGAAAAATAAGGGAATCATTCAAGCTCATCTCTAAATTTGACTAATAAAGAATCTCATAGGTTATCCTATGAAATTGATACTTGTGCTGAACTAAATCTAGCCATAGTGAAGGGAATATGGAATGGATGCAAGTATGCAGTATATTCAAATCAAAACAATGGGAGAGCAGTTTGTAGTAATTCATTATTTTATTTAACACCACAGGAACTAAATTATAAATGTGAATGAATCATTTACACTATATACAAGTATTATTTCGATATAAAAGATATAGATATTTCATATGATTTACATAAATACATGGATCAAAATGCTTATTCATAATTTCTGCACAAGTTTAGAATTCAACGATTTAGTCGACAACAATCCTATTTGTCAAAATTAAAACATTGCAATTGCGGCGCTCACCTGTTGTTGCAATTTAGTTACAAAATAAATCAGCAACAAGGTAGGACAAATCAACTGATGGGAAGGAACGCACCAGACTTATAATGCAACAGAACATGAGGATAGGCATGTTGTGCATATGGAAATGATGAACTGCATTGCAACAAACTCTAAGATATGTATTAAGATCTGTTGCACTACAATATGTCACGATTCTAACATTACAGTAGAGATATTTCTGTAAGGAGTTTAATACTTCCAACACCTACAATGGTGCATCAAGGACAGGAAATGAACCCTGCTATTTTTCAGATAAATGATAACTCTTCTTACTTCATCACGGGCCATATATGAGCATGGTGGCACAGAAGTAGAGCATTTCATACTCTAGCATTATGCCTTACCATATAGTCTTTCCCCTTGTTAATAGTTTACAATGTCATTGGATTTTATTTTTGCATTCACCTCGAACACTCACTCCTGATACAACAGAAACTACTACATCTCTTCAGTTTTGGAGCCTGTTATTCGGAAATATTTGAAGGAAAAACACAAGGTAAAGTTTTAAACAGGACCACACAAAATCTCATATGGTATATAACATTCAATAATTTATTCCTTTTAGGTTACACTACTTCTTTGCTCCCATCTCCTGATTCATCATCCACCAAATACATATAATTGATATATGGCAAACAAAAAAAAGGTTTGGCACATTTCACCTTCTGTAATGCCAAATGAAATTTAGCAACATATGCAAAGAAAACATTTCAGAATTGGACATATATCAAGAAAACATTCAGCAAAACACAATAATTGCCCCAACTATAGTTACTACGTAAAGATTGTGCCACTACTGAAATGGCTCACATATAGGGGTGGGGGGACTTGCCTTGTCTACAAAGGCTTGAGTGCTAAAATACAGCCCATTTGGGAAGAGCTATATTCTATTAATAAAATTAAGAATACATACTCGAGGATCCCAGACTTCAAAATTAAGCTTATTTTCTTCAGGTTGTTTCAACAAAACTGGTTTGGGCCATGGCCTAGTAAAAAAGTTAAAATATTAGTAATCATAAGCATTTTTTAAAAAATAAATTTACTAGCTTAAAAATACTATAGCATAAAAACTCTAAGCAAACTTTTAAGTACCGAATGAATACAAGAAGCACGAACTAAAAAATCAAGAACAAAAAAATTTAAAATATTAGAATATATTTTTGACACACATAACAAAAAACATACCACTGGGAAAATACAAGGAAAAATTTATGCACTAAAGTAGAAGCTGTTGCATTAGGATATAATTGACAAGTCCTAGCAACCAACATTGCCCAAGACACACCTCCCAAGTAGCCCAAAACATTAGAATACACACCATGCCCTAAAACAGAAAAGCATAAAATTAAGTCAAAAGCACTTTAATAAAAGTTTTACTATAAAATGATTCTTTAAACAAATAATTATCTTACTCTTTGCCCAAAGTTTTATGGAACGTAATGCTAAACGAAAACTTTCTCTATTTGGAACAAGATGAAGAATTTCATCTGTTACTCTACAACCTGGAGACAAGAAAACATACATACATATTTCTAACATTGATTTAAGTTTACATAAAAAAAAAATTCCATGCATATTTTAAAAGAAAGAACTAACAACTAAATACTCTTAAAAACTAAAACTCAGTTCCGATAAAAACTAGTACTTAGTTTACACTCATCAAGAAAATATTTCATTGTTTCCAACTTTTCATAAATTAAAAAAATATTCTTCCAATATTGTGTGAATTAGTATAAAAGTAATTTATTGGAAGTTTAGCATATTTTAAAAGCATTCGATAATGAAAGACCAACATTTAAGTACAAAAGACTTAACCCCATCATTTATACTAATAAATACAAAGACTACAAAAATTAACTGTAATATTATATATTTGCATAAAAGAAATTTATGAAATCCAAAATTTAATTTTGATTAATTATGAATAGATATAACTTAACAGGGAAAATACATAACATTTCTATTTTTTTAATATTGCAAAATATTATGCATTACTGTAAAGGATTTATATATTCCATGTTTAATATTTTTACAAAGAGAAAGATACTTTTAAATTATTAATCAAAACAGAAAAAAATTAAGATAAAGATTAAAGGAATTTACTCTCAATATCTAATCAAAACTAACAAATCAAAGCATAAAAATTTTATAAAAATCCACATGTATTGGGTTGTTTGGAAAGTAATTTCGTTTTTTCCCGACAGAGGATTTAATTGTATTTTTTTTCACCCAACTTCACATTTAAGCCGTATAATTTTTATATGCTTTGAGAGCTCATATAGCAAGGCTTGTGTGTGAAAAATTCCAATTTATTCTATGCAGTAGTTTTTGGTTGGTGCCCTTTTAAATATGGAGAGCGACAAGCAGCATTTTCGACATATCTTACTGTTTTACTACAGAAAGGGTAAAAATGCTGTTCAAGCCAGAAAGAAATTGACCAATGTGTATGGAGAAGGTGTGTTGACAGTACACCAGTGCCAGAACTGGTTCGCTAAATTTCGATCCGGCAATTTTGATGTTGAAGATGCACCACGTTCGGGAAGGCCGGTTGAAGCTGATAAAGGCATTAGTTGATGCGAACCAGCGAATAACAACACGTGTGATCGGACCGAGGTTAAATTTATCAAATTGAACAGTTTATGACCACTTGAAAGGCCTGGGATTATCTTCGAAGCTCGATGTATGGGTTCCCCATGTTCTCACATACAGAAATCTGTGTCGCCGCATTGACGTCTGCGATTCGCTTCTCAAACGTCACGAAAATGATCAGTTTTTGAAGCGCATCATCACTGGGGACGAAAAATGGGTTGTATACAACATTGTCAAACGTAAGAGGTCATGGAGCAAAACAGATGAACCGGCTCAAACCAATTCCAAAGTCGATATTCACCAATAAAAGGCGATACTGTCTGTTTGGTGGGATTTTAAAGGAATCTTTTTTTTAAAGCTTTTACCGGATAACACAACGATTAATTCGGAAGTCTACTGTCATCAGCTGGACAAACTGAATGATGCACTTCAACAGAAAAGGTCAGAACTAATCAATTGGAAAGGTGTAGTGTTTCACAAAGACAACGCGAGACCTCACACAAGTTTGGTCACTCGCCAAAAGATTTTACAGCTTGAATGGGATACAATGCCACACCCACCATATTCTCCAGACCTGGCACCATCGGATTATTATTTGTTCCGGTCACTTAAAAAATTTTTAGACGGTAAAACCTTCACCTCAAATGAGGAGGTCAAAAACCACCTCGATCAGTTTTTTGCCAGCAAAGACCAAAAATTTTATGAGCTTGGAATTATGCCACTACCAGAAAGATGGCAAAAGGTGTTGGACCAGAACGGCCAATATATAATTTAATAAAGTATTTTGTTTATTATACAAAAACTGTCTTTCATTTTCACACACACACACAAAAAAGAAAACGAAATTACTTTCCGAACAACCCAATATATAATTCCTTTTTAAAAAAATTCAGCACTAACAACTTCAGTAATTTCGTACAAAACAAGAACATTTCTTTTTAAATAGTCTCAGTAAAAAATGCTCAGAAATAAAGATTTGATTATGAATGAGGGAAAGTTAAAAGTGCAATTTAACAGCAAGCTACTAGGGTAAGATTTTAAAAGTTCCTAATACAAATAAATGCATTTAAAATGAGCAGATGTTTATGGAGATAAATTAAAAACATTCAAGAAATCCTTACCATTAAGACTCCGCACGCATTTATGGTCCAAGTTCTTTAAGAGACTAACATCTCGAAGATCTTGGTTCTCAGGAATGTCTTTGAGGGCTAAGCGTGCGAACAACATATCAAGCTAAATTAATAAAAGAAAGATTATAAAGAACTTAATGGTACATGAATTTGATAAATATTGCATTTTAATATCTATAAATATGATTTTAAGAAATAATTGATTGAAATGCACAAAAAACTTACTTCAATTCCATCAAATGTCATTTTAATAACAGGTACATATGCTTCTTCAACAGCCTAAAATTAAACAAAACAATGGAATTCACATATGTATAAAAAATGAGCAATATCTTCTTTGCTGTGATGTTCCCATTAATTTCAAATACATTATTGCATATATGTATAAAAATGCTATCTTCTTGTCATAAAGTATGACACATTAAGAATAACAAACCAGAAGATTTTGCAGTTTATTACTATTTATTAAATTTATATTAATAATTTAAATTATAGGCTACTTTTTTAAAAATTTAAAATTGCCAACATACCATCGAGAATGCGTATTTAACATTAAATTTAAAAGAAGATTTTTTCTTTTTTTAAATGATTAACAATACATTAAAGAAAATTAACACAGAACAACGGATGCAAAATTCTTTTACAGAAAAAATAAAAAGAAATATATCACAACACAAGTATTCTTAAAAACTGCATACTTTTGCATCCAAACATAAAAATTTAAAAAAGGTACCAGTATGAGTTAAGTTATACAATTCATACCCTAATACTCAAGAAAAATAATTTTAAAAAATCTTACTCTAAGATCTTGTACTTCAGGTTGTTTTCGCAAAAGCTCAACAAATGAAGTAAAGAAATCAGATCTTTCTACATGTCTTGGGGCAACACACAGGGTGTCAATATCAGCACCTACAAATGATAATAATGGTTTTAATAGAAATAATTTACAACTAATATCAGTTCAGATTTTGGAAAAAATATTACCTTTTGTGTGCACTCCCAATCTATATGAACCAAACGTATAGATTTTCCCCCCTACTGTTTCGGCTACATTTGGAGGCATATTCTAAAATAAACACATGCTTTAGTATTTGCATTTAAAGATAAGATTTTTATCATTACAAAATAAGAAAAGTCTCTTACTTTTTTAATACTTATTTCTCGAATCCATTGTTTGACCAACTGATTTATTTTACTCAAAACTTCCATCCTAGCAAAAATAGGAAAAGAAATTGGAATTGAAATATAATAAAGGAACATTAAAGTATTTGTGCTGTAAAGAAGTTTAAATTTTTAGAATAAGAGAACAAAAATGACAATGCCTTTGTTTTTTAAAGTTTGGAATTTAATTCAATCCAACAAATTCAGAAGCAACTACAATAAAAATTAAAGGTACAAAATGTATGGAATTTGTAATAAAAAGCCTATATATTTTATATAAAAATATTGCAATATCTATATCATCTTTAATAACATTTTATAAAATCTTTTTAAAAATTAAGTAATTTGATTTTTAGGACTCTGATAAGTTTAAGAAGAAAATGTTCAAGATAAGCCTTCCTCCCTATTCTGCTTTTCTTCCCCTTTTTAAATTTTTTTTATCCTTGGCATGCGTAGTTACCAAAAGAAACAAAATAATATGTCACCTGATGAATGTTTCAGTAATAAGAATGTTTTCAGTTAACAAGTCTTATTTATATATGGCACCATTAAATTATAATTATCCAGTTAAAATCTTTTAATTTAATCTGAAGAAAACTAATAATCATTTTACCAATATTTTTTATGCATGGAAATCAAATGTAAATATAATACTTTTAGCTTTGCATGCTCTTGCATTTATATATATGTTACCGGCAAAGTATGAATTTCCAGCATTCTATAGAATGCCTAGGGATTCTTTATATCTACGTCATCTTTAATAACCGGATGTTTTTAGGCAAAGTATGAAATATGAGATGTGTTACATACTTTGCCTAGGCATTGTATAGAATGCCTAAAGATATTTAGGCAAAGTATGAAAAAAGGCATAAGGATATTATATCAATGACTTACATTCCAAAAAGTACAAATGTTATTTTGACAAAATAATGAGACTGCCATAAAAAAATATATATTCTTAAGTTGTTATTTCTCATATACTTGCATTGAAATTCCTTCAGAAGTTCCAAGTCGATAGAAACCATCCTATTTCCACCTCATTACAAATGCCAATATATTGGCATTCGGGGGAAAAAATCAAAGTTTGTACTACAATAACTTTGGATGTACAGTTCAATATCATAACGTGTAATATTTTTGTATTTGGTTGAAAGTTCTTTCAAAATTCTATCTCATCCCCAAATTCCGGAATTTAATTTTGCTCTTGGCAAATTAAATTCCTAGAACACATTCACATCATCAGAGCTCAGGTACCTCCCTCTGGGAAACTGTGCATCAAAATTACCAGCGGCAATGGGCATCGCCTACATGGTGCCACACTAAAAAGGGATATCAACCCCTGGGGAATGTACCAGGTAAAAATACCAATCTGCAGCCGAATTGGGGGGGAAAAAGAATCTATGACGTAAAACTGTATAGTAGTTCTTCCCAACATTTTTATTTTCCAGAATGGTCAACATTTGATAATTTTACTGCTGTCCGCTGAGGATAGGACGTTGATTATTTATATTTTAAATTGTTTTGATTTTATCATTTAATTGTATTTAAACATGCCTTCAGAATAAAATTCAGTTGCACCAAAAAATTATTTTAAAATGATTTTACATAAAATATAAAGCGATTTCTATGAAAAGTCGCACAAACACGAGAAAAATACACCCCAGTAAATATAATGGAAATAATTTAATGCTCCTTGAGTGGCCGATACACTTTGATCTATGGTCTCACACTACCATAGGTTGGGCACCACTGTTTTATGGTACTGACGCCTTCTTTAACAGGTTAAATGAGTTTACTTTTATTTTCTGCAAATATCACATCATAGCTATTCAGCAACCAATAATCTCTGGGTTCCTTCTTAGTAGTCATTTTAGTATTCTATATATTAGTTATTAACTTCGAAGAAGGACATTTCAGTAAGAACCTGCCTCCCCCCTTTTTTTGCAGCATCAACTTGATTTTGGGCAACTAGCTGCCGAATAGTTGTTTCACGTCTATAGACTATGGGTCGGCAACCCCTTTTAGCTGTTGCGCGTCAAACCAACCTACCAATATGATTCAGCAAACCACACGGTAGAGCATTTTTGAAACAATTCAAAAATTTACAAATTTGTTGAGTAGTGCAAAGTGACACTGAGAATTGCACTGCGTGCCACATGTGGCACACGTGACATGGGTTGCTGACTCCTGATTGGACCATGGCCCCTTCTCCGACACTATAGATTGCTCCTCCATTTTCAGGTAGCACAGGAAAAAAAACAATTTTTTGTTGAACAAGTTTAAGTAAAATTGAGTGTTTTGACATTTCCGAACAAACAGCAATGTACAACTAACAGATTCTGAGCCTGACACACGCATTAAAAGTTTTATGTTTTGCCAATTGACAATATTCGAAAGGAATCTGAGATGTATTTCATACGTATATAAATTATTGATTATATAAGTCCTAGCATTAAGAATTCAATTGTACTGATAAATATACTTATACCTGTAACTCTTGCCTCTTGATAAAAAAAGAAAAAGGAAATAACTTTTAATTTGTATTTTCTAAAAATCTCAAATTGAAGTATAGAATGATGTTTGCATTTTCGTAACGCTATAACGGAGTGGATTTCCGCAAAACCAATACTCTGTGAAATTAAACATGCAAGCCGAATTTTAAGTCTAAATGTAATAGAGAAAAAACAAAAATTTTACTATCAATACCCCCTGTAATCTCGTTGAGAGTCATTCTCCAAAAGAACCGTAAGCGGATTTCAATTTTAAAAAATGCAAACCAAAGTCCAATATTATAATCCTTGTAGTTTGAAAAAAGGATTTTTTTTTTGTCAATATGCCCCAGGAGTTGATTTCCCTCAAATATGTTCTTAGTGGATCCCTATTCAACAAAAACACATGCTTAATCAATTTCAAGTATGTGGGTCTAATAATTTAAAAACAGGAATTTTTTTTCTATATAACTCCCCTTGACCCCTCGCAACCCTCCTTAGGTCTATTTTCGTTTTACTCTTTGTTGAAAGAACTCTATTCCACGAAAGGAGCATGCATACCAATTTTCAAGCAGGTAGATCTAATAGTTTAAAAATGGAAATATTTAGATGGTATTACGCCCCTTAATCCTCCGAAATGAAACTTGACGGTTGATTTTCGCAAAAAACTCATTTTGCAGCAGTTCTCTACTCTAGAAAAGGAGTTTTGTAATGTGGAAATCTCGTTAAATAGAATCGTATCTCAATATACTTTATAAGTCATATGAAATAAATTTTAAATTAACAAACACTATACATTATTATAAAAAGTAATTATTCACACATTGTTTTATAAATTAATATTTATTTTACATATCTTACTCATCAAAACAAAATCTGCAAGGAAATAAAAAAAACTCTGCATAGAAATACACTGCATTTTCTACTTTAAAAAAAGTAATTTTTTAAAAATTAAAATTAACGAATTTTAATGACATTTTTATAATTTTAAGTCTACAAATAATTTTAAACATACCTTTTTTTATAGACAGTAATTTTAAAGATATATCAGCAAATGCATCTTTTAATTTAAATATTGGTTAAGTGCATTAATTCTGTTTGAACTCTTTGTTGGAAAAAATGTTTTTTTTTTTCATATACCTCCTATCTTAGCAATGCACCAAAACCCTCATCAGGTGTATTTTTTTCACACTGTAATCCACAACAAATTAACTCAAATAATTTTATCATTTCATCATATGAAAAGCCAGAAATATTTTTAAAATTTGAAAGTTAAAAATTGAATTACAAGAGAAAAGGTTTGCTAAATAGAAAATACACTTCGCTATTTGGAGATTATTTTATGAAAAAAAAATCTTAAAATATTCTTGGTTCCAGGAAAAAAGAAAAATTCACAAAATGGAGGTCCGACTGTTGAATTGATAAGAATAATTTTAAAAAGGCACTGAAAAACTAAATTTTTTTTTTTGATAAAACTATATTCACTGTGAGAAATCAAATATAAACAGATACCTTTATAAATTATAATAAACTTTTCAGGATTACCTACATTTAAAATTTTTTCTAAAATATCGAAACATACAACCGAATAACCAATTCTATAAATAAATACTTTTTCTAATATATTTTAAATACTTATTAAGAACAAAAATATAAATTACCGATGGGCCAATTCTTCATCAGATTCAAAGAGACCAAAATCTCGTAAAACCTTTTCTAATTCTTTAGTTCTTTGAAGGTCATCCGGTTTAGGAAAAGCTGTACTTATTGGTGATGTTACACCAAGTGTCACTGTTTTATTATTTTGATTGCTATTCTGGTTTGCAGTATTGTTTACAACAGTATTATTATTCCACATGTTTTTTGGATATGTGCTAAAAATAATTATAAAACAAGAATTAAATGTGGTTAACATGAAATGCAGAACAAACAATCACTATTATTTATATGAAGAAATTTCTACGAGAAAAATATTTTCATAATCAAATTACTATTGAACATGTATATAAAAAGATAACTTCAAATACTTTCAAAAGTATACATTCAAGGTAAATAACATTTGTATGGGGATTATAGTTCACTTTTTAAAGGGATTTAGTTATTTTGATTAGAGTTTCTAAAGTCACACATTGTTTCATTTTCACATACTTGAAAAAAATTCAGGTTAGTCCATCATAAGGAAATTTGAATTTTAAAAAATGATAATTACCAATTTCATTCTTTGTTTATGCAATTCTTAAAGCTGTAATTCAATATTAGCTTTAAAACATTTTTTTTATTAGTTACTTATAATATTTCTGTGCAGAAATTAAGTCCCCCTATATTGCATAACATTACATAATCTTTCAATTTAAGTGGGAAAAAGAATCTATTGGAAATAATTTTTAAAAATTCTCATAAAAACTTCAACATGAATAAGAAACAAAGTCAAACAACATAACATACAAAATATTTAAAATTTATACTTTACTTTTTTCAATCAAATGTAATTTAATCACAAATAGAAGTTTTTGTCCTTCGTAACATGCCATTTATCTTATGCGTAAGACATTTAGCCACTTATTCTGAACTCTATGGCATAGCTGCAGTTAATGCAGGTAAAAATCATTGTAAATTTTATCATGTTTCTGAACTGAATTGCTCTCTTCATCATAGACTGATGGCAGTCATGTCTAGGTCTAGTGTACAATAAGTCTGGCATATTATCGCAACCTATTGGCGACATTATGTGAAACAAAGCACATGGTTGCCAATGGATTAAATTCATGACGGTCACATGATAAATATAAACACGTGTTCTACATTGAATTCAAAACGGCCATTAAATGAGCTCGTACTTTTTATTCTATTTGTAAAACTTAGGTAAAATTTCAAATTGCATAGTTGGATAAAGATGCTCTAGAGTTGTAAAAAGAAATTTCTGCAAAAAGATTTTAAAATTAAAGAAAAAAAAAGTCTTGTTTTATACATTTACTTTTAAATAAAGTGGGACAAATATTAATTTTTTTAAAAAAAAGTTTCTGTAAAAAGCGTAATTTGGCAACAACGAAGTGCATGAACTGATTTGCTGAAAATAGATAATTGTATTTATCGTGACTATGACGTCATATGTGTTTTTGAACTTGATTGGCTGAAAACACGTGGTTTGAAATTATCATGTGATTATGACGTCACATGAATTTAGTCCATTCAGCGAGTATGACACATAGAAAATCAGGTTTGCAAACTTGGCGAGTTATTAATAAAGTTGGTGATTGTTGCGATAATATGCAAGCACCAAAAAATAAATATCAGCCTTATATTAAATTTCATATTTCGAAAAGGTAATTTGTGGAGAAATTTTTTTTTTTTAAAAATCCTATGCCAATATTTGGAGTTTCTGCCATTAGTCGACGAGCAGCCCAATAAAATGATGACAAAGCATAAAAAGAATCAAAATTTACCTCCATAGAGTTGTCTACAAAAAACTTTAAAACAATAAATAGAGTCCGAGGTGGTCACCATCCATTTCCCCCTGGTGGCACAGGGGGCAACAAGCCAAATACTTTACTCCAATGCAATGTAAATGCCTCAGCAAATAATCATGTTCAGTAAGTAAACGAAAGTGCGCAATTCCAAAAGATTGAGGCTGGGAACTGGGGACTACTACTTTTGTTAAGCAAGATATTCCATTTTTTACTTGCAGCTGCATCACCATACAGGAAGGCTCTATTAATTTGCAGTTTACTGTAAATGATTCTTTTGCTGTTACACAGAGGCAAAAGAGTCAGGTTGGGACACAAGAAACCCCACTTTAGCATGTATCTCTATCTGCTTTCTTACTTCCAGAAATGTTACAATGGCTGGGAATCCACTAGAGGGCAATGCTTTTTTTAGGCTTCTGAAGTTCAATTAACTTCATTCTACAGGAATGAGCTAGTATGTTTTCATTATATCTTGAGTTTATTAGAGACAAAATGGCAGCTAGAGAATAGATAAAAAACACAATATTGCATTCAGAACAGCTTCCCAATTTATCAATCGCAAATGATATATTGTTGCTATCTCAACACCAAAATTGTCACAGTACTTTCCAACAGGATAACTAATACTGAAAGCACTTGAATAGGCTCCAGCACCAGCATCTTCTGCTGAACCATCTGAGTATACATGGAACCATTTGTCAAAAGGATATCTGCAATGTAAGTAGCAAGAGCAGCACTTTTTAAGTCACTTTGTATAGAAAATTGTTTACCAACATTCCAAACAAGATCCAAGTGGCTCTCCAACTTCGCCTGGCACATAATAGGGTTAAATTCCTGTGGAAAAACTTATGGTGGGTGTAGAAAAATATTGTGTCATAAAGATCATGAGCAGTTGAAAGGAAAGACTTACGGGTTTTTAATCTCTCATTTGTGGGTCTATAATAATATAAGAAATTATGTGGAAGGAAATACAAATAGCATATTGAAAGATTAGAGCTAATAACAGATGACTTTTTTCTAAAAATGAGACCTCAGGGCAATAGAAGCATTTCAAAGACAAGATGGAAAGGTTTTGGTTACTGTCATATGAATCATATATTCATAGTATGTTTGTTTCCAACTGTAACTCAAATATATTGTAGCTGCCTTAAAGCTTTACAATCTCAAGACCAGTGGCTTAAAGTGTACCCCTACATTGCAGGGAGGCCAAAGGCCTGACTGATGTAAAGTATAAAAATTTAACCAATTTATAGAACATTAAAGGCAAAACCTGACTTTACAAGGAGATGGGGGGCTAATATTCTCTGTTAAGCCACTGCTCAAGACATTTCAGAATGCTCAGCATAGCACAATTCCTTCCTATTTATACAGAAATTAAGTCTCCAAGGGGCAGAAAATTCGTAATGTTTATTGAAGCAGTTATGTCTAATGAATGAGCTATAAAGAGCTTAATTTTTTTAAATTACATCAAATTATGCATAAGTATAGGATAGGGGTTCCCCTTTGGATTAGGTGATGTCTTTTTTGGATTTAATGGGACAATATCAAATTCCTTCTCCCTGTTATTTTGGTAACCTTGGTAAAATGAAATGCAGATACATTCCTATATGTTCCTTGAAAAACTCAAGATTTCACATTTATATTTACTGCATCCATTGTGTGTGTTGCAAATTTATATTATCTTTTTTTATAAAATATTTTCCACTAGTTAATTCTCTTGAACAATATGACTGAAAAGTATGATTTACATTATTTTTTAATGATATTTGAGGGCAAAGAAAAACAGAACTTGCGTATTATTGCAATAATCGCCAACTATATTAATTACTCGCCAAGTTAGCAACCCGATTTCCTATGTGTCATACACATTGAATTGGCGACCAGGTGCTACGTCATATAATGTCGCCAATAGATAGCAATAATACGCAAGTACCAAGGTATGATGAACACTATTGAACATTCAGTTTGCGAAAACGACATGCATTAGATGGTACTTTTCCCATTTTGAGGGACAGTTGAATTTTTTTTTTGTCAAATTAAACACTAAACACAAAATAAGGTAATCTCAATGCCAGATTCAATTGTTAAATTATTGTTTTACTGAAGCACAGAATTTTTAATTGCTTCTAACATTCAAGAATAGGAGGTTATTTCTCATACAATCGTAACCATAAATTCACACAGATATGAATCGAGGAGTTGCCAAGCTGTGCCATGATGCTGTTTATTATGCCATTTTACACTTCCCCACATATGCTCTGTTTGAGTGTGACAACAGTTTCTGGATAAACAAAGCGATACTTATCATTCAAAGTGAAATTTTCGTACCCAGCATCTTCCAGTTCATCTGATTTTATAAGCCTTAGAACAATTTGTAAGAATAGTCAATCTTTGTAACATTTTCCTGTATTACAAAATTTTGCTGATCTTTCAGGAACTGCAACTAAAAAGCATTCTTAAGATTCTCTGCACAATCCTTCAAAAACCCATCATTTAGGAAGAAACCGGCCAATATTGCTCTTTCTCCAAGTTCATTTATTTTGATTATTTTGTCACATTCACCAATCTTCATTGGCTGAGCAATTAAAGCTGCAGCCAAACCTCCCATATGTAAATGTTCCAATCCACAGTTGCATTATGGTTCATTTCAAGTTACAATTTGCAGTATTCAACTAACATCTAGGCACCAAAAGTAAATAAATCTCCTAACTGCGAGAAAAAGAATTTTAGATTCTTCTACCTTTAGTTGTCCTTAATTCTTTCTTTGACGATAAGATTCTTTTCTGCAATGCCATTTAATGTGTTCAGTTCGAAACTCAATTTCCTTTCATACACAACTCTACATTTTTAATTAAACCTCTTCTTAGTAATAATTCCACAGCAGATTTTGCATTGTTTGGCTATTTCCAAATTGTGAAATCCATTGCTCAAGCGGCCAAAAAGAAAAAGAGGATGAAGTTGTCGAATCGGTCACTGGTCCGCCAAATTATGAAAAATCGCTACTTTGGCACGTTTTTGTGTGTTGGAGTAGCAACCCTACTACAATATGATCGGACTTCTTCACTGATTCAAAAATCAAAAGGGTTACCACATTTGGCGCTTTTATCTATTTAACGAGAAAACACTTGGCGGGATAAGTGGCCGATTCGACAATTCAACCGAAAAAAGAAAAAAAAAAGGGCCACAATACAAGTAGGGTGCCTATGCTCTCCAAAAAAGTTGTCTTTCCACACATGTGCCAAAAGCACTCAAACTCGTGAATTGTGAGGTAGATTTACCACTATTAATAAAGAACTACTGTCATTTAGCAATTTTTTTAAAAACTTTTTCTGAAATGGAAAATTATATAAACATATCTGGAATTCAATTTTAAAAACAAAAACTTTATGGAAATAAGAACTCAAAATTTATCTAAGCACTAACATATTACCAATATTATCCGACACATTAACACTAATTAATACTGTACTAAATGCTTTTTCTTACATTTACTAACTTTCTCAGACTATACACTTTTTGAATTTTTCTTTGCATATAATTTATTTCATAATCTTAGAGATTTTTATCAATAATTTTATTCTATTTTGATGTATATATACATACAAATGGTACATTTCTTCATATTTCAGACAAATATTTTATAATTGGTCCTCGTTTATTAAATAAAACTACATAATAAAAAAAAACATTCATATAGAAGCGATCAATTAAAATTTTAAAAATGAAAAACATCAAGACTAATTCTCTAAAAAATAACACGCAATTCTAAGAGAACAAATAAAAAATAAACGTCATTGGGAAATTACTATTCAAATGACTCGAGATAAAATTTAGCGACTTTCACAACAAAAAAGTATGCTACTTGACTTTAATAAAAGATATTTCACTTTATGAAAAAATACACATTGAAAAATCAAACACTAAAATAGTACCTCATCATAATTTACCATTTGACGAAATTCAAATTTATTTCATCCGTTGTTCTCTTCCGATAATTATCAGATACTAGTTTTCGTTAGCAATTACAAGATTCTTTCGTTCAAAAACGATTTTATTTCCACACGGTTGACCAACTGATCACAATATATTATATAAAAATTTGATTAAAGAATTACTATAAAATTTTGAATACTTTAACATGGCGAAGTCGCGTAAAATATCTTCCTTTTGTATAATTTTCACAAGTACGCTTTGTTGCCACCTATAACCACTAAATTTAAGATGCGAGCCAGCAACACAAAAACTAAAGTAAAAAAACACTTAAAAATCTATAACAAATGATTAAATCATAAATATTTCTTTATACAGTAGATATATATTGAAAAATCAGCCTTATAATAATACCAAAAACCCAAATCAACATAACACATTCAAGAAGAATCACTTATCAATCAAGACCTGATGAAGGGAATAGACAGATAAAAGCAACAAATCAGGCCGGACAAGTAATGCGAAATTTCATTGGCAGCACCTATTCCTATAATCTACAAACAAGGAGGGGTTACTTTGATATTTTTGGCCTCTTTTTGAAAATCGCCAAGTTTATCACTGGCTTAATTGAACCTACTAAAATCATTCTTGCTATAGCGTTCCTGCTGAAAGGTTCGTATATTAAATCTAGCAGCGAGATTTATTGATTAGATATTTAATAACTTTCAATTATAACGTTTAATTGTTAAATTTTTTTGCAGTTTTTATATTGTATTAATTTCCTGTTAAGTTTTCCATCATTTTAACATATTTGCTGATTTATGGAATTTCTAACTTATGTGATCAACTAGAAACTTTGATTCATAATTTTGAATTATTATTATTTTACTCTTTTTATATTGTATTTTTTTTTATTTTGTGCTTTGATTTGATGTAATTAATATTTTCCGTTCATTGACTTTCTAGCTTCTGTGGGTGAATGCTCGATTCTCCGATCACGTGAATGTAAAAATTTTATGCTTTGATTATTTATAATGTTTTAATAATACGTTTTAAAATTTCCAGGTATTTATCATTGTAGTAGATTCATTATTTTTTTAGTTCCTGCTGTGTGATTGCCCACTTGGCCGATCTCGTGAGTGTAAAACTTTTTCTCTTCGTTAAATCGAAAGTTCTATTGATTGTTATGAAAAATTAGCGTAAATATATGAGGTAAATTGTTTGGCTAAATTTTTAAATGATTGTGAGAATAATAATAGAAAATACAAATTTTCTGGAGGTGTTCTTGTAAAAGAAGGGTGCCCTGCTAGGATCCAACCAAAGGTAATAACACTATTCTTAATAAGAAAATACATTTATTTAATTATAAAAGAAAAAAATCATGGGATGTCTTTAGAAACAGGGGCTTTTTCCCGCTACAAAATACGCCAAAAATGCCAAGCAGTGCGAGTATCATTCTAATGTGGCTGCCGTCTGTTAGATTTTCTTACTTCTGGCTACGTCACAGAGTTAGCGCAACACAAAGTAATTTAGAACTAGAAATAAGTGGTGGAGTTCGGTTCTTCCGCAAGATAATATAGTCCGAAATATAATTACATTTTTAAAAGAGAATACATAAAAAGAAATGAATTTTTAATGTCAATTTTGAGCTTATTTTGCATAATAAATTTTTAAAGATTTTTAGGCTAATATTTTTAGTGTTTGAAGAAACTAAAATAGAAATTTTTTATGCATATTAAACGTCATAAAAACACAGTTCCTTATTTTTTTAATTCCTTTTAAAAGTAAAAATTCCAATTTTCTTTTGGAACACTTGATATTTTTTGAAATTTAGTAATTTTTGTTACTTTAATGTAAAATTAAAAATTATAGAAATTTGAGAAAATAGTATTGAAAAAGTTTAATTTTTTAAAGTTTTTTTCTCTTATCTTCTTTATTTATTACATGCTATATATTTTATATATTCTTTATTTGTATTATTGTTTTATATAATATTTTTACAATAAAACTATTTTTGATTACTTCATATAATAACTTTTAAGGTAAAAATCAATATTTGATTTATACAAATCTGCAAATAAAATACTAAAAAAAATAATAAGATTTTTTACTAAAAATTTTATTTTAGTGGAAAAAATTTATACTTTTCTTCATTTTTTTTAAATTTTGGAACTGTTTCTGTGAAAGATTAATACAATTTTTTACCTTCTTTTAGTTCGTTTTCCTTCAATAGCTCACTTGAATTGAATTACGCATGGATTGTCAACTGTTATAAGCAGGTTTTGGTTATTTTGAAGATATGTCTTATTAAAAAAAAAAAAAGAAAGAATATTTTTATCACTCAATTTTTCCTGCCCTTAATATCAAAATATGTCAAATTTTTAGTGGATACACTTGATCATCTTATTTACTATTGCAGTTCTAAAATTAACTACTTTCTTGAATAATTTTATTTGCATTTTTCAGACTTGTTTCAAATTTAAAATATGTTAATCAATATTTAATTATTGGAAATGTTAACTCTGTAAATTGTTTTGATGGGAAGACGATGACGAAAGATGGTATATCATTCTTCTAATGCCCCACAACACCACATTCACTATAGGGAGAAAAGAATCAAATTCAAATGTTTTATCCTTTGCATTCCGTTTTTCAAAATTCATTTATACAAGTACAAACGCAGTTTTAATGCTAGTCTTAAAAATGCAACTATCTGTCCGATTGAAATTTAGGGAATATTTCTAAAAACTTTGTGACGGGTGCTTACGCGTTTCACTAACCTTCTCTCGACTTCTTTAAATTGTTTTATTTATTTCAACCAATCTCCTCCGAGAGCCAAAAAGTGTGACTTATGCAAACGAGATATTTTCGGGTTTTAGCGAGTTCGAAAAAGATATAAAAGGGAGAAATAAAATGAAGAAAAAAAGGAGGGTGTTTTTGAGAGAGTAGTTTTTCTAGTGGAAATATATTCGTCGGGAGAAGACTATTGAAAAGTACTCATTAAATCGGTTCGGGACGGAACTGAAAGATAGCTGAGATTGAAGCCGCTCATTAAAGCAATCCAGATATAGAAGAACCTGCCTTAAGAAAAGGTATCAGGTCAGTTGTTTTCATAAATTAACTATAAATGTGTAGCTTGATTGTACGCGTTGTTCTCCGTGGATTCAGTTAGGATTCCGTCGTTCATAATCAAATTCTTCTCGTACTCCACTGTATTTTGTTGATCATAATGTTTGAATAGTATTTGTATAATCTCTCATTAAGAAAGGTCAATAAATAAGATTGATTTATTAAATTAGTTGTAATTTTAGTTGTAATTAATTATGGATCCAACATATTCAGATTTAGATAACACGCGAAGGGGAGTTAATAATCATAGGGGTAATGATAGACTACGACACTGGCGCCCAACCGAAATACCGGAATTAAGAGCAAATGTAGGAATTAGAGTTTTGCCGGAATTATTTTTTTCGGGTAAAGAAAATGTGCCTGAGTTTATCTCGAATATTGACGGCAACACAGCCTACTATGAAATACCGGCGAATCTAGCATGTGCATATTTAAAGGGTCATTTAATTGGGAGAGCGTTAGACTGGTTTGACGTTATTGGGTTCGAGTGTGTAAATGAAGAAGCGACTGCATTTGCAACGCTTAAAAAGAAATTGTCGGATAGTTTTCCTGTAGTACGGAATAAATCAGAGCTAGAGGCTCAGTTTTTTTCATCGAAACAACGGAGAGGTCAAGCCCCGTCAGACTTTATTTTTCAGCTATTAAAAATTCATAAAGCTTTAAATTTAAATTATGATGAGATAAAATTGGTCGATCACATAGTAATGCGACTAGAACCCCAAATAATGGATTATTTAGAAGTTCGAAACCCCACAACGAAAGCTCAGTGGGTGGGGTTGGTAGACCGGTATGAGGAGCGTCATAGCTGCAGGGAAAACCAGGGTTCGAGTAATAATTTTGCTAGACGAAGTTGGGATATGAGTAGGAATCCTGAGGAAAGAAGGAATAATAGAAATTGGAGAGATACAGGGGTCGGAAATAGTCAAAATGATCAAAGAGGACTAAGCAGGGGTGCAAATAATTTTTCTCGTCATAAATATCAAAATCAAGGATTCGAGGGAGGAAATCGCTACAATCAACCAAATCAGCGAACAGACCGGTATCAGAACCGTAGGATGGTGGTTAGGAAAGGTCCTAGTGATGATTCAGCAAAGCAGAATTGGAGGCGTGTTGATTGCAACAGCGGAAGGCAGAGAAATGCCAATCTAAACTTTCTAAGAGATCGTGTTGAAAGAGATCCTCCTAATAGAATTAAACTTAATTCATTACGATTATCACCAGTTGTTCTTCCGTATGTGCCGATTCTATTGCATGATACATTTATAAAAGCGCTCTGGGATACAGGTGCGGAAAAGTCATTTATTTCAGAAAAAACATACCGATCAAATTTTTCTTTTTGTCCTATTAAAAAATCGTTAGCTGCAGTAGTTACAGCTCAAGGGTCACAATGCAGAAATTTAGGCACAGTTGAGTTGAGAATTAAAATAAGAGAATTTTCGAAGTTGTGGAAATTTCATGTGATTGCTGAGATGCAATATCCATGCATCCTAGGTATTGATTTTATGTCACATGCAAAGATTAGTTTGGACTTTCTGTCAAAATCGTTAATCATTCCGGATTCGCAAATTGAGAAATTGGCAATTTCGGACGAACCGGTACGGATAGATTTATTAAGGACTAAGTTAAAGACAGGGCAAAAACAAAAGTTGGCGAAATTTAATGTAGAATGGCAACATCGCCCAGGTACGCAAAATTTAGTGGCTGATATGTTGTCTAGAAACCCGTTAGAAAGTAATGAAGAACCAAAGGTGTCTTGTGCGGTGATTAGATCGTTAGTATTATCGTCTAGAGAACAGTTGAGAGAGGAACAGAAAAATGATCCAGAGTTAGGTCACATCTTACGTTTTTTAGAAAATCCGGACGATAGTTCCATTAATGAGTCAATCTGTAGAAATTGGTCCCGCGACTTTAAAGTCATTAACGGATTGCTATATTATGCAAAATATACAACCACACTAGGTGAATTAAGAGTATTTATACCTAAAACATTACGTAAAGATGTTATGCGAGAATTCCATGACTCGCCGATGGCAGGTCATTTAGGCAAAAAGAAAACCTACTTAAAATTAAAAGACGCGTGTTATTTCCCGTACATGAGGAAATACATTTATAAATATGTAGCAACATGCGACCAATGCCAAAAATTCAATTATAAGAACGGATTACCAGCTGGTCAATTAATTCCGATAGTAACGAATTTTCCGAATGAAATCGTATCTTTAGATTTATTAGGCCCATACCCTGCAACTAGTCCAGAACGCTATAGATTTATTTTAGTAATTACAGATAATTTTTCTAAATGGGTTGAAATAGTTCCCTTAAGGAAAGCTTCGGCTAAAGCAATTGCCAATGCATTTTTTGAGAATTATATTTCTAGTTATGGAGCTCATGTAAATCTAGTTAGCGAAAACGGCCCCCAAATGATATCCGAAGTTTTTGAGCAAGTATGTCGCAAGTTGAACATAAAACACGTTAAAACTGTGGTATATCGTCCACAAGCTAATCAAACGGAAAGAGTTAATCGTACTCTTTTAAAAATGATTTCGAGTTTTGTCGCGGATAATCACACTAACTGGGACCAATTTCTGCAAGAGTTCAGCTACGCTATTAGGACAGCAGTACATGAGACAACGGGTAAAACACCGGCGGAATTATTTTTAGTTCGAAATTTAATCACCCCTTTTCAAAAATTAGTAATGGTAACTGATGGATCAGACTTAGTTTGTGGTAACATAGAAAAATTGTTTGAGGAGGCTAGAATTCATACAAAGCGCCAGCACGAGAAGTGGGCGAAATATTATAATAAGAAGAGGCGTGAAGTTAATGTGATGATCTAGTGTTAGTTCAAACTCGCCCGTTGAGTTCGGCAAGTAAGAAAATAGTGGGTAAATTTATGCCAAAGTTTGAGGGCCCATATAAAGTTCTGAGTGTAAAAAATAATAATAATTTAGTAATATTAAAATTTGGAAAAAAAAATAACGGTTAATGTGGATCAGGTGAGAATTTACCATCAAAGAGAAGACAGTGTTGCCGAATCGGAAAGTGCTAGAAGTAGTGATCTTGGTGCAGTGGCATCGGACAGGTCGGATGATGGGCACCCGAGATTGGTGCAATCGGAGAGTGATGGGGTTGTCGTGGAGGATCGAAATCAGGAAATTTAGAAGGTAGTAGAGATATAGTTACGAATAGACGCGATGGAGTGGAGGTGAGAAGAAAAAAAAAACGTGTGCGAACGGAGTCTGCTGTTTCTTCGGGGGGGGGGGGTGATGCGTATAATTTCAGGAAGAGAAAACCTCATTGGGCAGAAAGAGAGAAAAGAGGAAGACCACTCTCCTGGAAGGAAAACGTACAGAAGAAGAAGAGACCAGAGACCCAGGTATCCCGAGACAAGAGAAAGTTGACCTCGTCAATGCCGTCTCGTCCCTCCAGAAACGGTATAGAAAGGTGGAAGAAAATAATTCTGAAGGAACAATTCCAGGACCATCCCGCAGTGAACAGTGGAAATCAGAAAGAGCAATTCCAGGACCATCCTTCAGATTCAAATACAGCAAACCCCAGCAAGAAAGGAACTGCCCTTACAACATTCGGAGCCGACGTCGAGTGGACAGCAGCCAAATTCCAGTTCTCACAAGGGAAAAGAACGCCTCAGCAGGAGCATATCAGCTTCAGCGGACTCAATGGAAAAGGAGACCCAGAAGGTGGGAGCGCAGAGAGGACAGCCCTAGGACAAGGTCATCCAGTACAGAGGCTATGGTTGGAGACAAAGCCTATGCAGATTGGATCTAAAGACTAGCCAGGTTGTATAATTCTAATTTGTTTATTTTTCCTCTGACAGACAGTTCGGAGTATTTTCTATGTGGGCTAGTCTATTTTTTTTTGTTGTAAAATTTCAGTACAAAAGTTACTGCGTTGGGTTTATTTTCATATCGGTTGAAAAAGCTTTTGTATTTAATTTTTTTTCCAAATTGTGGAAAAACATTTGTTAAATTGCAATTGTTTTGCTACACTTTAAAGACGAGGCTTTATATGTGAGATTACTTGTATTATTTGTTGTAATATATTCTATGTAAAAAATGTATATATTTTTGTGTGTAATTATTAAGATGTATAAGTAGTGTCTGGTTTCTGGGCGCGGCGTAATTAGGAATACTAACAAAAAACATTAACAGCGCAGCGCGATTGATTGGTAATTTTTTGAAAATGAAACCAGATAAAGGTTATTTTGTTATGAAACTATATATCTATACAAATAAATAAAATTGAAGTGTCTGTTTGTAATTTCAAATTAGCAGCTTTTTACTTAATGCACTAAGAGTATATACGGTACTCATAACAAAAAACCAATTTTTAAAATTTTTGTCTGTCTGTCTGTCTGTCTGTCTGTCTATCTGTCTGTCTGTCTGTCTGTCTGTTTGTTCCGGCTAATCTCGGAAACGGCTGGTGCGATTTTAAAAATTCTTTCACTAATGGAAAGCTACATTAACGGGGAGTAACATAGGCTATATTTTATTCCCGTATTCTTACGGGAACGGAAACTATACGGGTGAACGTGAAACTGAATGCCAAGATGAACGCCAAATTGAACGCCAAGCTGAGCTAATGAAGTCGTTGTTTTGGTTACTGGCGACCGATGCTCTTCATGAGACATAACAGTGTTACGCGCACATCATAATTCGCTGACACGTGCCATGATTTTTTTTTATGATAGTTATCTCACTGTTCAGTTAAGTAGAGCATCGGCTGTTTCGGATGCACTTTTAAAAATAATAAATCAAGGCTTCATAAGCAAAAATCAATGCAAGAAACAAAAAATTGATAAGTTTTACGGTTAGTTTTAATCCTTTCTTTTTTTTTTATTTACATTTTTAGTCACATTTAAACAATAGTTATTATTTGCTTAATATTTATATTGTAATCGAAGAATAATATTTTTCAAGGTATCTCTTTCATTTTTCTACCTCTGTTTTTCTTAATTCAAATTGTTCTTAATTTCTTAATTGTGAGTTTCTTTAATGTGGCGTTGCGGGGGCTCAAGTGGCGTTATAGATAATTATCCCCATTTTTAAACTATTAGACGTACAGTCTTGACATTTGATAAGCAGTTTCCTTTCGTAAAGTAGAGAACCGCTACAAAATGGGTTTCGCGAATATGAACTACTAAGTTTAATTTCGGGAGATTAAGAGGCGTAATCGATAAATATTTCCATTTTAAACTATTTGATCATCCTGCTTGAAAATTGGTAGGCATGTTCCTTTCATGGAATAGAGTTCCTCTAACAAAGAGTAAAACGAAAATTGACCTCCAAGGAGGGTTGCGAGGGGTCAAGAGGACTTACAGAAAAAAATTCCTGTTTTTAATTGTTAGACCCATATACTTGAAATTTGTTAAGCATGTTTCTTTTGTTGAATAGGGATCCACTAAGAATGTATTTAAGCAAATCAAGTTCTGGGGGGGGTGCAGGGGATTACTGGGACGTATTGACAAAAAAAATTACTTTTTTCGAGCTACAAGGACTATAATAATGAAATTTGGTTTGCATTTTGCTTTTGTTGAGTTGAAATCCGCTAAGAGCGGTTATTTTGGAAAACGGCTCTCAACGGGATTACGGGGATATTGATAGTAAAACTGTTTTTTTTTTCTGTTAGATTTAGACTTGAAATTTGGCTTGCATGTTCAATTTACGGAGTAGAGATCCACCGAAAATTGGTTTTGCGGGAATCCACTTGGTTTTTGGGTTACGAAAGAGCGAACATCATTCTATATATCAATTTTAGAGATTTTTAGAAAACACAAATTAGATGAGTTCTGCCCCTTTTTTTTATCAACAGGCGACAGTTACAGGTATAAGTATATTTTTCAATACAATCGAATTCTTAATGCAGGACTTAGATATCAATAATTTATACATATATATAAGCAGTAAAAATTTATAAAATATCATGAAATTCCCAGCGAAGCGGGCGGGTAACAGCTAGTATATAATATAATGCATGCCATATTTTATGTCAATAAGGAAGTTGTATAAAAGTTCTGTGCATTTTATGTCATGTTTTAGAAAAAATTGACAAGGTTTCCTTTCAGGGCAGCAGTCCCTGAACATAGTGATGAGATGAAAGTGATTGTCGTACGAAGATATTATTGTAAATTTTTTT